>JAOUQW010000038.1:22173511-22187431 GCA_028565825.1 Olivaichthys viedmensis | reverse complement strand
GTGTGTAGATGTTTGAGGCAAAAAATGAACTCAATCTACTGTAGAATAAGTCTGTAATGTAATGAAACGTGGATAAGATGAAAGGGGTGTGCAGACTTTCCGGCTTGACTGTACATGCATACATACATACACACACACGCGTGCATACATACACACACATGCATACGCGCACGCATACGCACGCACACGCACGCACACGCACGCACACATGCATACATACGCGCATACACACGCGCACGTGTGTATTTTTTTCAGTAAATAGCTAAGAAAATATAGGGCAGTTTTTAGCGTATCAGACATAATAATCGTGTGTGTGTCTTCACAGATCAGCTGCAGAAGAAGGACGAGCAGATTGTGGCTCTGTTGGAAGAAAAAGTGCGTCTGTTCCGCGAGTTGTGTGACTGCGCGAATCAGGACGAAGCTTCTCTCCGTAACAGAATGTTGTTCAGGGCGACGTCTGATGTCATGAAAGGAGAGCCAATCGTCAGAGATGCTCTAAAGGAAGGTGAGATAAGAAAAGAAGTATTTAAACACTTTATTCCACGCTCACACCCCGACGGTCAGCTTGCAGGTGTTTCAGTCAGAGACTAAAGCTCAGCTTTTTCCCTGTGCAGTGTTAATCGTCCTCTAGCCTGTTTAAAACTCAACACCACTCATGCCAGCACACACACACACACACACACACAACCAACCAACCAACCATGTCGGTGTCCCTGCTGTACTGAGAATGAACCACTATCTAAATAGTATCTGCTTAGTGATAGAATTATGTATTTGTATTAAGCATGTTCTCTCTTTCTCTCTCTGTGTGTGTGCGTGCGCACGCAGTTGAGACGTTGCAGGAGCTGGTGAACAGCAGTTTGGTGGGACAGCAGGTGTGTGGGGGACAGGAGGACTCAAGTGTGTGTGCAGGGTCCGTGAGTTTACCGCGCAGATCCGAGACGTTCGGGGGCTTCGACAGCCACCAGATGAACATCTCAAAGAGTAAGTGTCTGTGTGTGTCTCTGTCTGTGTGTGTCTCTGTCTGTGTGTGTCTCTGTCTGTGTGTGTGTGTGTGTGTGTCTCTGTGTGTGTGTGTCTCTGTGTGTGTGTGTCTCTGTGTGTGTGTGTCTCTGTGTGTGTGTGTCTCTGTGTGTGTGTCTCTGTGTGTGTGTCTCTGTTGTGTGTGTGTCTCTGTGTGTGTGTCTCTGTCCGTGTGTGTGCGCGTGTCTCTGTCTGTGTGTGTGTCTCTGTCTGTGTGTGTGTCTCTGTGTGACTATTGTCTCTCTGATCTTTGCTCTTGCAGACGGAGACCGTGAGGAAGCAGACGATCTGCGGAGAACCGAGTCAGACAGCGTTCTTAAGAAGGTGTGTGTCTGAGTGTAGTTTTAATGTAAATGTCGTCCAAGTGAAGACACAGGCGTAATGTAACATGGGCTTAATGACGCTATTAAACATGGTGGAACGTGCCCTTATCGAAGACACACAATGAATTAATTGTCAATTTCTATCAATTGCTGTGTTTATTAATACGGTTTATATACACATGGAAATGCAGTCTTTTGGGAACAAAAGTAGAATTTTTCTTCTCTTGTCAGCCAATGCTGTAAGAAAATTTAAATGATCAGTTTTTGTGCAACTGTAATAACTCGTTTTGTCCACAGGGGGGCAACGCTAACTTGCTGCTTTTACACAAGAGGAACAGTGAGGTAGGTCCAGTGTTGGGTGTGTGTGTGTGTGTGGGAGATGAAATTAAAGGTGGATGATCATTAGTTTCATGGCTAACAGCACCACTATTACCCTAAATGAATCATGCTCTCTCTTTTTGTCTCTCTCCCTAACAGCAGGTCTTCCAGAGTGTCACTCATCTTCACAACCTGCTGAGCACATTACAGGTGAGTCACCCCTCCACCCCAACACACACACACACACACACACACCAAGTGGGTCATACAGTCTGTCTCCAGGCAGAGAATCAGGCTTTGCCTCGAATCACACACTGTGCATTATATTCTTACACTATGTACTTGACTATCTAGTATCTGGAGGTTTGTAATGCGGTACCATCTCAAATCATACACGAATGTTTTGCAATAAACAAAAATGACAGACCAGAACAGGGACAACCATTTTTTTAATGTCCAAAAATGTCCCTAAACTTCTTCTCGCACTTTTAGTGCAGTGAGAAACTCAGTGAGATGTAGTGCACTATTAATACCCGGATGATGAACCAGATCCACAGAGAAATGAAGTGTGGAACACAGGGTGCTTTGTGCACGTGGCGCTCGCAGCCTGCTCTAGGTAGTGGAAGGGGCGGAGCCACCTGAGGCCACTGTGGTTTTATATTGTGTGTTAGTTAGTTACAGTAAGGGTTTGTTACAGGGTCTTATTGTGAGTTATAGTGTGGTAGTTACAGTTTGCATTACGGTGAGGTGGTTACAGTGTGTTAGTGTATTTTACCTAGTGTTAGTTTTTGTGTGACAGTGAGTTTGTGTTTGTTACAATGTGTTAGTGAGGTTGTGTTACAGTGAGTTAGTTAGTGTTATTGTGTGTTATAGTGAGGTAGTATTACAGTGAGTTACAGTGTTATTGTGTGTTATATAGTGAGTTAGTGTGTTAGTTTGTTTTTGTGAGGTAGTTCCACTTACAAGTCGTTTTTGTTTGTTACAATGTGTTATTGTATGTTACAGTGAATTATATTTACAGTGTGTTACAGGTGAGTTTGTCTTTGTTACAATGTGTTGTGTTATAGTGAGGTAGTGTTATTGTGTGTTAGTGAGGTAGTGTTATTGTGTGTTAGTGAGGTAGTGTTATTGTGTGTTAGTGAGGTAGTGTTAGTGTGTTGTGTGTTATAATGAGGTAGTGTTAGTGTGTTGTGTTATAGTGAGGTCGTGTTAGTGCGTTAGTTACAGTGTGTTAGTGAGGTAGTGTTACAGTGAGTTGTGTGTTATAATGAGGTAGTGTTAGTGTGTTGTGTTAGTAAGGTCGTGTTAGTGCGTTAGTTAGTGTGTTAGTGAGGTAGTGTTACAGTGAGTTACTGTGTGTTGTGTGTTATAGTGATGTAGTGTTAGTGAGTTAGTTAGTGTTATAGTGAGGTAGTGTTACAGTGAGTTACTGTGTGTTATTGTGTGTTATAGTGATGTAGTGTTAGTGAGTTAGTTATTGTACGTTATAGTGAGGTAGTGTTACAGTGAGTTAGTTACAATGCAATACTGTGTTTGTGTATTACAGTGTGTATTAAAGTCTGTTATTATGCATGATAGTGGGGAAGTTAGTGTGTCTGTTAGATGGTGTAGGTTATTGTGTGTTAGTATGTTAGCTAATGTACATGTTACATTGTGTTAGTGTGTTAGTTATTCTAGTCTATCTTTTTACATTGTGTCATAATGTAGTGCACTATTAATACCCGGGTAATGTGCTTGAACCATTGATGAATAAAGTGTGGAACACTGGACACTTTTTTGCGCTCTACAATTCGCATCACATTTAGTGCCGTTTGTCACTATATGACCGTTCACTGTAATGATTTATAATCTCACTATCGGGTGTCACCCAGAAGAGGATGGGTTGAGTCTGGTTCCTCTCAAGGGTTCTTCATGTTGTCTCAGAGTTTTTCCTTGCAACTGTCGCCTCTGGCTTGCTCATTAGGGATCTAGATCTACATCCGGATTTCTGTAAAGCTGCTTTGTCACAATGTCCATTGTTAAAAGCGCTATACAAATAAAATTGAATTGAATTGAATTGAGATTGGACTATTGTAACGTGTTACTGGCTGGCTGCCCTGCTGTCTCTTTAAGGAAGCTTCAGCTAGTTCCTTCCTTGCCAGGAAAAGAAAGTTTGAGCACATTACCCCAGTTCTGTTCAATATACTATGGCTGCCTATTAAGTTCTGCATAGACTACAAAGTCTTGCTTATGATGTTTAAAGCTATAAATGGTTTAATGCCGGCGTATCTTGCTGATTTTTCTGAAGCAGTAGGGCACAGCTTTTTTCTATTGCAGTGTCCAGGTTGGTGAGGAGGATTCATTGTAACCACGATATTTCACTCTGTAATCATGTTTTGGGCAATGTATATACACAAAACAAAACTGTGGAATGCACTTTGAATTAATTATTAAATATGAATTATGAAATATTATTACATAATATTAGATGTATATGAATATGACATCAATAATCGTATGAATCTTTTCTGTATTAATCTTTTGTCAATACCAAACATTACTGCATGCTTATTGGAGATACCAGTAGCGAGCACTTTTTTTTTTGTTTGGTCTGTTTCTTTATTATTATTAGAGTCTATGGTGTACTGCTGTGGCATCAAATGCCATTTTATAGGCTCACAGCCAATGTGTGGATTCCAGGTTACTTAAATGAGACAAAGTGGCAGAAACAACAAAGTAATGTGATTGTTATGACTAACTATTCATGACAGTCAACTTCTGTATATTCTTAATATTTTAGGCTACTTTGGTTGTTCATCTGAACTCTGAATGTCTTATTTGTATATTAGTCTAAACTTGTTATTTTCTCTTGCTTTTGCTTTCACAGGTATAAACCGCACGCAGGTGCGGATTTCAATAATCTGAATGGGCCGCCCAGAAAATCAAGTTAAGCACTCGGTTAGCACAAATCTGAATACAGAGAACTCTTTCCGCATAATTGTTAATGTATCTTTTGAACTTAAGTGGCTGACTTAAGTTGCCAACTCTGAATGAGGGCTTTTTATGAATTAAATCTAAAAGACCCCATTGCCATTTTTATGGGTAAAGTATCACTTTTATCACTTGCAGCTGACTACATGACTAAGACAGTTGGGATCACTGGGTTTAAAACATAAGATCTGATTTGAAAACACCTCCGCTAAACCGAATGAATTAGTTATTGATTTTTGAGACCTATTGGGTTATTCATTAAAAGTAGGTATTTAATATGCATACACCAATATTCCCAGGACTGCTGTGATAGGCTGCAGCTGTTTAGCAGTCAGGAAATCTGTGCAGAACCGATGTACTTGTACTTTAAACAAATGGGAAAAGATCCATCAATGAAGCAGCAGGTGCCGCTGAGGGGAGGGCAAATGAGCTCGGCTGCCGCTGGCAGCTATTTTCACATTTTCAACCCTATGTTGCCTGAATGAAGCACATCCAATGCAACTAATCATGGGCTCACTCAATCAGCCTTTGCAGTAACACATGGGATTTCTGAAATAGCCGCAGCGGAGAGGATAAAGATAGGAGCTAGGGAAATCTAATACCAGGCTAATCTTCACAAAGATGTTCGAAATTAGATACTTAACCCCAGGTGTGGTGATCTCTTATCCAAAACATTACCTTTAAAAGAACGTCCAGAATATTAAGTAAGTGTAACAAATGAAGCCCCTTCAATGTCAGCTTTTTCTGTCTATTTATCAATGGCAATTTAGTGTGTATGTGTGTGTGTGTGTTTGTGTTTTGACAGAAGGGGTCTGAGAAATATCGAGAACACCTACAGAGAATCACGACTGTGTTTTGTCTTTGCCAGCGAAGCCTCTTCTGTTTTTGTTGCTGGTAAATTGGTACACAAAAGCTTATGGCTGTCTATGCCAGAATCCCTCCCTGCAGCCGTAGGTGTATAAAAGCCTAAGGAGCTCAGTCTTTTTAGTCTGTTTTACTGAGGACCACATAATTATGTAATCCCTGAGATCCTCCTTTTTTTAACAGTTAATGCGGCGCAGATTCTTGGCAGCCAGTGGATGCGCCACATTGAAATTCACCTACGGGCAAAATGTCAAGCTTCGTTTCGGGTCTTTGCATTTCCCCTAACGTCGGCCATAAACTGCAGTAACCTGATTATGATTTTCAAAAGCAGTTGTCAGGCAAACGAATTGAGGCTCATTATGCAGAAGAAAGTGAAATATTCTGTTCGGATGCAGATCCTGGTGATGAGATGCAGGGGAGAACAGGTCAAAATAAAGGATAATCTCTCTGGCACTGTATAGAACATGATGGTGGCTCCTCCAAGGAGGAATAGGAGGAAAGTTTCTGGATCTGAATGTGCTTCATTTTCTTCTGTGTGCTTTCTTTATACAAACATGTTTGACAGTAATAAAGGTGGACAATTTAGACTCCATTCCTCATACCAAAAAATTAACAATTTACAGTATTCTTACCTGAAATGCATGAGATATTTTAGAATCAGATCATAGTTGTTGGGTTTTTTTGCAGTAAGGCTCGCATTATTTTAATATACAAACTCAGAATATAGAATATTATCATATAGTCTTACTTTTTGAAAAAAAAAGAAATATGAGGCTTCTTTTTGAGCTGGATAATTTTGAGGTTGACACATACTGTGATGTGACAGAGCAAAAGACTGAGCGATGCAAATAAATAAATAGAAAAAATGACTCTGTTGCATAATCCCTATTGGTTGCGAGCGACAATTAACAGCAACTCTAAATCTGAGTCTTTATTTCGGCAACAACTTTATTTCGTATTGATGGGGAAAAGTAATGACTTGTGCAGGCCCTATGGTTTTACAAACTCTACCCTTAACTACAGGCTACTGCAGGTAATTAGCTTTGATCACGGTCAGCAATGCTCAGCATCAGTTATGAGAGTCAGTATCCACAAAATATCAGGTAAACAATTGTATTTTTAGAATTATACTATTATTGTCATGGTTCAGCGGCGGAGGTAGGACACAGGCGCAAGCCGTTTTACACAACATATAATATTTGTGTTAGCGTTGAACATTTAAAAATAGAGACAAAACAACGTGACATAAAACAATCAAGGACAAACTGGACGGGGAACATGAGGGCTTAAATACATACATGGATTACTCAGACTAATGACACACAGGTGGGGTGAATAACATCACGGGACAAGGGCAACTAAAAAAGCGCGTGGTCGCGCACGTGGCAGCTGTCGCCATGGCAACCGCCACGCTCGGATATAGAGTGTCATTGGGTCATTTTGTCAGACAGCAAGGGGACAAACAACACCAAACCGTCAGATTGAAAGGCAAATTAATGTAATAATATAATAATAATTTGGGACACAAGGACACAGAGAGGCACGCACAGAAAAGAAAGCGGAGGAAGGGGGTCAGACATTTTTGGACTGATTGATTTTCTAAAAATGCTAAGTCTATTAAAACACCACATGCCTTTACTGCCCTTGTAAAACTGATAAGCGCTCTGGTCTGGTGAGTAAAAAACGTTTAGCAAATTTCACTTATCTTTTGTCAGGCGCAGTAACAGTAAGGCTAACATTAATTGAACACGTCAAGAACTTTGCACTGTTTGGAACTGCTACACGTTAGTCCCATACTGTGGACACAGTCAAGCTCTGCGTTCAAATAGTTGATTACGTCGCTGAACGCAAAGTGTTTGTCGTAAAATGCAACGTTACTCATGTATCAAAAATAAATATATTCATGGTAAGGTAGAATGGAGCTTAGTTTCACTGGTAGGTAAAATCCCTGTGTATCCAATTTGGGAGATTTTCAGGTTTTCAGATCAGTTGGAATAGCATGGCAATTTCACTAAAGCAAGGATAAAAGATGGAAGGAATAAGGATAAAATAAGGATAAAAGGTAGGACTGGTGGAAGGAAGGAATGTGGAGAGAAAAAAACGTGTTATTTAAATTGCAGGGTGCAGATGATTCAATGGAGTGGAAGTGCAAGTTGTGTTCTGTATACTTTACCCTTGAGTATTTAAACCGGAAAATTGTGTCATTTCCATACCAGCACACAGACAAGGTTGACAGACCTCAGCCTATTCCAAAGACCTTCACTTTAAAGAACACCATTGGTGGCAATGGCCATGAAAATGCTACATTGCTTAGAATGCTCCCTTTGATTATTGGTAATATAGTTCCTGAGCGTGATGGAGCATGGACTGTACTGATGGATTTGAAAGAGGTAGTTGAGTTAGCGCTTTGCTCAGCATTTACAGATGAATGCATTAAGTATTTGCAGACAAAGATACAGGATCATAGACACATGCTTCAGGAGGTTTTTCCTGATTACACACTCTGACCTAAACATCACTACATTGAACATTACCCTGACCTCATAAGCTGTTTTGGGCCTCTTTTCCACTTCGAACTTCATTCGAGGGCAAACACCGCTTTTTCAAGCGTGTTGTACAAGACACAACTTTAAGAATGTGTTAAAAACACTAGCAAACAGGCATCAACACATGGTAGCATACTACCTCAGTGCCCCATCATTCTTTAAACCTCATCAGCAGACATCCAATGTCTCTTCTGTGATGGTATCAGTGCTTTCTGATGTCACAAAGGCATACATTGAACAAATAACAGACAGCAACAAAGGTCAACATTGATGGAACTGATTATGATGTAGTCTGTTTGTAGTCAGTTTTGCAAAATTGAACAGATTCTCCTTGTCAACAATGTTGTCTGTCTTTGCCGAGAACACAAATAATACTACATTGAACACCTGCAATCCTATGAACTTTCACCAAGGAACTTGACTGTTCACACCGTATCAGAGCTCAATGACAAATCACCTCTCTGTGCATACAACATAGAAGGAAGACTGCTTAACACCCAAATGGTTCATATTACTACACTGAAAAGTACATTGCTTCTTGTGCCTAAAAATGAAGCCCAGTTGATTTGAGCCCCAGTTTTAAACATGTGGTTCAAAGGGCAAGGCTGATTCAGCTTTATATTTTATTTATTTGGACATAAAATCTGTAATCGGGGATTTTGTCGTACCATTTATACCATGGTATCTATGCCTTTAATATCTCTGGTTGTTTAGGTAATAGTGGGCAATGTGAGGACTGCTTTATGGCTAATACATATATCAGTAGAAGAGCTGAAGAACATAATGCAAGAGAGGTTCAAGCCAAGACTGGACTATGACTTTACCCTGCAGTATGAGGATCCTGATTTTGACAGACAACTTGGTGTTCTTGTGGACATTCAGGAGATGCCAGAGAAGGGCACATTGAAAGTCATGAGATCTGAAAGTGATGCCACCTCAACTGCAAGTTCTGATACAGACATACTACCACATGTACCTTTAACGCAGCGTCAGAAGAATTGGCCTGATTGTTTCCCTGCGCCTACTTTTTCTTATGAAGTGGAGCGTGTACTTGAAAAGGAAACACTGTTTTTGAAAGATCTGGAAAAATGCTAAAATTGACAAGGGCCCAAAAGCACAACATCCTGGAAAACATGGCCGAAACAATGCCGAGCTTCAAACCATACCCAAATGACAGGGAAGTGGGTAAGGCAGCTGAAGCTCTGATTAAAGCTCATCCGTGTCTCCAATAATGTGGAAGTGACAATAGATGGTATGGATGGAAGATCAGCTTGAAGTTCAAGATGGGGAATTGTCGTACCAAGCTGGCTAGATCTGGGTGTGCGGAGGTGTCCAACACAAGCAGGAGGAGCCGAAACAACCCTGAGAATGAGCACCCCCATTCCAATATCAAAAGAGCCCAGCGAGCTGAAGTTATCCACCGACCCGACTTTCCCAGAGGAGAGAACCAGGCCACGCTGGAAGAAATGAGACTACAAATCATACAAGAGGTTGAAAAGATAGAGAGAAACCAGTTATTGATAGAAAAGCTCATGCACACAACCTTTGCCCTTCGTCACCAAAATATTGTTCAGGGAAATCCACAGGTGAGGGACTTTTTGGAGCGCTGGACAGCCCTACGAATGGAGTCAAAGGTAAAATTCTTCTTTGTCTTCCCCTTATAACATATTTGTTGCTCAATCCCCCCCTGATCCCCAAACGCCCACCCTCCCCCTTTACATATACACAGACACTATAGCTAATTTATACCTTGTGATATAGCCAGCCATTCTGCTTAAAACAAGTCATTGCTGCATCACATTTTCCTGTTAAAACCCAAGTTGAAAACTCTTCATTAATCTTTATACATTTATGTGTATTTGTATGTTTGCTGAGTTCCATCGTATTACAAATGTGAACCTACGCAGCCAATTCTATTGCGAGCTTGACCGATACACACCATGACTGGTCGCCTTGTACAGGCAAGACAGCAGAGGCACTGCAGGAGATCCTAAGGATTTATGACCTCCAGGTAAGTTTAAGATTAACTTTGCCATGGGCACAACATTGATCACAATGTGCAGAGTACAGATTGGGACATCTCTACTACAAATGTGACATTTGCTTACGTTATCGTCTTGTGATGACGAGGATAATACTACCATCTAATTACAATGGTCATTCCTCATTTGTATTGTTTTCTCACCAGTACATCGTTACTTTAAAAGCCATTTACAATCCTACTTTTAAATGACTTTCCTTAGGCTGCACTGAACAAATAATAAAAGACAGAAGCGTCACTTTCACTAAGATTTTAATATTTTACACAAAAATTTCACAGATGTTTCATGGACATCTGTGACTAAACCATAGTTGGGAGTCTCTAGCCTGCAGTAAAAAAAAAAGTGACGGCTGCTGATATCACAGTCACCATCATCTCTTTGGACGGTCTCTCACCTGTTATTTTATCTAGGGTCAACCCAACTGAAGATCTCTAGAAAAGTAAAGAAACTTCTGGTTACAGTTTATCACAACCTGATGGCTAAATTTTGTTTTTTGATTCTTCAAAATGGCAAATTGTGGTTAAGAAAAAAAAAAAAGAAGAAGAAGGCTATGGTAGTTTCTACCTTTGTTGAGTCCTTCCAGGCATTGTTCATGTCTATGGTGATATTGGCTAAAGAGACTGTGCACCTGTTCCTACATACAGTGAATATTCGACTATAATGAATATTCTGCTAGAATATATAATAACACTAGAATAACCCATTTCAAGACTGATTGATTGATTAAATAAATAAATAAGGTTGGCAATCCCAAACACTAACTGACACCTATGGGTGTTTAAAAACAATATAGAACCACCTTAATATGTTTGTGAAGTAAAAAAAACAACAAAAAAAAACTTAGCTTAGTTTATGCTTCCCAGCAACAAACCTACATGTGATTACCAGGAAGTATCCCTCTGCTGCAGCTCAGCAAGGAAACGCTGTCTGTGGAAACGCAAACAGGAAGAAAGACTTAGACAAATGATGTTGGTATTTTTCAAAGTAAGTCTTTCTTCCTCTTTGCGTTTCCACAGACAGCGTTTCCTTGCTGAGCTGCAGCAGAGGGATACTTCCTGATAAATCACATGTAGGTTTGTTGCTGGGACAAAACACCAACAGTAAACTTGCATATGACTACCAGAACAAAGATATCCACTTAATTTGTCTAACTCAGACTGCTGAAGCCTCATAATAGCTTCTACTTTAGAAGATATTTTTACTTAGAATGAGGACTGGGAATTTTGTCCTCCATCTCTTAGAGACACGCCTGTGGCTCTCCTCACTGTGGTCACTGACAATGCTACTGGTGTTGTACACTTCAGCCCTGAGAGCATTTCTGTTATAGTCGAAGATTATAATGTATTTTTTGACAAAGTTACATTATAATAATTTGAAGGAATACAACTGTGAAAACTTATGTTTTGCCATCAAAGCCCCCTGTAAGCTTGAAAGGTGGCTCGGGATTTCTTTTTGGTTTTGTCTGTTACAATGAATGTCCGTGGTTACACAATTTCAATAAAAACTTCTAAAAGCACTTCTGAACTGTCCATCCACATACTCAGTATGTGTGCTACAAGCTTACAGTGAGGGATATTCAAAACAAGTTTTTGCTGAGTGTTCTTTTTTGCTTTTTTTTTGTTCCATTGCCTCATCTCCCTCACCTAACAATTTGCAATTGCTTATTTTAAACAATCGCATTATAATTGGGGATCTTTATTTGCTTTTGAGTCCATGAAAGTTACCCTTCATTTATTTTTTATTTATTGATAATCTTTTCTTTTATTTGCACTTATAAAGCACCTTTTATAGATGCTTAAAGTAATTGTGCTGCTAATAGAATAATATATGCATGGCAACTTTTTCTATAAAAATACAGTGCAGGTAAAGGGAAAGTTCGTTGAAGGACGTTGCTGTTAAACTAGTTTTTAGTGAACTGTTAAGGAATCAAGGTTCTGTACCAATTGTTGCTTTTAAAATAAATCAGGCCATAACATTTTAGTTTTCATTTCTCATTTTAATGGCACCGTTTGTGAAATTAGGTCTGCAACTAACGATTTTTATTATTGATTAATATGCCGATTATTTTCTCCAATTAATCGATTGATTTTGGTCTATAAAATGTTAGGAAATGAAGAATGGCCATTACAATTTTCTAAAGCTCAGGGTAATTTCTTCAGATTGCTAGTTTTGTTTGACCAACAGTCCAAAACCCCAAGATATGCAATTTACTATCACTTAAGACAAATAAATAAATCTCATTATTAAAAAGCTGGAACTAGAGAATGTCGGCATTATTGCCTAAAAAATGAAAACAATTAATTGATTATCAAAATCATTGCGGGTTAATTTCTGATACTCAAGAAATCAATTAGTCAACTAAAATGTTTCAGCTTTCTGTAAGATTTGCCTTTCCAGAAAGGAGAGAATTTTTCCCTGCTGTTGGAAATAAGTTTCACTGTGAAATATTTGTTTCTGTGAAATAAAGAATATACAGATGTTTCAAGCATTGTTAATGCCTTTTGAAAAGGCATGCTGTTTTATTTCTTAATAATAATAAAAAACAAAAAAAACTGAATTGTAACAATGCAGTTGTATTCATATTTGTTTTTAGCATGACTAACTGAAAATGGGGCATCTTGTAAATTTTAAGTTGACTAGTTGTAATTCTTTTGAGTGGGTTTGAGTGTTTGAGTTTAGCACAATTTAATCTTTTGAGTAGATTTCTGCCAGGCTATAAGTTGTGCACAATTTAATTAATTGAGTTAAGGATTAGTCAATGAAATTTAACTTTAATAAGCATAATTGAATCAATTTAATTTAGTATGCAGAGATTAAAAATATTAGAAAATGTAAGTATTAAGTTCAGAGAAATTGAAATCTATTTTTAAAAAAAGAAGAAAAAAAAGAGTTAACTGAAAATATATTTTTTACTTAATAAAATTACCATTACTTAAATATTCTTAGGTAATCAGTTACGACAAAAATTTAGTATTTTGAACTTTTTTTTACAGTGTAGATCGAATTTCATCTTAAAATGTATCATCGAAATCATAGAAAATTTAATCAAAATCGAATAAATCGCCCAGCCCTAGTGTGGACGCAACAAAGTTCAGTTGAAACAACCCCCAGGCCTCAGTATTCAGGTGGACCAGACCTTACTTTCCCCGACCAAAACCGGTTTAACGGAAATAGTTGATGCTGTGAAATCTTGAGCTTACATGCATACAAGTTTGTGCACACGCCATATATAAAAGTGAGTACATATAAGTAATCTCGCACAAAAGTTGACAGACGTCTAATTTACAGTCTATTACATTCTGAACGGCAATCCCAGTGAGTTTGAAAAGGACAAAATAAAGATTGAGAAAAAAATAAAGATAACCAAGGAAAATTTCTTCAGTTCGTGAAATTGTACCGTTTAAAACAGTTGGTAAAAATAGCATAACTACATTGAAACAGCATCCATTGGTGCCATTTTCTCCTAAATATAAATTATGGCTGAAGTCCATTCTGACATGATCATGACTGTGCCCTACTCCCACCGAAGGCTACACCCTTCACAACTCTGAAAGGCCCCCCTCTCAGTCAAGGTCGAAACAAAGTCCTTATAGTACTGTCTCTGGTCTAAAGTAACGGCCATTTTGAACGCAGTTCAGTCATTTTTCAAAGCCAAAGCTGAAGTTTTGTCGTCACACCTAGTGTTGTAGTCGAGACCATTAAAGGGCGAGACTGAGTCAAGGTCGAGTCCTGGACACATCGAGTCAAAACCAAGACCAATGATCATGAGGCGATGCAATTTGGACGAATCTGAAATTGGAGTCAAAATCGGCGGCAGAAACATCAACAACCTTC
>JAOUQW010000038.1:22158459-22173411 GCA_028565825.1 Olivaichthys viedmensis | reverse complement strand
GTGTGTGTGTGTGTGTGTGTGTGTGTGATTTTATGTTCTCCGCTGTAGAGGATTCTGAGAAACAGAGGGTTGGTAAAGCGTGCTTTGATTGGCAACTCGACTCGTTTTAAACAATAGTGAGGAAGCAGTAAAAGCGTTAAACTCTCTGAGGCTTCCGTTACTTTCTTCCAGCTTCCTCCCTCTGTCTTTCTTTCTCTTCCTTTCTCTCTGCTTCACTTTCTGTTTCTCCCTCTCTCTTCTTTCACAACACACACACACCCCTCCGAACAGGAAACTGCCTCAGACCTCTTTATCAGCAAATATATAAAAATAATTAATGTCACCACAAGACACATCTTTGTGTCTACAGAAGGACAAACACAGAGAAGAAATTAAGAGCCATTAAAGACAGCTCAAGTCTATTAGTGGAAGCCATCAGTGAATGTAGACTTGAGGTGTACATCTGATACATGAGACATTTCAAATCAGCCAATATTTAATATGATTCGATATATTTAATATGATTTTGAGAAATTTTGAAGCATTACAATAAGATACAATGTGAATTAATATTGTGCAAACAGCCCAGAGGCCACGCCTCCTCCACTGGGACTGACAGGCAGAGAGGCCACACCTCCTCCACTGGGACTGACAGGCACAGGTCATGACAGTGTGGACTGATTTTCTGTCAAGTGTCACGCACTTACCCTGCTTTCACACTAGCAGAGATGAGATGCACCAAAGAGGCCCTAAGTCGATTATTTTCAATGAGAGTTGGTGATTTACACCAGCAGAAAGTGGTGAGCACAACGTTGAGCACAGTTGAAGAAGCAAACTGATGACAATTAATAATGGGAGTGAGGATAGAGGGGACCCAGGACGCTTTATTATTCCCACTCTGAAGCATAATGTCTTTTTTTTTTTTGGTTCCTATCAGATATTAACTCCTCATCAGGATGGAGAATAAAACTGATCACTGGGACGTATTGCTTCAAATATATCAGGACAAAATAATAAAAAAATTATGCTTGGAGAAACGCTGGGCGAGTTTGATAACCGCATTAAAATCTTAAGGTCAAGCAAACGTTGAGTAACCTATTAATTACAATAAAATACCTTTTTTTTTTTGCTTGCTAATATTAGCCATTTTGATTGTGAGTAGATCAAAACTAGTTTATTGAGGGTTGCTAGATGAATGCATCACAAGCGCTGCTTCAAGCTGTGATGCATTCAAGTGTAACCACGCCTACTAGCAACCAGACATGAGGCGCAAAAAATATAATATAAATAGAGATTGAGAATGCATAACATTATCAATATCAAAATAGTCACACAAAATATAGTTGTTTACATAATAGTAAGGCTTTAAATCTCAAACAAGTAGAGCTTCTAAATTGGTCCATCTAAAGACCATTAAAATGTATTTGTCCCATAGAGCGCTAGGCCGGAGCACTGCCACTCAGGATTAGCCGTCAAATAGCGGCTCTTAGAGCCGGGCCTCTCTTTCTCCGCGGCCTGTCTGGAGCTGATGTCTTCACTCGGCTCCAGCTTTTGGTTTCCAATGCAGGAACCTTTTCAGGAACCCAGGCACCCGAGGTGGGTTTTTTTGTTTGTTTGTTTTCTTTAACCAGAAGAATGAGGGCCCATTTTAGCTCCTAGGCTGTATTTTTTCAGGAAATGTTTTAGTTTTAGTGTAGTACTTTTCTGGGGACTAGGAACTATTGGGGTGGAGCTTGCCGTACTGAACGTTGCTGATTGGTCAAAGGCAAGCCTCAAAGAACGATCAAGCCTCATAGCCGGCATATTTTAAAAAGCTGTGTTTAGCGAATAAACGATTATTAAAGCTAGTTCTGCATCAGTGGCGGCACAAAACGACCAGGAAAAACAAATCCTATATTGTATCCCTATATGTATTTTTGTATAATTTTATTGCAAGTGTGAAATTTTACTTTATGTGCCTGCAGCTGGTTTAAGCTACTATTAAAAGCTGCATTAATGTATACATCATATCATGAACAACAACAACAACTTCTCAACCTCCTCCATGTTGGGTATGTTGCTGTTGATCTGTGAACACACATTGACATAGCTGTGTGCAGACAATGTGCACTCACTTCTGTGATCTGCCTGCTCTCTGATTAAAATGCCTCCAGCACAACATGCTTTTTGCAGCTCCCCGAGAGCTCCAGACCGCCATAAACACCTGGCGCGACAATCTAACAGCTGCTACCCCACACGCACACCCACTGAGGGCCGATGGGATTGTGTGCGGAAGATTAGCCTGAAGACTTTAGGCACGCCGAATTTGAGCTGTATACCGGCGCGGCGAGATGCTCCAAGACCGCGGTGAAGCATTGAGCCACGGCTTTATTGCCGAAAAACAATCGACGCCAACGAAAGCTGGAGCCGAGTGAAGACAGCAGCTCCAGACAGGCCGCGGAGAAAGAGAAGCCCGGCTCTTAGAGCTGCTCCGACGGCTAATCCTGAGTGACAGTGCTCCAGCCTTAGCGCTCCATGAGGCAAATAAACACGAGGGGGATTATTAAGGGGGGTTGATAGAAATGAGATCAGACGAAGGTTAATGTTGTTTGACAGAAAGCAAGCCTGACACAGAGGTAGGGAAAACAGAAGTGACATTATATTCCACCTCTTGGCCAAACTCAGGCTCGTTTTTCCCACCCACTCCCCCCTTTCACACACTTTCTCTCTGCAGTCTTGCGCTGTCTAGTTCCTCTCTGTCACTATCGATCATTGGTGAGGTGCTGGATGTGTCATTTTAAACCAGGAAAACCATCCATGTAGAATAACTAATTGTCGAAGAAACCAAAAAATGGCATAGGAACTCTATTTCTACACCTCTACCCTCCGGATCTATGAATATACTGTACATGGATATGCATCTCAAAACGTTCTGGAGTTTCCCACAGGAACCCCCCCCCCCCAAAAAAAAAACATTGGCTCTGGCCCAAAAAACCTGCCGGGTTGGAGCCAAGGAACCTGTAATGTCAGGGTACATGAGGTCGGGTAATATTCTCAGCACCTAAAGTTGTTAACATGAGCTGAACTGCCGGTTAAAAAAAGGGAATGTAATATATAGAAAGTGCATACATGTTTACACGTGTACAGTGGTGGTGTTGGAATTAAGATGTCCACCTCACGACCTGTTCTTGCTAATCAATAGTTCCACCAATAGTGAGAATATTTTGAGTGGTTTGTAGCCCAGCAGTGCATCAACACAAAAGATCAGGATGACTGGTGTTAGATTAATAGTCCAATAATATCCATCTCCAGTATTATAATAATAATAATACATTTATTTATATAGCACTTTTCATTTTGAGTTCAAAATCCCAAAGTGCTTTACATCAGAAAGTTAAAACAAAGTGTTTATGGTAATTATTATTAGCACAATAAAGAACCAATGTACAATCACTAATGAATTGACTATAAATATAGCATTAGTATTATGAATCATGAAAAGTCTATTTAAGATAAAAGACCCAACAGCTATGAATAAGCTAAATTAAACAAGTATGTTTTTAATCTGGATTTTAAAACACCTATAGAGCTATAAAGCGTTCCTAATTTTCCTTAAGTTTAGGGGCAATATAAGAAAAACATCTTCCACCGGCTGAGCTGCGAGTGATGCTCGGGATTAACAGTAGACCTGCCTCAGCTGAGCAAAACGCTCGGGATGGGCTGTACTGCTTCAGAAGATCAGCAAGATACAATGGGGATAAACCATTTTGAGCTTTAAACGTCTTAAGCAGGACTTTGTTATCCAGCTCAAATCTGCTCCTCAAGTCACAAGACAGATGGAAGTTTAAATGGAGCTGAAATGGCATGCTGGGTAGCACGGCCTACTGCGACCAGCACATATCAAACTCTTAACTATTCTCTGTCCTTTGCTGTGTACTTTGTGTAATGTGTTGTTCGGTAAATCAAAAAGCTCTTGCTTCACCTGCTTTGTATATTGATCTGTATAAGTGGATTTGTGAATAGTTTTAGTTAATTCTATTTTGACTTATGACTGCATTATTATTACTTTTACACCCCGAGCCTGGTTTATTTAGACTGGAGGGAGCCTATGGTGAGATTATATTGTGTTAGAATTTCCTGGTATATGGGACAGTCAGTGCACCCCTGGGATTTTCCTGGTTTTCTCTGTAAATGATGAGGTGGTTTTATTGCTTTGAGTTTTGAGGGACTTTCAGTTTGTTATCCGCAATCATCTTGAAATCGTTTACAGAGGGATCAAAATCTTCACAGCATCGAAGTTCGAAGTGCCTCAGACCCATCCTCCTTGACCCATCCTGCTGTTTAAACCTCATTCACATTGTGAAATATGAGTGCAGATGTACAGATGTTATTTTTTTTATTGACAGCGATGGTTGCAAGTATTGAGTTAGTTGCACTTTGCTTAGCGTTGCTTCAGGTGCTTATTTTTCCCCATGCGCTGCTCTCTGGCCCCACAAATTCCCGTAAGAAAGACTGTGTTTGCTGAGTGGCAGCCTAAGTGATTGATTGTCAGGTGAAGAACTCATCCCTTAAATAGGTGCTGCGTGCCATCAATCATCCAGACCTGCTCTCTGGGGGGCAGGAACGAGGCCGGCAGCTTCGTCTCTACTGAACAGCACAGCTAAGTCCACCATTTAATCACCAGCCACCTTATCAGGGTCAGAGACACACACATACTGTAGGTGCACAGAGAGATTTAAGTGTCCGCCTAAAGGCATTCAATTCTCTGGGCTCTATTTTTGTGATTATAATGCAAGTACAAAAAATGAGGCACAAGATCATGGCATTGGTGAGTATATTTGTGACCATCGGTGCAGTTGAAACCTGAAAAAGAATGGCATAATTGTAAAAAGGGGTTGGTTAGAATGAATGCATTATCAAGGTGTGTGGTTAGGCGTGCTGCTGTAATGTCCAATCAAATCAGCTCCTCTCATGTCCTTTAAAATATGTAATTTTTTAAATGACATATGATTAGGTTTCACTTATAGATTTCACGTGAATATTTTAGTGGTAGAAATAACTAGCTGGCTGACAGAACTTACAACAAATTTGTTTTCTGTCTTCTTATGCGATTTTGAGGGTATTTGCTCATGTGTGAGCCTCTAGGACATAGTGTTTATATCAGCTTAGTTTTATTGATTCTGTTTATTATATAATGTTCCCCGTTCAGCTGTCTGATTCACATTTAGTAGCCACAACTGAGTTTTTTTTTCTTTTTCAATTTTGTTATGAATAAAATAATTCAGTTGTATTTAGTTAGTAGTTGGGTGAAGTAGCCTATTTATATTGAAGTGGGGGGACATAAATAGTGCATGAATAGTGTAATAGTGTTCTTCCACAAAAGAAGAAATGAGACAGAACATTTAAGTAAAATACCATTTCGGCATGATGTCTGTGCTGAAGATGGGGTCCTGAGAGGCGCTAACGTAAGCTCAATTTCGGACCAAACTGGGTTTGAAAGCACCATTGTGTTTGGCAGATTTTGAATATCACACCCACTGTTGGGCCACTCCACTCACGTTAGCGCAGGTAAATTCATTTCTGACCACAATAATGGGCAAGAACAGGAAAAAATTGGCTTACGCCCAACCAGCATTATCCTACTAAATTATGTTTGGGCCTGCACAAAAATAAAGCCCTCGGTCTTCCATAGTTACACACACAAATCTGCCTAACTACATGCAAACATGCATGCTATGTAATATGGATTTTTCTTAACACTCTTGCATGCGTTCTTAACCGTTGACACACAGAAATCAATGCTTTAATGTCATGCAAAAAAAGAGTATTATTAGTTAGCACAGAAAACTGCCAGATAATTTCAGGTCCCGCTTTACTATACTATTGATTAAGTAACATTTCTTTGAGCCACAACCACGTGAAATTAATCTGGGTAATGTGTTAAAGAGGTGAAATCAATGTGTGAAGAGGAGGTGGGGGATCAGGTGGAAGATGCATTTTGGAGGAGATAGTAACTTTTTTGTTGTCAGCAATGAATACACTCCCTGCTGGACAATGGTGTCTTTATTGTTGCCGTGAACACTTATTTCTTCTCTCCTCATCAGCTTGATAGAATTTCACACATCTTGTTCAGGGTATGGATGTACTGGCTGCTGTGTTTCTAAATGAATTTGCACTCCATGCCAGCCTCTATCATCTATGCAATAGTTTCTGTGCCAAAATCAATAATTTTCAAAGACAAATACAGATAGGTGGGTACTGTCATGCTAACTCTGGTGCCAGAAATCAATTTCCCATGCCACGATGACAGTTATGATTTGAAAGCTCAAATTGTATTTTATGATTTGAAAGCTGCAATCAGTTGCAGTTATTGCGCCTAATTTTTAAAACATGAAATGATGAGCATGTTACCTTTCCAAAATGAGAGAAAGCTCTTGCTTGTAAACAATTTAAAAACAGAGTAAAATCAGTAACAGAACATTTATTACTTTCACTCATAATTGTATTTTGGAAATGGGACATCTAATAGTTATTATTTTAAGAATAAATGAGAATATACTATATATTTTATGTAAACATTGATAGAAATGGTTAATACGCCTTTGTATCTCCTCCATTTTTCAGATATTTTTTGAAATTCTTGTTTCTGTTGACAAATAGATGTGGCAACAACAACAAAGGTAAAATGCAAGTGAAAACATGACGTTACAGAGAAAGTGACAGAATTCAGTGATTACTAGGGAAGTTAGCCTAGATCAACGTGAATGAACCAAGATACATTTATAGCTGATCATAATGATGTGAATATGGGGAAGAGCTGTAGGACAGAGGACACATCCATGACACCTTCAATTTAAGATGCTTTCACACAGATCTTTTTTTTTTTCAGACCTGAGGGAGCGGACTGTACCATGTACGAACATGATCGGGTTCCGGTCCGGGGCAGTCGAATAACGTGATTGGTTCAACTTGTACGTGATTGGTTTAACATGGTATTTCTTGTTTTACGTTTCAGAGGCACCTTTTACTATCAGGTTACAGAATGTTTTCACGCAGGCTAACAATGTAATGGGTCCCATATTATTATGTATCAACGCAGGCCTAACTTTATACTCTATACACTTTCATAGGACTGTAACGATGTTACTGCAATGAGTTCACCTTCGTGGTGTGAGTGCACTGAGAGCATCATACAAAACGCACGTCTTGTGACAGCCTGCATGGCTAAACAAATCAAGAAAGAAAGGGGCGTCCCTTGCAGGTGCTTTTGCATGAAAACATGCCATGCATGTTTATCACAGTTTGAAGGTTGGTAACAGGACCCGAGGAAAATTAATAAGAACAACAATGCGTTGTACCTATTTCCCCATTCTGCAAAAAAACTGAAAACACAACATAACATAAAATCCAAAAACAAAACAAAAGAAAACTGTTATCATGGCACTCTTCCCAAAACAAGCCCAAAATTGATATTGGGTGTGGACGCAAGTATTCAGGCAAAGTGTGAAAATGGCCTTAGTCTTCTTCTTTAAACAGCTGTAACTTTAAAAAATATCCCACAATTGAACCTAAATGACTTACTGTCACAGATGATTCGTATTCACCATGTTTCTCGTGTTGCCTGAGTTCCTTACTAATAGTCCCAATACTAATAGAGGGCCCACTTTCCAGTGGCAACAGTTAGTGAGTAATAAAGTGGATGCTGGTAGTCAAAGTGCCTCTTAACTTGCCTATTCACCTTGGCCTGATCTAAAAAGCCATATTGTTTGAGCAACCTCTCTCTCTTTCTCTCTCTCTCTCTCTCTCTCTCTCTGTGTGTGTGTGTGTGTGAGACTGTCTCTGTCATGCCTATCAGCAGCTGTCTAGATATCGACTCATCCCCGCCACTGATAGCATCTCCATCTAATCCTGGCTACGCTCGATCAGAGTCCCACTGGCAGCAGTCACAGACATCACTTTACCTACTTATTTATTCTACTTCAAGGCAGTGGTCCCCGACCTGAGCCGTCTTTTTTTAAATCCCGAAAAGCTGTACATTTAAAATAATGGTTATGTTAATGAGAAAATCTGGTATGCAATTTGCATGTTGCTAATTGATGGTCATAAGCTTATATTGCTTCACAGCTTTGTTAAAAACAAGCAGCAAAATTTGGACACCAACCATGAGCTGGCTTATTGACTACGGTTGCTGTAAGTGTACTGTATGTGTGAAATATGTGTGATTTTGACTTCAATTAGTATCTGTCAATGTCAATGCCTTCCCATCGAAACCGACACTGCCGTACTGTGATGATGCACCATTGTTTTCAGCTTTGGCTTGATTTCTGCATTTTTATACACCAGACAGGTGTAGTCAACATGGCTGAGCAGTTGATAGCTCTTGTGTCAGAGCACAAAGAACTGTATGACAACCAGCAAAAACAAAAACATGGAGCCGGACAGAAACTGACAAATGTTGCTTTAGTTGGAAAAGCCAATGCAGGGTCATGGATTTCAGCTGTTATTAATTCAATAGACAATAGTAATAAGATTATAAGTAAACATATGGCTAAACACGGCTCAGGGATTTTATCAGGGACTCACTTGCACTTGCAGCAGTGCTTTCAAACTCACCCGCAGTCGGTCTCATGACAAAACTGGTCGTTATTAAATTTTGGTTCCTGTGTGGGCAGCTGTTGCTTCCTTTTCTTAAGAAGTGGATGTATCCAGTATTGCCATCTTTTGTTGTGTAAACCATTTCTAAGATGATGCCAAAATACTCATCAGGCACAGTGTGAAGTGTTGTGTTGTGAAAAAAACACATAATTGTTTAGTCGCATCATGGACAGTGTGAACAGGCCTTAAGAATTTAGATCAGATTTTAGAATGGATGTTTGGGTTGGCATCACTTAATTTGTCTATAATGTTACATACTAGTCTTGATTAAAATGTGTGTTAGTGTGTCTAAGTAGTGTTTATATAACCTTGAAGATGAAGGGATGTGTCTTTAAAAGATCCTGGGCATATGTAAGCAGGACCTGGCAGGGTAATTACAGACGGGGCACTGCTTCACCCTGGGTCTAGTGTCTGCAGATTATTGGAGAAAATTTTTCCATCCCGTTCGATCTGTTATTTTGCTTCAGCTGAAGAAAAGTGCCATTATCCGAGCTGACTGCATAGTGACTGAAAAGTACCCTTTTCTTTTGATAAAGTGCATTTTCCTGTTTGTTGACATTTTACTGATATAAAAGCTTAAAGCAATTGCCTTCACAGTATGATATCAGCCCATTTCTTCCATGTTTATATCGAACTAGCATCAAGCTTTACACCCATTCTGCTCTTTTACTGTTGCATTTGAGTGTTTCTGATCTCCATTAGCATGTTTAACCAAACCTTAACCAGTGATCCGGCTGTGATTGGCCGAGATTGTGATATTTTTGTTTGTTTCGGTTTCCAGGTTTTTTTTGTTTATGTGGCTGGTGTAAATCTGTTTTCTGTGCTTTTATAAACCAGGGCTCAGATTTTACATTTAGTCTGAAGATAAGTAAGATCATTCAAATATGGCCTTGTTCAATATGTGTTCAAATTACGTGTTATATATGCGTATCTCTGACCAGCCAGGACACAGGGGGCAAGTTGCTGTTGTCAGTGTAGCGTAAAGGTCATAAGTTCACCCCAAAAGCATGCACGAAACGTTAGTTATAGCAGTATCTATGAATTTGAAATCCAAGCTTTCACAATTTAATGGTTCGTTTGCAAGCCTTGTAGACAGACAGGTCCCTCAAACGGCAAATGCCGCGGGCACTGTGCCCCTCAAGCGGCGAGTAAAGCCACAGGGAGTGGAGGGAGATTTTTTCACCGTGTACCGTTAATCAGCATGATTTTATAATTGAAGGTTTTTTATAATTGAATTTTATCATGCTAATTTAAAATTAGGCTACATCAAAAAATTATACGATTATTTTGTGATGGCAGTCTCAAAGAAGCGAAAACAGTGTCACGAGCTTCACGGGTACCTACACAGGAAAAGCAGTTTATCATATCCCTGAAGTAAACAAAAAAGCCAGAATACAAGGTCTGATTAGTGTTGGCCGCTGTAAATACAGCATTGAAAGTATCCAAAGTTTTCCCAAGAATCAAATCGTTTACTATGTTGTAGTATTGAAAAGGTATCAGACTTTCAATGCATCATGCAACTCTAGTGTGAGGTTTTCATAGAGGGGTCAGTGATTATACAAGCTCTAAAGTAATCTCATACTTCACTTGACTGGTGTTGGGTGAGAATTATGGTTCATAAGATACATACAATTGCTCCTTTAATTAGTAAAAAACCTGAAGTATAGTTATACTAATCAGAAGCTGTGGTGTAATTTTAGAGGGGGATGCTAGAAGGAAGGACACCAAGGTTATTATGCCTACTGTTGATATATAAATTATTTTCCAACATAATTTGTTTTCACATATTTACAGATTTTAAAAAAGTTAAAGGATGTCCTGCAGTTTACTTTTCAGTGTGGTATGAAACCAATTTTGCTTCCATTTTGCTATGCATGTGCACTCTACATAATCCTTTAATTGTTAACTACCATTTTTGTAATTCTTCCACATCATGATGCAGTTTTTAAAGCCCATGCAACTTAGCAGAGTTTACTCTCCAATCAATGCTAAAAATAAAGCATTGTACATCTGCAGAACTTTATGGTGTGACACTTGCATGCTGTGATCTACTGCATTAGATCGTAACGTTTGAGGTCAATAAAAATGCCCTCGGGGAGGTTTGTCCCCAGAGAGTCGCTCAGCTTTATTGACGCTGCCCCAGACGTACGTAGATCACCCCGATGTTGGATATTTACAACTTGCTTGTCTCTTTTTCTATAGCCTTCTATAAAGCAGAGCCATAGAGAACCCCTACATGAACAGATGGCTCACATCATGCATGAAAATTTTATTTGTTGACTTCTGGAAAAAAGGAAGGGGAGTGAAGTAGAAAACGAAGATGTTCTTGGATTGATGTTAAATTATGTAGGCTCAATAGGGTGGAGTAGAGGCCTTAACTTTTGAATGCTTGTGTATGACACAAGAAGGAACAAGAATCCTGTCACATAGTTCATTGAGTGGTATCCAACAAAACAAGTGTAGGAGAACAAAGTGTCTAAGTATTCAGGTCATAATTGCTTAAAAATTAATTATTGACTGATCAGAAGATCAGTGTGAATTTTTTATAAATTCACCTGAAGTCATGTGGTTATGCTAGATAACCAGGCAGAAAGACAGACAATGATATTTGAAAAACCTCAATGCAAAATATGAAGTATAAGCAGAAACCAACAGCACCAGAAGTTTATAAGTGATTTGGCGTTACAAAAAATTATTACATTTGCAAGCCATGCCAGCAGAGGCTTTTTATTAATTAAACCCATGGGTAAATGTTTACTTATAAAGTTAGAAGTAACATGTTTAGACCTCTGTTGAGGTTAAAATTCTGAATTTCTGTCAGGAAATACATCTAAAAATAGTTTTAGCTTTAGGGTTTCATATAGTCATTTACTTCTTGATTTTGGCAGCAGTCTCTTAGGCGTAAACATGGCCATAAAAATGTAAGTTGATCATGAAAACAGCATGTGTGTAATATGGACTAGTTATGACTAATTTCGGAGCATTTTATGACTATAATGGAATACGTGGTTCCATTGAAAGCAGAAAATTATTATGGACATCAATAAGAGCAGAAAATTATTTTAGGCAGGCATTCAGCTGCTTTTTCAAGTCACACATGTGAGGTTCTTTCTCTGATTCAGCAGGTCATGTGTTTACCATGATGCATGTTACAATGCCTTATAAAATGGTGGCATTGGTAAACAATGGCTTCTAACCAGAATGGAAATCTACACTGGCAATATGGCCAATTGACCACCTTTAAATATTTATACCCTAAGCTGACTTATGAAGAGGCTTCTATCTTCAATTAAAACATTATGTTTAGTTATTATGTTGCTAATATGTGGAAAGCTTTGAGAAATGAGTGTCTGTCGGCACTAGCAGAACCGCCACTCACTCTGATTACAGGTCCCTCTCCCTCCCTCTCTCAGTAATTATGGCCTTTTTGCCCTTTCATCCATTCTAAATGAGGCATAATCCTCTGCCACAAGCTTCGAATTGAGCTGCTATATCCCAGCTTTTAGGCTACAATGGATCAGGTCTGTTGCAACAGATTGGTTATGGAAGCTTTAAAGCAACGCTTGACTTTAAACAGGCAGTGAACGTGGCACTTGAACTTTTCACAAAGCCCATGTACATGGTGGACAATGCAGTGATGGAGGCTCAAGTGCAACATGATGTACAGAGGAAGAAAGGGTTATCAGCCTTGAAGGAGATGGTTTGAGGTTACATTGGTATAGCCAAGTGTTTAAGATCTGTCCTTCCTCTCTGACCCTACTGAGAATCAATTACAGTTGACCTTAACTAATCTCCTTAGGGTGCTGCATATTTGCATTACATATGAATGAAAAAGGGAGGTTGGTGTATTCATGTGCTGAGTTTTGTTCCGCTTTATGCTTTAATTATCAATCTGGCACAGAGTTATTTAATAACAGCAAATCAGTAATGTCTAGCTGCAATTCATGTTGAGAACAATTGTATACCAGCAGTGACTGAATGGGCTAAAAGTCATAGAGTTTTGTATGAACTATGTTTAATTGTGGCTGTTTTAGGCAAGAATGTGACTTTCTAAACATGCACAAGCTGGAGTAAACCGAAGGCTTACCCTGAATGAAAATCAAATCATGGCACGTAGAAAATCTAAAACTCAAACCTGAATTCCAGTCACCTGTTTAGCCCTGCATGGCCAGTGCTTTTGTAATATTTTCTTGAACACAGGTCCGTGACACCTGTTGTGGAGAGTGAAATGTAGTCTAGGGGAAAAATTGCTGAATAATTTCTTTTTATGAGACCTAGCCTCGAGTTCCTTATCAATAATAAAGCCGGTGACAGTGCATTGCTGTGGCACCCCAGGGAAACCTATGTGACCAGGTCTATTAAGAGCTGCTGCTCCACCACTGAAGCTAAACCACCAGTTCCCCTCACTGTTAGCAGTCCTGCTTAAAAAACCCTTTCAGACATACATTAAGGTTTTGAAACGTCTGTGTAAGTTGCAGACAGCCGATATACCGTCATAGAACCAATTAAGTTCCTCCTGTAAGTCAGAAGACACTCTGATTTACTGTTACCTATCAGAGCCAATAAAATACATCTGTGGTTTTCACATTTCTGAATAAAAACCTCCAATTAGCTGTAGTGCGACCTACAAGAGCCAAAAGATTGAAAAATTTTACTAAATCATATCTATACTTCACCAACAAAGAGGGTGGATGAAAAATTATTTGTATACAAAATGATGGAGCAAGAAATGCACCAGGAAGCAGGACAAACTACAGTATCTGTTCTTTCTACAAATTTATGTGGTAGTTTTATGATGGAAACTAGTTAGTCGAATATCTCTCCTTCTCTCACACTCACTTAAAAGCAGCGCTGCTCTGAAGACTACATGGAGTGATTTGCAGTATTATTGCATTTTGTGTAATTGCATTAAAAGTACCATGGTACTGCTCCTCTTGTATATAGGGGAAAATTAAGAAAAGGGAAGTTGATGTAGGGATTAGTTGGGATGATTGCTGGCTGTTATTCCTTTTTTTTTCTTCTAAAAGTTAGTAGTAGTCAGAATCCTTTGGGCACCCACGCCTTACAGCTGCAAGATTCTCTGTATTTAGTGTTCACCTAATTAATTAATTAATTTTATTTATTTCCCCTTGTAAGTGTGTGTATGCCTGTTTGTGTGCATAAGCTACTGCATGTCTGCAAACAAATACATAAATGTTGTATGTGAGTGGTTTCACTTTTCACATTCACCCTGATGGTGTAGCCATAAACATGACTTACCTTCTCTTTCAGAAAAGCGTGGCTATTAATTATCTGGTTTCTCACACTTGACAAGCTACATAGAATTAGAACATTATGAAAATAGGCTATAAGTGGTGATTCAGCGAGCTGGTACCATTGAGAAATGCAAGCACTTCAGTGTCCGTGTCCGTGTAGGTTTCCTTCAGGTACTCTGGTTTCCTCCCAACTCCCAGAAACATGTCCATAGGTGGATTAGCTAAATTTAGCTGAATGGATTAGCTAAATTTCTCCTAGATGTGAGCAAGTCTGTGTGTGTGATGCCCTGTGATGGATGGACTGCCGTCCTGTCCCGGGTGTACTCCTGTGTTGCATAAATTAATTATTCTTGTTTGAAAAGGAACCTGTTAAGAATACTGAGGCAGTCAACACTCTTGATCTATCAACCACTTAGTGTTTTAACACTTGAAACGCGATACATTAGCAACATACCAGTGATATTCGTAATTTGCGTCACTTGCGGCCTTCAAAACAGTACTTTACCAAATGTGAATGCATGCATGCATTCACATTTGCCATGAAAGTCCCATTACACAGGATGTGATGTATAAGAAATCCCTCATAAAATGTATTTGGTGAAATTTTTATTTCAAACACTTGTTTATCATCTTCATTTTCTCTCTACTTACAGCACATTTTTGGAGTTTGCTTGTGATTCTCTCAAATGACGCATTCTGTACAGTGCTGTTCATTTGACAATAAATTTCGTCCTCTGCACAAAAGGTCAATGGCTCCTTTTTTTCTGATTTGCTTCAGTTTCCAGACAAATTTTTTTTGTTCTTCTTCATTGACTTTAGACTTTTCCTCCTATTGTTGCTTCACTGTGCTAATATTTTAAATCAGCTGCCTCAAAATGGGTCTGTGCATCATGTAAATAGATAACAAGACATCATCCTCTTTTCCAGTACTGTATTGGCTTTGTACGAGGCCTCCCGATGATGTCCAAGGAATTGTACTAGGTCTCATCTTACTCGATTGCCTCATCAATCTTCCTGAGATTTTGACTCTGGCTTGCACTCACACTTCCCCCTTGCCTGGTCAATTACTGTTGAATTCCTGAAT
>JAOUQW010000038.1:22129178-22139984 GCA_028565825.1 Olivaichthys viedmensis | reverse complement strand
TTTTAACTGCAGTAATAGACATACTTAAAATTATGGTTAATTATAAAACGTAAGTATTATTGTTTTTAAGGGTGGTTTTGGGAACGAGTTTTCGGATACTTGTTCGAAAACATAGACGAGTATTCGAAGCCTGTAAAATGCAATTTGGGCCAGCCCTAAATCTAATAGATGATAAACCCTTTAAATGATATGCAAGGTTCAATCTTACATCACATGGAAAAAAAGACTTAATAACATCTCCACTTTCTAAGGAGGATAAGGAAAGTCAATCTGTCTCCCTGGCTCCCTTCCAACTTCTACAAATGCACAGCAGAGATCATACCAGCTGCATCACGGTCTGGCATGGCAGGTCCTCTGTTGCTGACTGCAAAGCTCTGCAGAGGGTGGTAAAAACAGCCCAGTTCATCACAAAGGCCGCTCTCCTACCCATACAGGATATTCACAATAAGAGAGGGTGTGAGGAATAATCTCAGACCCCACACACCCCAGCCACAGCATCTTTGACCTCTTGCCATCTGGAAAAGCTACCGGACTATCCAGTTCCAGACTTCCAAACTAAAGAAATGTTTCTAAAAAGAGATCACACCTATCATGATGCTCACACCTGCACACTCCACCAGACTGTAATTGCTAACCTGGACACTAGACTGGCATAACACAACGCTGAACTCTGAGCCCTTCATTGCGTAGACCTATTACGCATTCACTCGCTGCTGAACAGTAGTAGACTTGTGCTCACAGCATGTTATACATATTGCACTAGCACATCATCCTGACTACTAATTATTCTTACATTTGCACAGTTGCGCTTTTCCACTTTGAAACTTTTATAACCTTTACATTGATTTTTATGTCTGTTGGACTTAACAGTGTTCATCTGCACAGGTGCTAGCCAAAAAGCATTTCATTATACTATGTAGTATACTGTGTATACTAATATAATGACAAGTTTTATTGAATTAGACTTTAAATGCCTTTTTACCATTACAGCGGGTTTAAATTGTGTTTTCATTGCAGATTCTTGCTTATGGATAGCACAGTGTTATGTATCTAGTGAGCGATGGTCACTGGCTGTTTTCTGCATAGCCATTATGTGGAGCAATATAGAGCTAAATGATAATCAGTCAGCCAAAGCTTAAGTTATTCAGGGATATTTTTTTTGATCTGTGAGGATGTAGGATATTCATTTGTTCTCCTGCTATCAGGATCCCTCAGTGCCTCATTTAAAAGGTGACAGGCCCTCTAGCTCTACCTGTGGGATCAATTAAGGGAAACTCAAATCCACTGCAAGGCCATGGGCTTAAATTGTACTCAGAAGACCCGCTTCTGAGCAACTTTACTGCCCTTGCTCTGTGAACTCAACTATCAGCATGCTCACACATGCAGGCATCAATTCCTGGTTGACAGAAAACAAATGTTTGCTACATTTGTTGGCTGTAATGGCCCTAAATAATAATGGCCAATCCTGGTTTAGCTTTGCCCCAATCAATCCAATTGAGGAAGAATACGAGTGTATATGTGTTCAGACATAGAAGCTGGCATTCAGCCGATGCTTGCTAAGATGCTACTTGGTGGAAAGGTGTGAAATCAAAACTGACTATTTAAAATTTTCTGTCCAAAGCAAGTCAGTGCTATTGACATGATTTCTAATAATTTCGCACATGCCCACTTGCCATGCTTTTCTATATTTAGTGCTGATATATTTTGTTCTAATGAACACTATCAATTAATTGTCCAGTCTTACATTTTTTGTGTACCCTGAAATGCAAAGTGACATACAATATCATGTGTTACTCCAGGCTGTTCTTTCGTTACCTCGTTGTGTAAACGTAAATGTATACTTGTGACCAATCTCAATCTCCCCCAAACCGAGAGGCCGGTCAGCATCATGGAATTTGTTCCTGTGGTATTTCAGTTGGCTCCTTCGTTTATCCAGTGACATTTGGTCAGACGAAAGTTGGCCTGTTTTGCTGTGCTGAATATTTGACAGCTCATTTGGTGTGGAGTGAGTTGTGCCAGTGCTGGAAGGGGTCCATATCTCTGGCTGGGCAGCAGAATGCCCTCCCCCCGCAGGGGTTTCTGTTCACAGTTTGCCTCTAAACTCCTCACAGAGACAGTGAACGGCATGCTGGGAGGAATATGCTTACAACACATGTTACGCACAGCTCATTATGCTTTTTAAAAAGATAGAGTACAGGGACTTGTACATGTTAACCGGTAAACATAACCTTTTGCACTCACCCTTATGTGTTCATTTCTCCTTATAAGATGTATTCAATTCTCTAATGGAGTCGTGGCACACACAGGTTAGTTTTTGCTATAGCAATAGTAATGTAGGATTGCTAAGCCTTTTTTTGGATGTTGTCAGAAATTCAATGCTACTTATTAACTGTGTTCCAACATTCTGACCTCTTACTACTGAATACTGGGTTGCAAGTTTCTCATTTATATAAGAGCCTAACACAAGAGTTTTAACGTGCACAAAGAAGTCTAAGAGTTACCCCTTCAGGGATTATCAGTTTGTAACAACTAGAAGCCTGAAATAAACTTTGTCATGCCATATATATACTGTATATATACTGTATATATATATATATATATATATATATATATATATATATAAATAAAACAAACCCCAGATAGCCTTCTATTCACTATATGTGCTTACTACATAGGGTATAACATAATGGTTTTTATTCATTTATTTTATATGAATTCATGTTATTTTATATGAAAGGGGTCGTTATCATGTGAAAAATAATATGTTTTATAATTAACAACATATGGGATTTTTATTAAACCTGTGTATCCATGTGGATGATCATATAGGATTTTTAAAAACCTTTTGCACATGGGTATAGGAAGTTCAGGGCGGCTCATGTGGCTTTGCGGATCACGGCCTCCTGTTCTTTGTTTGCACACTTCATGGGCAGGAGGTCTTCTTTGCTGTGACTCTGTCCTTGCCAAACCTCCTTCTGCTTCCCCAAACTGGCCGTTGTCCTCCACTGGAGGCCTGGCACGTTCTGACATAGAGATGCCAGACATTTGGTTTCACACAGAGACAGACAGACAGAGCTCACACCTCTGTCCTTTAACCCACAGCGGTCTGTGCCACCCTTTTCTATTTCAACTGCATGTGTGTGTGTGTGTGTGTGTGTGTGTGTTACTCTCTTTATGAGTACCAGACTCCTTTCACCTCATCTTTAGCAAGGACGTCAATTCTGGAGTACATATGTACGTGCATGCACTTTGCGACATTGTCGATTGTAAAAAGCACTATACAGCTAAGATCGAATTGAATTGAACTTTGTAGGGTGTGTGTGTGTGTGTGTGTGTGTGAGTGTGTGTGTACGTCAGTGAATTTTTAATATGCCTGCTAAGCCCTGTCATAGCTTGACTGCCCCTTGGCACTGTGGCTGAGATAAGGAGTGACACTGATGAATCACCACATCCCCCTGCCATCCTCTCCATCCACACGGAGGCTAGATCTTTCTCAATAAAAATTCATCCTCCTGTCGAGCCTAAGCACTAAACACTAAACACATCCCCATCGCCTCATAGACTCCTGGGAAATGTAGGCACTGGACGCAGAAGGACAGGGAGTCTGTTTTTATGGATGGATCATGAGGCATTATTCCTCCCTCCGTTTTAATCTGAGGAACAGCTTATCCTCTGGTGCCTGCATTGTTCCAGAGCTTATTGAGCTGAGCAAAAGGGCATTCTGGGAAGGCGTGAAACCTGTCGGCCATGGCTGGATCGCGTCACTGCGCTTCATCACACCCAGTGGGCTTGAGACAAGATGTGTGAAGTGGGAGCTGAGAGTCATTTTGTGGCTGAGTAAGCATGCTTCTTCTTTTCCAGCATGGCCATGGGCCGGAACACTCTGCTGCCGCTCTGATTGAGTTGTGGATGCGTTCTCAGGATTATTTGGACAGCAGAAAGTTCTTGCAAACAAATAAACTAGTAATCAAAATGACAGTTACGCATGGTGTAATAGTGCAGCACTTTGAGACATACAGTTAAATCAAACAAGCCAGATATGCTTAATAAATCTTTTGTGTTTCTTTATTGCCTTGAGTCTTATCTCAAGTGTATATGGAAAGTATTTCTGCAGTCTTGTTAAGTTTTCCTCAATGGAGAGACACTCTCCTATGTCTGGGATACAACTTCCCGCTCTCATCTGCCTAGATCTTTTTTTTGATGGATGGATTGAATTTAAAAAATCCTGGTTAGGTACAGGAACTGGCTAGATTATATTGCTTTCTGTATTTGCTGTTGGGAAACAGAGAGTGAATGAAGAGCTTATATGAACTTCATATTATGATCATCACAGACCATTCTTGTAACATCCAATATCTATTTAAAATAGTTTTTAAGTTGATGGAAATAATAAATTATCTTCATTAAGGCACTATATCATACAAAATCCTTTTTAGTTATATATTTTTAACTAAAATTCTACTAAAGATCCATCATTTTTAGAAGTACACCTTCATCAATGTGATAAGGACAGCATTGTAATTCAGAAGTCTGTGTGCCAGAGTGAACCGTTTGCATTAGATCAGGACCGGCTCTAGCCTTTCGGGGGCCCCCCACCTTGCACCCCACTGATACAGAACATAGTACTGACATGTTATTAAATTTGCAAAACCTGTAAAAGTCAAGTCATATTAGAAATACTAAAAAGTGAACCGATGAATAAATAATTAGATGGTTTCACAATCTGTTGAGGTCTCACCAGGGGTTGCAGCCATAGCTGTCTGTGGGGAACTGAGGTATTTTAACAGTGTTCTTAAAGAATATACTGTACATGCGTAATCTTTAAATTAAATTCCAGCAGTTCACTAATGTTATCTACCAAACCTATACCACCAAGGTGAGCCAATGCAATAAATGGACAACAAAACACAAAAAGGTTGCCTATAAATTTGCAATAACATGCTGTGAACTTAACCATGGGTTTAATGCATAATCCAGAATTTAATTTATTGAAATTAGCTTAATTTCAGGACTGAATTTGTCTTTGTTCTCCCACATTGACATTGGCAATATTATTATCCGACTAGCTAACCCAATCATGCTTAGCTCATGTTAGCTGGCATGCACTATACCATGAAATAAACCCAACTTTTCTCGAGTTACTCTTACTTCTCTTTCTCAGTTTTCTTCTTTTTTTGTGCTCCAGAAGCCATAATGAAGAGGAGAGGTAAAACTCCCCTGTGGTTACGTCCCACAGAGCATGAAGAACAAATAAAAACACAGAGAGCTGCTGCAAAAGCCAATGTTTTATCCTCATCCTCAGTTTTGAATGCACTGCATTGGCTCTCACTCTAACCCTGAACAGATGTCTTCTTAAGGTGCAGCCTGTATTTCTGGTTGTGAATCGTGATCGTGCCGAACCCCGGAAATCCCTATCTTTTCATTTTATGGTATCTGAAGTTATCACATGGAACCGTAGCACTGTGCAAGAAAGGGATTTCAGCGCGTCGTGAAATCCCTGAAATCCTGAAATTCCTGAAATTTCTAAAATCCTGAAATCCCGCTGAAATCCCGTTCTTGCACAGTGCTACGGTTTCTGGGGTTCGGCACGATCATGATTCACAACCAGAATAATTTTTAGACATTTGTGTTAGCTGTTGTTTGACAATGTAACTTTAATGTCATCATAATATTTCCAGTAAACTTTAACGTGTCTTTATACCTCAGTACTCTAGCCTATTTCTGAGCTTTTCCACTTTTATAATTACAATGCTACATTAATAGGAGGCTGAGGTGCCAGGTGTGTTTTTTCCAGTACATCCTAGGCTACTCAGATATGTAATTATTTCCACATGTAAATGCCAAAAGAATTTTCATATGACCTTTTTTATGAATAAACATTTACTTTGTGTCTTTCGAACTTTAGTGCATTTTTGCAAGCAGCAGCTCTCTGTGTTTTTATTTGTTCTTCATGCTCTGTGGGACGTAACCAAAGGGGAGTTTTACTTCTCATCCTCATTATGGCTTTCCTTTGATATTGGGGGTTCTTAGTGTAAGCCTGAAGTTTTCCATTACTACGAGTCGTTGCAGCCGTGTCAGGAAAGACTTAGTTTCTGTTGGATGGAGTGTTTTTTATTGCTTTCAGCAGCAGAAGTGTACCTGCTCCCATCCGAATTGGTTTTCTCTGTTGTTTTGATTATTTGATACCACAGCAAACAAACAAACAAACAAAAAAACAGCCACGCCAAGGAAATACGCTTCCTCTCCAAACATCAAACAAGACTGTATAGGATTTTTCTGTGTGTGCGTGTGTGTCTCTATACATTATTTGTCTTCATCAGCAGTCTAAGCTGACTGCAATCAATCCTTTCAAATTTCCTGCGTTTTAAAACTACATCAAGGAGAGTCACAAATCAGAGAGTGATGCAAGAGCAGCACCATCTGCTTGGCTACTTGACAACGCTTGTATTTATTCCATCTGTTGAGGTGTCAAATTGGCCGACACTGTGCCAACTGCAAGTTCCTGTTTTTAAAAGACTTCGTCCATTTGTCTGTTTTAAAACATTTCACACCCGCAACATCGATTTAACTTGTACATTCTTCTACCCTCTTCAGCACATAGCAATCTTCCTTCTCCTTCAGCTCGGCCCCTTTTTTCTCCCATCACCGCTCCATTAGTGCTGAGAGGTTAATTTTAGCACCTCTGTATCTCAACACGCCATCTGCACTCGCCAATTAGAAATTAGCCCGGCTGCTTGTGCCGCCGAGGGCCAGGTAGGCCGGGTGATGGCCCTTGCTCTGATTTCTCTCTTATTTATGTTCTCCAGGAGCAGCGGAAGGAGCATTAGGCCTGCAGTGATAAGCCTGCCTCTAGAGAACCGTGATTACAGCAACTCAGCACACCAGCAGTGAGCTGGATAGTTGGATTACACACTGCAGTTTATCAATATGGCCGGAGGTATTTAGGTGGTGGACTGGAATTCATCAACACTTAAAGAGATAAAGAGATATCCCAAGTCACATTTAACCCCTAGAACCCAATGAATGAAGTTTGCTGGCATTTTTGTGCCCACAGTTCTCGGCTTCATAGCTCAGGAACCGGTTGGAGAGGAATCACAGATTCATTAGAATCACACATACTTTCCAATTATCAGTGCTTCATGGCTTTATTTCACAACAATGTATCAGCATGTAATTGAGTTGGAAAATTTGGATAGAGCCCAATTGGCTCCATATAAGCCATTATATAAGTGTACTACATATGTGCAGTCGCTAAGGTGACGAGCGACACGTGCCTTTGCTTACATTTGTCTGTTGTCCCCGTCACGTGTCGTAAGTGTTTCCACCTCTTCCCTGTATTGATTCCTCGTTAGTCAGTGTATAAATAAGCCCTCGTGTGCCTGTCTAGTTTGTCCTTGAATGTTTCGTGTTACGTGTAGTTTCTGTTTGTTTGCATTTGGAATAAATGTTTATGTGTTACTTAAAATGGCTTGCGCCTGTGTCCTGCCTCCACCGCTACACACCGTAAGGACCTAAAATGGACACAGCAAGCCACATCCCGAGAGCAGCCAGCCTGGAGGAGCTGCAGGCTGAACTCGCGGAGCATAAAGGATGGTTCAACCGCAGCGCGGCCCTCCTGGCGCTGGTCACCGCGTCGAGGCAACCCCTCGCCACCTGGGAGGAGAAGGGCATGGCCTGCATCTACCAGAAAGCCGAGGAGTGGTGGACCCGGCTCAACTTTCTGGTCGCCTTGGTGGTGTCGCTCGTCGAGCAGCAACAGCGCTCACTTCCACCTGCGCTTCCTAACGAGTAGCAGCCGCCACCAGCTGTCCCTCCTGATCGCGCTTCCACGCCGATGCCCATGGAGCCAGCCACTGAAGCCGATCGGCACCGAGCGGCCGAGCGGAGGAAATCCCCCTGGAAAATTTTGAGTGGGGCTGATGATGGTCACAGAGGCCATCCATGATGCCGCAGGAGGTGTGTCTGAGTTCCCTGACGCCGTAGGAGGCGTGTCTGAGTTCCCTGACACTGCAGGAGGCGTGGCAGCGTTCCCTGATGCTGCAAGAGGCGTAGCAGAGTTCCCTGATGCCACAGGAGGCGTGGCTGAGTTCCCGGATGCCGCAGGAGGCTCAAATGAAATCCAACCAAATTGCCCTTGTTTGTTCAAACTTGTACAAATTCCTCACGAGATCAGGTTGATCCTTTCACTGTGGTAACCCATGAAAATCAAAGTGTCATAGCATCCTAGATCTTTTCTCAGAGCACAGACTGTGGCCTCACAAAAAAAAAAAAAATTCCCTACTGAAATCAGAACCTGACATAGATGCAAAAATGCACTAAAGTTCGAAAGACACAAAGTAAATGTTTATTCATAAAAAAGGTCATATGAAAATTCTTTTGGCATTTACATGTGGAAATAATTACATATCTGAGTAGCCTAGGATGTACTGGAAAAAACACACCTGGCACCTCAGCCTCTTATAATTACAATGCTACATTAATAGAAGTGGAAAAGCTCAGAAATAGACTAGAGTACTGAGGTATAAAGACACATTAAAGTTTACTGGAAATATTATGATGACATTAAAGTTATATTGTCAAACAACAGCTAACACAAATGTCTAAAAATTACCTTTTGTTATTTACAAAAAACTTGTGTTGCACCTTTTTTCTTTGCATTTGATCAAATGGATTTGAGATGTACTGCTATTACATTCTTAAAACAACTTTAACTGTGTTTATTCAGTCTGAATATCACCCAAGTGCTAAGAGCAATATTTCAAATGCTTCAAAATTTTAATAATTGCCAGCCCTGTAATGCCATACAGCTTTTTCTTAGGCATGCTTTTCCATTTGCAGTTGATTGAAAGCTTTGGAAATAAATTGGACCTAAATGAGTACCATGTTTATGCTGGCTCAACCGTGTTCTGGCAGTGCTATGGTGAAAATTTCATGTCTGCTTTTTAGCCTCCTGTTGTTCGAGCTGCAATGGCGCAGCATGATAAGTGTGTGTTGCTCTGGGACTTGAAAGACTTTAGAGCTGTCAGAGCTGTTGCTTCCAGCAGAGGAACTAGAGAGTGAGAGAGACAGAGGGAAAGAAATAACACAGAAGGAGAGAGAGCATTAGTTAGAGACATAAAGAGAAGGGAAAAAGGAAGATGATGAATTAGGGCTTAGAGTGGTAACAAAAACAGAGAGACAGTGAGAAATAGGAAGAAGTGAAATTAAGAAAAAAAGAAATAGGGCTGGGCGATTATAATTTCGATTACATTTCCTATGATTTCGATGATACATTTTAAGATGAAATTCGATGTACATGAACGTGTAGTGGCGCTAACATGGCCATCGGTGTCTTGCACTTGCTGAAATATAAACGGGAGGGATCATAAGATAAACTAATTGGCTATTTGTACATCAGCCGGCGTAGCGAGCTCTTTCCTTGGCCAGCGCAAAAATGTTATAGATCAAATTGAGATTATTAGGAATGTATTTTCAAAGTATTTTTAAAACGTTGCTATAAATGTAATGTTATACTTAATTCTGTCGTTCAGCGTATTCAAATGCTGATTATGTTTACAGCCGCTTCGTTATTTTTCGTTAATAATTATTCATTTAATTTCAGCGGAACAGAAAAAGCCCATATCAGTATAAAGTAAATACAGGAGAGGGATCATTTGAGTCACCACTTTATTGTAAAGCACAATCCATTTGGAGTTTGTTCATTTATCTGTGGTTAAAATATAACTAACTCGGCAGACAGACCTTGCTTGGAGTAAATAAATTACACTGAGAAATGCGGACACTAACTGCTTCCTTGCGTCTCGTTAATAGATGTAGTATTTCCTGTTTATGTCGGATCATGTTCCTGATTGGCTGGTGGTGAAACACGTCACTCTGTGTGACAGTTTGATCTAAGCTCACTTTACGCTCTACTAGTTACAATGGGGTGTAAGTGTGTAAGTGTCTGTGGTGCAATTGAAATTCCACATATCATTAGTTTGAAACTTACTACTCTCAACGTATGGTTTAGGACTGTATTTGTTTTTATTTGTATTATTTAAAACATTTGTATATATGAAAACATTTTTGGCCATATCGCCCAGCCCTAGAAAGAAAGAAGTGGTTTCCCAAAGGCAGTGAAGTCTTCAAGATTTGAACAGGCAGCTGCTCTTACAATATTGGGAAAGTTAAAGAGGATGTGCAATAAATCTGACATGATGATTAATCAATAGCCATCTTACCTGTGTGCTGTGTCAGGAGAGCAGAGCGTATGGCAGGAGAGCGAGAGTCTGGTTGGAGAGACTTACTCAGCCTCTTTTTGAAATCTATAGATATTCCACAGGCCCTAGTGCTGACACCTGCAATGCTGCATTTAATCAGTAATCAGTACATGGAAAATCCAAAATAGAGAGGACAAGGGTGTAACTTTGGGTTGAACATCGGAGGGTTTGAACACGAACTGGTTAAGTTAGCTAAGATAACAATGTTTAGTAGGCAGTTAGCCATCAGTCACATACATACTGTGCCCTCAAAATAAAACCTAATGTTGTCGCACTCACGCTTCTTGCGATTACTCTGTGAATGGGAGAGTTGAGAAAAAAATATTACAGCCAGTCAGGTCAGCTAGATGTAAAGTGACCTTAAATTCAACTATTAGCGCTAGCTACCACATCTACAGATAATGCTCATGTAACTAACGTTAGTCTCAGCCTCAGGCGGAGTGATATGTATTGATAGTCAAAAGTCTACATGATCTCTTGTGGTGTAGGCTACTGCACACCAAACACTATGCATTAAACACCTTTTTTATACAGTAACATCCCTTAA
>JAOUQW010000038.1:22093391-22104310 GCA_028565825.1 Olivaichthys viedmensis | reverse complement strand
CAAAAGTCGTCTCAAACTGGTTTCATGAACATGACAATGAGTTCAGTGTTCTTCAGTGGCCTTCCCAGTCACCGGATTTGAATCTAGTGGAACACCTTTGGGATGTGGTAGAACGGGAGTTTAGAAATCACCCTAAATAAACAGACTCTGTTATTACGTCCACCTGCCTCTGGCTCCAATGCGCTACACGAGCCCGTCTTTGGTAAAAAATCTGTCAGCCTAGGGCAATGATCTCCCATTTCTAGCACTTGATATGTAAATGGTTACTTTGCAAGCCCCCTGAGGCGACTCTTCTTGAGATTCCTAACCTACAGTTTCAGCAATGAGATTATGCCTCTCACCACAGTATCAGGAACATGACCCCTGAAATAGATACATTTATTCATTTGCTAATGTATGCATGGAGCAGCAGGTCAAGGCATGAAAAATGGCAGTAGATGAATATTTTATCTTAAAGTGATATTTTGTGGTAGCCTGTAGTGGCCAGTTCTTGAACTCGGGGCACAGCGGTGTTTCCGAAACCCAAAACGTCTGACGATTAGGAGGTGAGGGCCTTTATTAGTTTTAGACTTGTTGCTAAGTAACTACAAAGAATGATTTTTTTCTTCAGCTAATCCTTCTCTTTCTTTCATGTAAACCACAGTCAATATGGCACATAATCAATTAACCGTGGGGTGGATCACTGAGTACTCGTACACACAACACACAACACACACACACACACACACACACTTTAGATGTTAAACATTTAGAAGCAAAGCTAGCTTGGTAAAAATAAAAAAGTAAACATTCCAGAGATAATAGACAGAAATTAATAGAAAAATTCCAGAGATAATAGACAGAAATTGTGTACAATTGACTTGTTTATTTATGTATTAGAGTTTTATTTTATTGTAACCCTAATCATATCCACTGGATTCTAACTTTCAGATGCTTTTGAATGATTCACTAAATCAGATGTGTTAAAATATAAGTCAATTGGTTAAATTTGATTCAAAATAAAAATTGTGTTAATTGTTGGCAAATTGATTTAATTGTAAAGGTTTTTGAAACTGTAAACATTTGCTTCCACACTTTTGGCCTGATATGAACAAAATCTATAAATCACTACTAGTAATATTATAGTTTTATTATTAGAATAATAGAAATAATTGTATTGGAATGGCAGATATCTAATGCTTCTCTTCTGTGGTTAAAGCTCACATCCATTGTGAGCTTTTGGATGTAAGGGTGTGTTTAAATCCTCGCAAAACACACTGTGTTTGCAATTCTCTAATCCTAGAGTTTTCAACTCAGGTGCTGGAAGCCAACTGGCCTGTACAGATTTAGGCTTTTCCTGCCATGGACACCTGATTCAACTAACCAAAGGCTTAATAATGTGCTGATGGTCTGATTATGATCAGGTTTGTTAGAGCAGAGATAACATGAAACTGAGCAGAACAGAAACGCCCCATGTCTAAACCCTCTGCTCAAATACACCTGATTCAACTAGAACATTGATTAATGCTGTTGTGATGTGAATCAGGTGGTCAATCAGGGAAATCGCTAATCTTCGTAATGTGATGACCATTTGGGCCTCTGTGATCTATTGAGTGAAATCTCTCACAGTAACAACAGCAGGCCCTTTATGATTCTATAAACCTCCATTATTCTGGACAGAAACAAATCCTTGTTTTATGCTTCTGAGAGATTTTTACAGGAAGGTCATATTTATATAATGACACTCATAAAGGCTTTGAATTGGATTGTTTAATTTTATTGCCAATTCGTAGCTTGAATAATGGTCTCGTGCTCATAGGGTTTAGTGTAATCGCTTGGAGAAATAATGCAACATTTTGGTAATTTGTCTTTTTTTTTCAGGTTAGCGAGAGCTAACTAAATTAATCTTTTGTCATTATTAGAGGAGCTAATAACTCTGTCAAGTTTAATGTAGTAAATGTGTACGATCAAGAATTATAGCAAGCTTTTCTCAGACAAAGGGAAACAGACAATGACAATTTATTGCAGATAGGCCTTGTCAAAGGGCTCTGCACCACATTATTTACGGACCCTGGTTCAGAACTACACACATGCTCAGCTCTTCAATTTCAGGGCAACTGGGATTACCTATTCTTGTATTTAAGCATCCTTGTAATGCAACATCTCGCTGCTTCAGTGTACTGGCTCTTCAGTGGTGGAATGAGCTTATCCCTCCAGTCACGTCCCCGTGACTCCATTCTTTCAGCAAATGTCTAAAGACCTTCCTCTTCAGACAATATCTAGGATTTTTCTCTGCACTTACTTTTGCATTGATTGCCTTTTGTGTTACTTCTTGGTTTTCTAAACTTATTTGTATTGTTGTTTATGCACTTAGGTTTGAAATTCTCCTTTTTTTCTCGACACCTAGACCACGCTAGCACTTGAAGATACAAACCAGCATTAGTTTCTAGTCTGTCAGGCTATGAATGCTTGTACATTCTCTTGGGACATTGTATTGCTGTGCTTTCACGGTTTGTAAGTCGCTCTGCGTAAGAGCGTCTGCCAAATGACTAAATGTAAATGTAGTCAGCATGTGACATTGAGGGATAATTTTTCCACACCACCTTTTTGAACTGAACATGAATTGATATTTACATGACATTGCAAAGCACAAATATGACATTTGCCTGAAGGAACCCTGAAACATCCCAACTGCTGAGTACTTAATCTCTGGACCACTAATTTAGCTCTTTCTGCTTTAGATGTCTGTGTAGCTGCCACTTCTTTCTGGATAAGCATAGCCCACAGTGCCAAACAACTCTCTGAGACCTGTTCGCATGTTTGTCATTTAGTCATTGACCTTGCACTTTTATCCAGTCATTATAAAGCCAGCAATACTGTCTTGAGTTCTTTTATGACATCCGAATGTGCTACCATTTCATTGTGGAAAGGAGTAGAGTGACATATGTATGACTGGCTGATTGGCTCCCCCACAGTGATATGAAAAATCACAAGACCTATTTCCCCCTCAGATATTTCTCTCTAACTAGCGGCGCTAATAGCAAAAGTGTTTGACACAGCAAGGCAACTGGCTACATTCAGGCTAATGTAGAGCAGAAACAAATTCATGCTGTGTAGTTTAGTTTGGGAAATTCATTTTAGCACTTGACTATTTGAATAATTCTGAAAGAAATGCAGGTCTAATGACGGATCTGTGGTGCTGTAAATTCAGTACCGAGGTCTGAAATCGACGTTACCTGCACTCTTAAGACTTTTGTGATGGTTTTGTAAAGCCTCTGCCACTCAGGATTTCAGCAAATCTCACACAGCTCCACAGTTCCAGAGCCTAACACAATGGCAATTAAAACTTTATAAGGCTCCCTCATTAGGCATCACATGTGCAAATTATGCTTCATGGCTTTTTGATGTCCATTTTGAAAACTGGGTTTCAAAAGAAGCTGCTGCTTGTGTTTCTTTGTTTTGCATGCAGGTGACCCTTGCCTCACCCTGTTACAATAAAGAATAAAGGACACACTGTTGCTCTGTTTTACTTTGCAAATGAGCTACCAGTGGCCCTTGAACCCAGACATTTGGTAGTTTCAAGATTGTCCAGCTCCAACATACTGTACGAAGCATTGTTTCTGGCAGTGGTTTAGCTTTAATCTTGAGCTCAAGATTTTTTAATTGCTTGATCCAGTGTGTAAGGTTTTTTCATTGCTATTTCCAATTTCTGAGTGGTCTAATGTTAGAACATTGTGAGAACACCTCCAGCAGGCCCCCAGAAATCTGAACGTTCAGACATTTCATCCTTAAAATGTCTGCCTGATACAAGATAACCCCGGCCTAAAACACTTGTTTATACAAATACCACTCTCTACCTAGTCATAAACCACTTGTGTCAAACCACCCTAAGGTCATCCAGTCAGATCATGCATCCTGCATTTAAGATAAGGTTGGCTCACAAAGGAATTTGAAGGAAGAACTGAAAGAGTTTATCATAACTCATTGGATTCAAATAGATTAATACCCAAAAGACACTTTCCTTTACACCTCTGGACTTGGAAACTTCACAAGACACTCATTGCATCCCATATCATATAATATATAATTTGTGTGATAATTATATGTTTAATGAATGTGTAATCCTTCTGTTTTACTAAAAAGTACATATAAAAGCACAGATGCCATGTTTGGTCTCAATTGAATCGTAAAATCATGCCTGGAACTTTGTATTAAGTTCCCTGAGTGTACAACATCCCGATTTTATAATCCTAGACATCTTATTAACATGCTTTAGGCTGTCCTCAAGGAGCAGTCCTAAGGGGGGGGTCACATCCATCTGTGAGTTGGGTATTGGATTTCCATCCACATGGATTTCCGATCATCAACTTCAGGGTAATTTTTTTGACTCTAACTTTGGCTGATCCTGTGTGATCTCAGTCAGTTGCTACCTTTGCAAGACGAAGATGCAGGAGGACTTCTGCATCTTCAGTACGATCTCCACTGAAGAATTGCACATTGTGAGTTATAAGGCTTCTTTCACGATCTCTGGACATGCTGACTCAACTGATGCCACGGCTGGACCTTCGGCGCGATTCCCGCTGAAATCAGTCCATAAAGAATCCTAAGACTTCTTCCACAATCTCCGGACAAGCAGACTCAATGCCACAGCTAGACGTTCAGCGATCCCTGCTGAACTGTGCCTCCATTGAGTCATAGGACTCTATCTCTTTACCCACATCTCCTCCAACATATTTAGTCAGGGGCTCACAGTGGTTTGGCATCATGCGTTTATAGTGCATGATGAATCATGATAAATGTGCTTAAGTGCAGATTTATCCGTGGGCAGGTGGTTAGACGTCAGTGTGGTGGAGTGCAGCCTAAAACAACAGTAATTAGCCACAACCATTTTCCCATTTGCTAATGTCTGAATTTCCCTGTTTCCTTTTTTTTTGTGCAAAATGGAGGTATATCAAACTAATCATTAAGGGCAACACTAATGCAAAACAACATCTGCTTCAGAAATTTGAATGTGTAATGCTTAGACATGTCCCCCATTTCCTGACACAGGAAGGGTGTCAGAAATGTCTTAGAAGAGTGCCATCCATCCATTTTATGTTTCATAAACATGGTGGAGACACAGGTGTTGCAAGAGTGGATGCAAATAGTGTTGTCAAATGAATTGAAGTGCTAATATAATTATAGCAATGAATAACCATCAGCCAAGGAGCATATTTGTCTCCCATAGCAACCTCAGGACTCCTTATCTTTTCTTTAATGGGATTTAGATTCATTTCGAGATCATTGAGCCTCATTGTAATAAACTAATAACAGAACAAATTCATGCGTTAGGTGAACTGTGCTTTATATTCCAGTCATAAAAAATAAACAGTAAAGCGTAATTGCAGCCCCATGGATCGACAAATGCTTTTGTTCCAAGTGGGAGATTGTTATGATAATTGTGAATCACGTTCAGCATAATTGTGTTTAATTGTATTGGCACAGCAGTCTTGCAGGTGGTGAAATGGCAAGTCATGTTATTCATGACTAAGATTCATCTGGATGGCTTTATCTAATAGCATATAAATAATAGCATGTGATCTAAAAGCCAATGCTCTTGCAGTGCTGAACCTGTTATATATGCTTCACATATTGCAGTCACTCTTCACAGTGACAAACCAAAAACGAAAAGGAACATGAACTTGCCAAGTTGGAAGCTTTTGTCTGTAATTAAAAATCACATTGGCTGCTTTCATACTTCATATCAAAGGATAAATCTCATACTATTGGCGCTTGAACTATTTTGGTTTGATTTGATGGTTTCAATGTGTGTGTGTGAGTGTGGGAGGTCCCGTCACTCCAGCGGTGGATTTGTGGTGGCAGTATCTGATGAAACTGACTGTAATGATGTGAAAATAGCAGATCTCCCCAGCCCTGCTGTGTGGAATACCTCGTTTTGCCGTCAATTCTCCGAGTTTTTTTCATATTCCTCCGCTCAGATCTTATGTTGGGATTCATTTGTGTGGCTGCAGATAACACCATGGCTGATCGAATGGGCATTGGTGCCACAGATAAAACTGCAGCGTTTGTGTTCTTCTGCTTAACTTTTTTAACATTCCAATTGACCATTTTAATATCTTGTGGCTCGGAACCATTCTCTTTTTTTTTCTTTGTCAATTCATTTATTTTTTATTTTTTTCAATCAACAGCGTCTCAGATCGGGGAAGGAAAGATTGAATTGTAGTTTGCGAGGTCAGCTTGCAAGTCATTGTTGGTTGCTTTCCTCCGCAACACTGCAATGCACATCATGTTTTTTTTTAAAAGTGCACGTGTCTGGAAGCCAGTCCCCATGTGACTGAAGGAAACATTTATCATGTCAGACATGCAATGTCTCTCCAGATCCTAGCACCGTGCCTCACTGACTAGACGCCCACCAGATGAATGTGACCTCACTGAGACTCCTTACCATTTTAGTCTACAGTGCAGAGCGGAATATATTTGTCTGCATGAGGAGAGGAAGCCAGTTGGGAAGCTAATGTAGTTTCAACACACTGAATAGATGCTCTGTTAACACGGTCACAAACAACTTTGAACCTGACACTCTGACATTCTGGGAAGTCAACAAAGGCCTCCTGCTCTTAATTAAAATATCTTATAATGTTTACGGCTGTCTGTAAAAGTCTCTTTATACACTGTCAGAAGATGTGATGATTCATTCATTCATCTTCAGTAACCACTTGGTCAGGGTTGCGGTTGATCTGGAGCCTATCCTGTAAACACTGAGCACAAGGCGGAAATACACCCTGGATGAGACACCAGTCCTGCAGGGCATCACGCACACACATTCACAAACTCATTCACACCTGTAGGCAATTCATAGTAGTCAATCCACCTACCGGCATGTTTTTGAGAGGTGGGAGGAAAACGGTGAAGACCGAGAAATGCCACGTGGACACAGGGAGAACATGAGAAACTCCACACAGACAGTAATCCGAGCTCAGGATTAAACCTCAGAAGTGTCACGGTGTGGTGGCCCGGGGCTGCGGACACAATCGTGAAGCCGTTCAGAACATCAAACATTTATTATTATAACAACGACAGGGTGAAACAAACGAAATTACACACGCCGCGACAGGCGTGATCAACACACAAAAACAAAAGACAACACAGGACGGAAACAAGCGGGTATTTAAACACTTATAAATTAAGGGAAGACAGATGATGAACAGCTGGGAACATTTAACATACTTCACGTGACAGGGGAACAAACGAAAACAAAAGCGCGTGGTTGCGCGTGTGACAGAGCCCCCCCCCCCTCTAAGGCGCTGCTCCTGCAGCGCCCCAACTCGCAGTCCAGGGGGGCCCCGGACCCATGGGGCCTACGTCCCTGTCCGGGTGGCAGCCCAGAGGCCGGCCCGGAGGCTGGGTGATGACGTCCCCGGTGGCGGCGACGGACACCCGGGGGCCTCCCACCGTGGTGTCCAGAGGCTGCGTGGCGTCACCGTTCCCGAAGCTCGGGGGCGAAGTGCTGACCTCCTTGGCGGCGGTGGCGGACACCCGGGGGCCTCCCACCACGGTGTCTGGGGGCAGAGTAGCGTCACCGTTCCCGAAGCTCAGGCGCGACGCGATGATGACCTCGGCGGTGGACACCCGGGGACCTCCCACCGCGGTGTCCGGAGGCCGAGTGGCGTCGCCCTCCCTGAAGTTTGGGGGCAGTGTGGAGACGCCCACAGCCTGGGCCCCAATTGGCGCTCTGCCTGCAAGGGAGAGCCCCCGAAGCCCGGGGGCGGTGCGTCGACGTTCTCAACCATCCAACGAACCCTTGAGAAACCTTTTTTTTTTTCTAAGAGTGTAGAATGACTTGGAGGAAATTCATAAATAATTAATGAGTGCAGGTGGCTTCATCCAATCACAGGGCACTAAGCACCTGAAACTTCATCCAATCACAGAGCAAGTAAATGGAGCCAGTAAACATTTCGATGCAAGCAAGCTGATTGTTAGTTAGCTAGCGCTCTCTACTATGAAAATAATAAAATGAGAGAAGAATGATTGTCACATGGTGTGAAGTTAACAGAGCGAGGGAAGTAAAGATTGAAATTTTAGAGGTCAGGGGTGTTGTTGCTATCAACAAGCAGTCATTCTTGGATTTAGTCACTTAATGTCAGCTAATGTTAACTCACATTAAGATAGCTGGCTATCCAGCTCCATACATTAATAGGCACAACTACCTTTGTGTCATGATAAAAATCTGCGAAAGAGTATAATATTAGTATATTAGCTGATTCAGATAGCTCGGGAGAGAGAACTGTTAGGTGTATGTGTAAATATGTTCTTTTTTAAAGTTTTAAACACCTTAACTCTTTAAAACCTCGAGGACCCATCAGCAGGTCCAGACTTACATTCCTCAATCTCGTAACTACATACCTTTCGTTTTAGGTTCTCTGTAGTTACTGAATAATTCATAGTAGCTACTAATTAATATGCTTTAAGATGACAAACATCATGGCACTGCATTGCTAAATGAACTTTTCCACCAATATTGGTCAAATATATGAACCCCTTAAACTCCCGGCTTATTATTCAGTTTATGTTTACATTGCAAAGGTCCGTAATTAAAAGGAGAAGATTTTGTTTTGCTGTTCTGGCTACATTGCTCCAATCTGTTACTTAAACCGCAACATGTGGCCTTTTGTGTTTCTCTGGACTGACAGCAAGCGATACGATGCAAGCCAGGTTGCAGGTCGCATTTACATTGTAGGAAGTGTTTTTAGCAGTGTTCCACTCCAGAGCTTTAAACTCTGGAATGAAAAGATGCCTCCATCACTCAGCGTATTGTGCTGTGTCTCTGCTTCTTCCCTTTAAAACACACTATTTCCCAGCCTCCACTCTCTAGCTGGCGTACATTTTTCAGGCCTGCCCCTCTCCATTTTTGTTTCTGACAGCTTTGAAGTTACACTCTAAAAGCTTTATTTTTGTATAAGTGCTTTGGAAATTTCACTTTGTAACTCTGCCACAAGCCATGGCATAAGATAGCCTGTCATACTCTTGAATAACTATGGTTTCTGGCCACCATCAGAAATAAGCTCTTTGCTACAGCAAAACTTTTTTTCTACAATCCCTGACTTCGAATGATGCTTTTTTCGACAAGCATCATTTAGAAATCGGCAAATGTGCCATAAACATGGCACAATTTGAAGGTAATGAATTGTGGATAATAACAGCATTTCTCAACCCCGGGAAAAGGTTAATTTAGCCTTAATGCTCAGAAGCAGTAAATCTGGATAAATCCTCACCACACTGGCACAGCGGAGGCACTTTTGCTGACTTCTGCCTCCGCTTGCATTTGACTGCAAGCCGCAGTCAGGTTATGATGCACATTCCACTCATGAGACGTGTGGTTACAGCCTATTTGGGTGTTTTTTCAATTATACACGCGCACACACACACACAAACTTTTATTCACACAGGCGGCAATCCCTCTTTTCATTATGCATATCTTTGAGTTGATGAAAGGAAACGTCTCTTTTTGATTTCCATCTTCTTGTTGCTCATTCTGTTGAGTTGTGCTTGGACGACTACTTCATCAGACGCATATGGTGTAAATATCAGGCTCACTCGACAATTTGTTTACACACTCAGTAGATGAGTTTTTGTTTGTTTGTAAACAGATGTGACAGATTAAAGGTTAGAGATTTACCATACAATGCAGCATGTTTCCCAGCAGCGTGACAGTGATGTGCATTAAAATGCTCCACATTAATCAATGTTTTGTTTCATTATAAATGGGGCTGAGGGGCAGGCAGTTAGGACTCGTTGCTTTCGGCGCGCTATTCAGCTGACACCTTACAAGCAACCTTAAATTAGATTTTGTAAAATGGGATTCTGAGTTCTTTCATGCACACACAAGGTTACAATTTGGGTTGGTGGCTGAGATTTAATTCTTTAAAGCACAATCAAGGGCTGGAACGCTTGTAGCTATTAAAAGTGGTGTGTTCAGCACCCTGCACATTGTACATGAGGTATAATGTGCTTCAATTCTCGATCATCTGAGTTCGCTGAGTAAGAGAACAAATGAAGTCACTCTCTGACTGCAAATCCTGTCCCATCTTGAGAAAATTATAGGGTTTAGTGCAACAGACTGGGCTCAAGTGCTCACTGAAGCTTGGATGTCTTTTCAGAGGAATGCTTTCTTCTGAAAAACCTATCAGTAGGAACCCAGACAAATATCATGAAGCCTACCGATAACTGAAAAGTGTATCTCTTAAAGGGACAGCAATTTAAGTATCAGAGAACTTCTGATTCAATATTTTAGAGCCACATACAACTTACAAAACAGCACTATAGAGCAGATTAACATGCATATTAATTCAGCCTAAGTGTCCCTTCTAGATGCTCAATTTGTAACCTTGTGTTCTCTTGAATCTTATATGAGTAGTTCTGAAAAGGATGCAAATAGATTACTGCTTATATTGGAACTAATATGAAAAATATTTAAGGCCCAGAGGTTAATAACAGTGCAACAGTGCTCGATGGATAATTAACCGAAACAGGGAACTTGAAAACTCAATTATTTAAACTCTTAGGGAAGCTTCTTCAGCCCCAGATTAAGCCAAATCTTGGACTGAATTAAGCAGTCAGAGGGGATTCTCGGATGCAAATCCTTTTCAAGTCTAGAACTGGATATAATATGTTTTCAGAAAAGCCATGCTTAACGCATATTGCCCCTTCTATGAAGGTCAGCTATTAGTTTCTTGCAATACTTGTCACGAAATGCAGGCATCTCTATAGAGGCTGTCAGAGTAGAAAAGATACGTTTTTGTTCGCCAAAGCACAAATAACGTTAATGTACCCTCAAAGGTACAACAGTAGTTCTTAAGGTCCAGGCAAGTTCAAGTTCAAGTAGGTTTTTATTGTCATTTCTCCATATACCTCGTATACATTGAAATTAAATGTCGTTTCTA
>JAOUQW010000038.1:22041940-22053454 GCA_028565825.1 Olivaichthys viedmensis | reverse complement strand
GTAGAATAAGTCTGTAATGTAATGAAACGTGGAGAAGGTGAAAGGGGTGTGCAGACTTTCCGGCTTGACTGTACTTTTAAGTGGAATTTAAATACTAACCGGGAAATGACATTAAAATAGACATGATGCAAACAATAGGATTGTGTTCAGTGCTATCCAATGTTATGTAACTAACTTAACCAACATTGTTTGCTGTACTGTGAGTATTTTTAATTTTAATGCATGGTTTATTAACTATTACGGTTTCAAGATGGAGACAGTGTCTGTCTGTTATATGCTTAGAACCCCTCCCCTTCCATTCTGTGGTGCATGACAGGACAGGTTAGTGCAAAAAGTGTCCATGGCCTCACACTGCATTTGTTTGGCAAATATAATCCATTATCCAGGGGTTTTGACTGTGCTACATTTGTTCTCATTTCTCACTGTGAACACACTAGACAGTATAGTAAAATTATACTGTTTGTATAGTCAGACATCGTGTACAATAGTACATATGATTTCAGACACAGCTTTTGATTTTTTTAAATGTATTATTATTTCCTGGTTTAGGCCTTTTGTTTATGATTCTGCTGTCTGCCGTGTTTACAGCCTAAGCTGTGTGTTGACCCTGTCCCTGTGTAAACCCTCGCAACTTGAGATGAATGGGCTCCTCACACTTACATCCACTTTGCTTTTTTTCAATATCCATCAGTAGCTTATCTTCACAAAGGGTTTTAAAAGCGCATTGCTGCATTAGGGAAGAATCTCTCCTTCTCTCCCTCTCTCTCCCTCTCTCTCTCTCTCTCAATCTCTCTCTCTCCCTCTTTTAGTTAACTTGCTGAAGTCATTACTTGAAAACCTGCAAATCACCCACCACCATTTCCTGCTCTCTGGAAAGGTTTTTGAAGCCATTAGATGTCCCGAGCAATCACTCCCACCCTGAGAGAGAGAGAGAGAAACACATTTGTTTTGATCTTATCATTGTTTCCAGAGTGTCTAATGCACTATTCATGAATTTTACAAAAAAACAAAACTGCTCCTTTTTTGTATATGTAAGTATGGTTTTCCCCATCATTTGCAAAAGCACAATAATTTTTTTTCATATGTTACTGGTATAATTATTCTCTTCCCCAGTGACGATGCTGGTGGTCGCTTCACTGCCTGTGAAAAGGCTTTGGTGGGCTTGTCAGAACTAATCTACTGTAAGTCTAGCTCCATACATTTTCAGAGCGTTCATAAATCTGATGTAGCAAATTAACGACAGCTATATAAATGGCCGTAGGGAGACCGTATAGCAGGTTGACTGATGGGGCTGTCTGAAGGCCCAGCTGCTGATTTATTCTGTCTTAAATTTGACAGAGCAGGTGTCAGGACTGCTGGGAGAGTGGGGCACATTTGTGGCACTTACTTTGAGACATTTCTCCCAGTTTTGCCTCGGATTTGTAAGCATTACTTACCTGTTTATTTTAACTTATGACATTGTTGTTACAGAGGAGAATACCTCTGTAATATTGCTTGAATTATTTGTAACAGTGGAGACCATAGGTTGAGCTATTAAGTCTTTGTCACACTCTCTTTTACTTTTGTTCACACACACACACTACTTGATTTGCCTTCACCACTTGTTCCACTATGGCTGTTGGAACATATTTCACTATTCAGTTAATATTCATATTTTCATAATATTTATGTATTCAAATGCAAAAAACATTCACATTCCAATCTTTAAGATTCCATGATGTACTTTTAGTCACGCATTTATTAAACTTTTTGGCTAAATCACCCTTGTGTTGCTTGATGTCAGCTCGTCCTTATCTGCGTGTATTTGTGTGTATGCATGTTTTGTTTTTGAGTGACTGACGAGCAAGTGAATAAGCATTTAATCAACATGAACCCCCATCGGTGTGTGCTGTTATTGCGGACCGATAGCTTTCTGCAGTAGTGTGTGTGTGTCTGTGTGTGTGCATGTGTGTGTTAGACAGCTGGTACTGCACAGATCACATGAGGATTGAGAATAGGAAGTGGCAGCAGGCTGGGGAAAAAGATAACGACTAATAAACGCTCGCTCATGCTGACCTTTGACCTGTGAGGAGAGCACAGGCGCTTATGCAACGCTGATGGGGCATCCGCTACACTTAAGCACACAGTGAGTGGCGCAGAGTGTGCTCTCAATGTGCTTCTGCTATGACAGAGAGGCCAGCTTGGGCTCTGAACAGCTCTTTATGCGATTCATTTGGGAATCTTACTCAACAGTTGACCGCAAGCAATGGCTCGATCAGCTGGCTAGAGTCTGTGGGACTGGACTTTGAGCCCTCTAGATCTAGAAGGATACTTTGGATGAAAGCAGATTTCTGCAGAAAGCTTGCTGTAGGGCCGGGATTACTGGGAAACCCATGGAGTTTCATCTGAAAGCCATTCGGAAGAATATTCTCTTATGAATACCAGGGTGTCTGTGGGTCCTTAAAAACGTTATGTCTGAAATTACATTTTTAATTTAAAGTCCTTAATAAGTGTTTAATTGTCTTATATTTGAATTTAAATGGCTTTATATTTTTGGCTACAAACATTCTTAATCTGGTGTTGCATTAGCTTTATACTAAGGCTAATGTTAGCTACCTGCTGTTGAGATAGCATGCACAGAGACTCCAAAGAAACATACTATGCCAACTTTTTTTTTATTTAACACCCTTTAATAGTCAGACTTTTTTGTTGTAGTTCTGTATTATTTCTTGCTGTAGTGATTTTGCTGATTTTTTGTAGTAATATTTGGTATATCACCATTTGAAGTGGCATTCAATTTAACTTAAGGATACCTGCAGACACCCTGTAAATACTGACTAAAGGTTTTACTTGCGGTAATTGCCTAGTCGTATACCTCTCCCATGTATAGATGGCTGTTTAGCAGCGCGCTTAACTATACCACCATATCTCCAGCCAAGTACTGAAGGGAGAGCGGGAGTGTTGCTGTGTCTGCAGGAGGAGAGTACGGAATGAGGTAAGAACACATAGAAAAGGGTGGAGGGGTGGTGGTTAGAAAGTTGTAGAGTTTTGTGGCATGCAGGGACAGGCAGGGAATTCCTCTACAGGCTGGGTAACTTCACTACACGCCTTTATTTTCTTATCAGAGGCGAGCTAAAGCTGAACTGAGTACGGCTGCTTTGTAGTTGTTGTATCATGTGTGAATGTGGATTAAACATCGCTGCATGAGCTTTCACGATAACTACTGTGTGTGGATGTAATTGCTATGGATGGGTCCGTCAGGATTGCTTCATAGGTAGGTGTGCATTTTCATAAAAATAACATGCCAGGTCTTAGTCTGTGAACTGAAAATGAAAGCATTTCCTGTGACAAAGTCGAAACGTCTTCTGAGTGTTGAGTCAGAAGTTCATGTGAAACATATATGAAGTTTATTGATGAACTAAGTTTGCAGTGGATACGCTCTCTTCTTTTGTGCTTTGTTTGTGTGTGCATATACATACACTACCAGTCAAAAGGTTTATTACAGCTTGTGACCTTAGTATTATAAGGTTCTGTCTGCCATTCATTTCTCACCCATATAGAACCTTATAATACTAAGGTCACAAGCTATTTATGCAGTTTATGTTTGGTTACAGTTTAATCACTATTAGTGCCATGGACAAAACAAAAAGGTACAGACAAATATTAAACAAGTATTTCACCAAAGACTAAAATCTTTGTGTTTAAGAACGTATTAACTGCCCTCTCTCAGATCCTAATGTCACTCTAAATAAGTGCTTTATTAAAGGCAGGTGCACTTGGAGGGTAAATCAGTTAAGCCTATAGATAAAAGACTGATAGACAGTGCTAGTGTCAATTATAAGACAAATATATGCTGTGTGCTACACAGGCTTATTTAAAGTGATTACGATCTAAGCCTTTTCCAATTAGATCTAGATTGTTTCCAATAAAATAACAAGTCCTAAACACTTCTCAATTTGTATTCATTTGGTTGATGATTTTATCCAAATCCACATACAATTGATACAGGATACAACTAAGCAGTTGAATATTAAGGGCCTTGTTGAAGAACCCAATGTGGGAGCTTGGTGGTGCTGCTGATGGTGCGATCAGTAGCCCAAAGCTTTAACCAGCTATAAGCTCGATTCACTTATACCTATTCCTTACTTTCTAATTTTTGAGCATTTTAGAGCTTATTGCTTATAGTTTAACCAAAAATGCTCAAATATAGGGTATTTGAACACTTTTGACTTGCAGTATATGTGTGCTGCTATGTTGTGTTCCTGTTGAAAGGTTTTGATCTGCTGTTTTCTCAGAAGTATTGTCATGGTTGTGAATCACAGACCACATAGACACACACAAACCAACTGAATTAAGCTGTGTTGCTTTGCTTCTGCGTAATCTTCCCATGCTGCAGTTTGATCAGATAAAGCATACTCTTTTTCCCCTTATACTTAAACCCATTGCAGTTTCATCTGAGAAGGCTTTTTATCTATTCTCTGTGGAGTCGGACTTCTGTGCATTTTAAGTTTCCCTTTTTCAATGGCTTACAGCAACATTTTTAATTTAATTACAAAGCAAATATATAAATTATGCTGCCTTTGTCTTTTATGAAATGTTAATTGGCCTCCTGTAGCGTGTAGCATGTGTTACACTCTCGGCCAGCGATACGGCGTTCAGCCAAAGACTGAAGCAAGCTGATAATTAAGAAGAAACCCGAGATTTGTATTCACCCACACATTTACACATACAGCTTCCAGTTCGTTTGCCATTCTCACCATGTGAAAGGTTTTGTACTGGGAGTGTGTATCTCTCCTTCCAGGAAGATATGATATGTACCTCAATCCATGATCAACGAACCAATGTGTAAAATATACATTTACGTAAAGCACCCAATGATTCAAGGTGATGCGATTTACATGCAATATGATGTGAATCATTGTGATTCAGTATTGTGCAACGTTTGATTTTTATAGCTTTTTATTACTTACACACAATTTTTTTTTTATATACACCAATATTAAAAATCCTTGACACTGTCGCCATTGCACAATACCACATCTTACACACACACAGTGAAGGCACAGCTCTCAAAAATAAACTGGCAGACATGCACATATCATACAGACGGCAACTCACAGTGTACACACTGAGACACTGAGTTGCAGCATAAACCATTGCAAGTGCATCAAGACAGGCCAATTTTTCTCTCTGTGTTCTCTATACAGTATATAAGTGTTGTGTTGTATATAGACGGGTGACAAATTAAAGTAAAAACCAACATAAAGTGTCTTAATAAGGTGTTGGGCCACCACGAGCCTTCAGAACAGCTTCAATGCACCTTGGCATAGATTGTACAAGTCTTTGGAACTGTACTGGAGGAACTGATGGAGCACTGTTCTTCCTAAATATATTCCCTCAGTTGGTGTGTTGATGATGGTGGTGGAGAGCCGCTGTTTAACACGTCGCTCCAAAATCTCCCACAGGTGTGCAATTGGGTTGAGAATCTGGGGACTGTGAAGGCCAGAGCTTATGATTTACATCATTTTTATACTCATTAAACCGTTCAGTGACCCCTCGTGTCCTGTGGATGCACTCATTTATTCAGGTTTTTCCTTTCATTTGTCACCCGTCGGTATGTCTAATTGTTACAAAGCACCAATAAAAAGTGTTTTATTGTGTCCAAAAAAAAAAAACCTTATCCAAGTAGAAAATCCAAGTAAGAAAGCATTCTATTCACCGAGGCCATTTGGAACCAAGAGCTGTACAGTAATGAATATATTTATATGATTTGTGTTTTTGACATATTTGCATCATGGACATTACAGTATGTGCCTTCTCAGCAAGTGAGCAGTGGCGGGAATGCAAACACTGTGTGTATGCAAGATTTTATTTTCCTCTAGTGCAGGAGGGTTCGATCTTATCTTATTGTTGCAACCCAGCAGGAACTACACCTTAGACAACTAAGCATTTGTTTGAATACTGACACTAACTGATTATACAAGTGGATTTGGGTGTGTTCCTGCTTAGAATGAAAACCTGCAGCCACACCAGGGGTCTGCTCTAGTGCATGGCATTGGATTTCATTAAATTTTAGTTTACTACCTCTCAAGACAGTCAGTTTCGCTCACCAGCCGCTCAACTTCTTCTTCAGTTGTACATACGGGCTACACTTATGCTGCTATGAAAACTAAATGTGCTGCACGTTTAACACACTCGCCTGTTCTCAGGGTTAAAGGTTCTGATCATTTCTGCTACAGTGAGGCAGCTCAGATTGGGTTTCTCTCTCCATCACACTTCCCTCTTCCTCATCCTATATTGGTATATTACCCATCAGTCTGGTCCTTATTTTATTTGAAAGATGTTGTTCTCCTCTTTCTCTATTATTCCCTCCCCTACCTCATGCTGTAGGCTTTTTACTGCTCTATTTTTCTGTACCAAACACTTATGTGACCTTTTATATTGGAGAACTGAGGGCTGTTTTTTTCCTCAATTGTTTCCACACATTTCAGAAAACAGTGTCTCTTCTCTCAAATGCCCTGACACACATATACAGACATTTTATAAATCTTGATATATTGTGAGCAAAATGAAACGCGGATCCCAAACAATGAGCTCTTTCCTCAAAATGAAATATTCACATCAAACGCTCTTATAAAATGAATTTCCACAATAAACCATATTTTTCTATTTGGAAGAGGAGAGTATGGCGGGAGAGTTGGAGGTAGAGATAGAAGAAGAGGAAGAGTAGGAGAAAGGCCTTACCTAAAGAAAAAAAAAACGAACAAATGAAATTCAGGCTACACTAGTTAACCATGTCATCGGTCATTGCGCATGAGATTCATTCATTCATTTACTTATTCATTCCCATGAAAGTGTGGTATGTATTTTGTGGTCATTTGTGTTTTCTTTTTTTCCATTTGCAAACACTAATCGTAAAAAGTAAATTAACACATCAACAAATAATTCAGAACATTTCTATGCATTTTTTTCGTGTTGATGTATACAACAATGACTCAGTGACCAGTGTGTTCTCAGTTGCAGTGTGAACAACACGGTTTATTGTAGAAATTCATATGATAAGTGTGTTTGGTATTTTTATGTAAATATTTCATTTTGAGGAGTGTTTTGTTTTTGTGTTCATGGTTTTGGAGCCGGCATTTTATTTTGCTCACAGTGTTTATAGTGTATAATAGGTATTGTTTTGAGAAATGTCTCAGGGCATCTGTCACATGCACGGCTGTGGGCGGGACATAGCGTGGCGGTAGCCATGGCGACGGCAGCCACGTGCGCGGCCACACGCCCTTGTTTATGTTTTGTGTTTCCTTGTCTTTTGTCCCGTGATGTAATTGTCCCCACCTGCATGTTGTTTGTTAGCAATCACTAAGTGTTTAAATACCCGCTTGTTTCCGTCCTGTGTTGTCTTTGAATGTTTGTGTGTTACCAGGCCTGTCACGGCGTGTGTTAGTTTAGTTTATGTTTAACTCAGTCCGTGTGCCAAATAAATATGTTGTTTCGAGAAAGTGGCTTTGTGATTGTGTCCCCGCCCCCTGCATCTACGCCAGCTCATCGTGACAGCATCACTGTTTCCTGAAATGTGTGTAAGCGACTGTGAAAAACTGGAACATAAAAAAAAATTAATTTGAGACTGTTTGACTCTTTGGGCAAGGGCTTTCCTCCTACTCTTCCTTGTTCTCTGTCTTTACCTCTATACTCTCCTCTTCCTCCAAACTTCTTCTTTGTACAACATGTGTAAGAGGTTTGTAATGAGAGTGAACTCCAGTAAAATATGTCTAGAGTTTTGGTTATTGAGAAACGTGTCCTTGAGCAATAACAGTATGGAAGCAATTGTGAAAAACTGTAAAACATTTGACTGTTGTAATTGTAGGCGCTTTGAGTGCTACCAAGTGATTCATGTATGAGCAGAAAGTGTTCTTACAATGATTCTTGCGCTTACCCATTGAGAGCTGTGTGTGTAGAGTTTGCCGTTCAAGTTTACTCATGTTGCAAAAACTCTACACACAAAGTGAAAGCAAGCAGAGTGTGTGTCGGTTGTTTTTGGAGTTTAGCATACAGAGCAGATCACTGTGTAACACTGTATAAGCAACGGGAAAAAAAAGGTTTTGAGGACTAGGAGGCCACACCTCCTTTACCGAGACTGACAGGCACAGAGAACACGCCCCTTTGGCTGAGACTGACAGGCACAGAAGACACGCCCCTTTGGCTGAGACTTTCGCTGGAATTGAGTGTGTGTTTGTGCTTGTATAATAGTGTGTGTGATTCGAAGCTAGTTTTGCAGGGTAATGAGGGTCCAGCAAAGAGCTGTTTGTGTGTGTGTGTGTGTGTGTGTGTGTGCTCGGTTGGAGATGTACCCTTTAATGAATGCTGCATAATTTTGGAGCTAGACCATGACGACTAAACATCTACCAACAAGACCATGCACTGTGTGTGTGTGTGTGTGTGTGTGTGCGTATGCATGGCTGTTTGTGAATGTTAATGTGTTGGGTGTGTGCCAAGACTTTTTTAAAACTAAATGGGCAGAAAGCCGAAATCCTCTTACCGCAGAGAAACGCAGAGAAACAGCACACACGGGCTGTGCTTGAAACCTCACACTTATATTTTTTGCAAACTGCGCCAGTATATACTGTAGACTACATATCATCGCTCATAGAAGTATGCAGTGTGTGAAAATGATCATTTGTTAGGCTATAATTCGCAGTTATGTGATTACCTGTCTGTCAAATTCACTTGTGGACGCAGTTACTTTTGAATGACGTTAGACTGCTTTTGTTTTTGTGAGTGTTTTACAGTTACTGTGACCCAAATGTGCTAAACTTTGGTTAAAGCCAAAAATGATGCAATGAGGCAGCAGAGAAATCTTTAAAGCAGTCAGAAACTGCTTTAGCCTTAATTTTGTAACAGAAGTGCATTATAAATACATTACCCGCACCGCTAGCATAAATAATACATTTTCTCTTCTGTATAAAACCACAGCCAGTTAAGAATTAAAGCGTTTTTGAGTAAAAAATATGAAATGTATTTAATATTATTAATCCAAATTCAGCACTATCCGTGTCCTGGTCAGTACCTGTGAAAGTAGGAGGAGTTTTCTGGAGGTTGTCAGGTGGTGACTAGTCATGGACGAGTGATTCGCAAAGGGAATTTCTTTGACACAAGCAAATTGACATATAGCTTATTTTATGTTAAAATGCGTGTGGTGCTGTTACTTGTCTCCCTAATTGGGCTCCCATTGAGCATGAGACACAGCGAGTGTGTTGTAATAACAACGAAGCCAAGGGCACCAATATTTTAACCTTAAAGCGCTGAAACCACTTTAAATTGTGATGTTGCCTCCCAAAGCTGCCAGAAAAAAGGAAATTTTGGCAGACAGTTACTACACCACTGGAGATGACTGTGCTGTTCTGTCCAGTGGAAAAGCGATTCTAGCTATTTAATGTTTTTTAAAATGGCGGTCGTCTGACTCGAGTGACGACTTGTGACGATTCCGTGACGATTGCGTTTGAACAATCAATGGTCTGCACTATTCATAGCTCCACCGACACATCCATGTTCATTACTCCTGGTACCTTGGCAGAAAGGGTGACCAAATTCAGCATAGGTACTTAGTTACGGTACAGGTTACTTGGCAATGGAAATAATGCCAAAATGGTTTTGTTATCATATCACACTGTCCAGTGGAAAAGTGCTATAAAACACACACACACACTCTCTTACACTCAAACTGTCTTTCTCTCCATTGTTCTCTTCTCAACCTTCTCTCTCCATTCTTTCCTCTTTCTGCCTTTCTGTCCATCTCTCTCTCCCTCTCTCCCTCGTAATTTTTCATTCCGCCCACTCTATTGTCCTCTTTTTTCTCTGTTTCTGTCAACCTGTCTCACTCTTTTTCCTCTCCTCTCTCTCTCTCTCTCTCTCTCTCTCTCTCTCTCTCTCCCTCTCTCCAGTCTCTCTAGGGTCTGCAGTTGTTCTCTCAGTCTCTCAGTGCAGTCTGCGTGTACACTGTGCGTGTGTATGTATGTGTCCGCGCTCCCGGTGTGTGTGTAATCTCTGGCGCGCGGTCGTGCAGGCAGTAGCGTGTGTAGTGTAGCTGAGCTCACACTGTGTGTGTGTGTGTGTGTGTGTGTGTGGAGAGGATGGAGGGAGCTGACGGCACGGCTCTCTGACTCTCCTCTCCCTCACCGAGACTTCCTGCTAACACTGGACACAGCTGCAGACCTGTAAGTGTGCTTTTTTCTCTACGGGTGTGTTTCCTGTGTTTGTGTTTGTAGTCAGCACATGTGCACTTTCAAATTTTTGGTTGTGTTTAAATTCATGCACTGTGTGTGTGGTGTGTGCAGGAACAGAGGCCTAGTTTTGTGTGTGTGTGTGTCCTCAGGGTTGATGTTTATTAGTGTAAGTACTAAAGCTGGGTGATTTTACTCGTCATTTCTAAAAAAAAAAAAAGATTTTCAGTAGTTTTATTGCGACAACCAATGAAATAGAGCGGAGGCGGGGCTTACTACACTTTAAATCTTGAAAAAATAAAGTTGAGTAACTTAAACTGGTTCGCTTTACTGCTCACTGAACTTGCATTTTTTTAAAACTTTTAAATTTTTTTATTTTTATTTAATTTCAGCAGGCATTCAGCAGGACAGTTTTTGGTTCCAAGAAAACTTGGATAATGCAGCAAATCTGTAAATGCATTTTTCATAATATCATTACATAACCAGCATCAAGATATTTTGCTAAATCATCTATTGCAATATTTTCAATGCACTGCTATAGTGTGTAAGTGTTTGTGTTTCTGCATGTCTTCAAAGTGTCTTTAATAGTTGTGGTTGCCTCTGCTTGGAAGTGTCTCTGTGTCTCTGTGTGTGTGTGTGTGTGTGAGAGAGGCAGCTTCTCACACCCGATGTAGACGGTGCAAGTGTCATCCGGTGTAGAACAACATAGATGAAACCTCTCTCTTTACACGCCTGACCCGTGTGGGGAAAGAAGTGAATAAAAGCAAGAGAAAGGGTAAATGAAAAAGTGAACGAGTGTAGCCAGACAATCACAATCAATCCTCGTGCACGTGGGGAAGGCCTCGTTTGTCTTCCCTTGTTTTTCTCCCTCTCTCCTCTTTCTTCCCTCTTTCTTCCAGTCATTTGTATGAGAGCGAGAGTGTCTCATCCTGCCTTTCTTCGCAGTTTCATCATTCAGAGCTGGAGAACAGAAACAACTGAAGAACAGAGCACATTCCCCATCCACTCTTTCCATCTCACGTCCTAGACTGTCATATTCCTGACCTGCGGCGTGTGACAGAGTGAATAGTCAGGGCTGTGTGTTAACTTTTTGTAGCACAAATTAAAATATTGTAGCACTGAGCTTCTAAAAAAAAAAAGTCCATAATACTACTTCTAAAACATGTTTTAACTGAAACTATATACAGTGGGGTCCAAAAGTCTGAGACCACATTGAAAATCTGGGATTTTTTTCATTCCCACTGTATGACACTCTAAAACGCTTTGCTGAAACTGGATCAGTCGTATCCAAAGCACGATCAGACACAGACCAAAA
>JAOUQW010000038.1:22022515-22037866 GCA_028565825.1 Olivaichthys viedmensis | reverse complement strand
AAGTTGCTGTTCTCTCTCTCAGTGAACAAAGCTTTATGTATTGCTCTTCTGATGGTGTGCTCACTTTTGGTCTGTGCTTGATCATGCTTTGTAAACGACTGATACAGTTTCGGCAAAGTGTTTTGAAGTGCCATACAGTGGGAATGAAAAAAATCCCAGATTTTCAATGTGGTCTCAGAATTTTGGACCCAATTGTAGGTATAATATAGGTGCAACTAATAAACTGTATTACAACTGATGCAGAATGCAATCCAAACATATAGCTAAGTGGTTGAGGGTTAAGGGCCTTGTTTAAGGGCCCAACAGTGGCTCTCTGTTTGAACTCACAACCTTCACAACTATAACTAACAACTATACTATTGCCTTCTATTTTTGAATTGAAACTATTTTGCTGATTTTCCTAAGAAGCAAAGTTTTGACAGAACTCTCATAGAACACCCTCTCATCTCATAGATAAAAAAATATTGCATGAATACAACCAAACCTTATCAGTGTGTGTATGCACTTTTCCACCCAGCGTATCCAGGCATATCAAGACGGCCCACAGCACACTCACCTTTCCTGTGTAGGGAGAAGAGCAGTGTGTCAGCTCGAACTGCGCATCCGTGCAGTGATAATACTCTCCCTGTAGATCAGCCGGGCTGCCGAGGCCATGCTGCACTGGGAAGATGCCTGGTTTATGCTAGTGCTAGCATGAGGGAGGAGAGGGGATTGTAGGGCTTTGACACTGGGCTGACTCTAATAAGCTGGGCTTGTCAGAGCCACTGACATGTAGGCGGATGAGCTAGAGCTGCTTAAGTGTTTAATGACCGCCATCTGAAAAGTCTTTTGCAGACAGTGACAGCTCACATATGAATGGATACACACACACACACATACAAGAACATAGATGTACTTTATATATTTTTTTATTTTATGAGTTGTTCATGAGAATGTAAGGGTGCAGTGAACTGTAGTGCTTTATGTCTGTATTCAGTCTAGATTACATTTTGCGGTGCTTGAAGTCTCATGTATAGTTGGATGAGCACGATGCCTGTACTGACATGTTCCCAACAAGTACAGCAGTGCTATACACAGCTCAGAAAACTCAGTTTGGGCAGTTACAGATTTATTTTTTTAAGTGGCATCTGGTTAAACATTGATCACACTTAAAGGAGAAGTTTGCAATTTTTGGATCCCTTTGCAACTGCAATAAAAACATTGACAAGACTTCCCTTTATCCCTAACTGACTTTCCGTTTCCCCTTACCGCCTCTGTTAATACTATGCATGCTTTGTCAATTGCCTTTTTTAGGAACAGTTGCAGAGCTGAACATCTCTGTTCAGTATGTAGGTAGAAATTCTGGGCCTGAAAAAATGTAAACAGAAGCCTGAAATGAAGAAATTAGCAAGATACGTTGCATGTCAATATTGTGAATCATAGTTTTTCTAAGTCTTTGAAACTACATTATTATTACTGGCCTAACAGCACTTAAACATTACAGACTGCATGTTTAAATTCACCATTATACGCTACCTTCACTGTGAGCTATCATGTCGTTTGCTCTGAGATCTTTAAACCCAATCTCTCTCTTTCTTTCATTCCCTCTATCTCTCCCTCTATGCAATATATGCTAGAGGAATAGACAGTGGTCTGGGAGGGGGGGATTAGCAGCAGTTGTCAGTGGAGCAGGTTGCCACGATGTGAGGTCTGATTAATCTAATCCCAGTGACTTTCACCAGCTAGCATGCGGAATGCTAACGGCCCAGCTTGTCAATATCAATGACTCGCATCAACAGCCATTTCAAATCCTTCCTCCCTCAGCCAGGCTCCCTGCAGGCACCACACACACACACTCCATTGCCAATTTGAAATTACAGCTCTGATAACACAGCCGTCTGCCTGACCTTCGCTGTCTGGAGCTCGAGTGTGGCTTGGCTGTGTTTGCCCGGACTTAGGATTTGAAAAAGGTCAACAAATGTCTTTTAGAGAGATTTTAGCTCTGTAAAGGCCTCTCAAGATGTTGCATGAGGGGCCTTAAGTACCTAAAAAGCAAAAGTAGCACTTTAGAACAAATAGTTACATTGCCAAGTGTTTCTGATTTTGAATCTTTTTCTAATAGAAAAGAAAACGTTAATGTGAATGTTGTACATTCACAGCTAAATATCTAATTATGAATTATAATTTATTCTCCTGGTGTTTATTTGTGTCTAGTCGGGCTTAAAAGGACTCTTTATGTGCTCTTTTACAACTGAGGATGTGTCTGTGTATGAGCTAATTATGTGAATATTTGCTGAATTATGTTGAATTACATTTGTTCATACAAATGCAATGTCCGCACTGCAATGTGGTCATTTGTCTAATTTCTAAATGGGCTTTATAAAAGGGACACTACATAATGCATGCAGGTTGTGTGTGAGGCTGCTATTCGATGTTTAGCGCAGTCTGTATACGAGCGATAATGACTGAAAAAAAAGAAGCAGAGGCTTGCCTCAGTTGCAAACATGCACAAATGTTGAACACGCCGCTTTTCAGTGCTGACAGAACCACAACAATAAAACTCCATCTATTTTTACCACCTCGCTGGTATAGAGTATTTACAGTATAATGTGTAGTGCTGTTTGCCTGGCCTCATGCAGGCATGGACTATACTGTGGGATTGGGAAAACCACATGACTGGCCAGCTCTGTAGAATCTTTTATATAGTACTCCCTTAATACTTATTTAATCTAAGGCGTGAATCTGTTTGCATTGGTTTCCTGGATCACGCTCAGAGCTTATCAGTTACTCTGATAGAGGATTACTCTAATAATGAAAATAACTCTTCAAAATTTACCTGAAGGATTGGCTTATTTTTATGCATAGAGTCTATATTTTGCCACTTGCCGTGATCAGCACATTACTAAATACAATATTCATGCTATACTGTGGAGTCTAGGCCCATAATCAAAGGAGTACATGGCTTTATTTCAATTTGTAGTTCTACTGCAGCAGCGGTCACCATCGCTTGGGTATAAATTTCTAACTTTCTGAAAGTGCTGCCTTCCACTGAGCAAAAATCTTGTTGGACTAATACACTTTGATTGTATACAGTGGTAATGCATTTAATGTACTGTAATATAATATGACTGTCAAGAGAGACATTTGCACATTATATTTACTAACCCATGGTGAGAAAGCACATAAATGTGTTATGTGTAGAGTATGAGGGTTGGAACTGTTTTTGTTTGTGGAATTCATATATTATGGTGTTCTCTGTCTTTTCAGTCTAGACAGCATACTGCATATGCGCACATGCCCATACATGCACATGAATACAATTAAGTAGGTCTATTTTTAGGAGCTCTTGTTATATGTCTGTCTGTGTGTCTGTGTGCCTTCACAAATGTTCCAGTGAGCAGTTTGAGTATTATGTCTGGCAGCAGCACGATTGTAATGCAGCACTATGGCAAAGCAGCTGAACTTTTTCCATGTAGTGAACACAGTTTTTCCAATTAAGCCTTAGCATGGTGACATGGTATATGTATGCAAGTGTGTATGTGTGCATGTTTTAGTCCGTGTACTTCCAATGCAATTAAAGCAGAAAAGCGCTGGACGCAGTTGTGACTGCAGCTGTGGCTTTTCTCCTCCTGCTCCCTTAATCTCATTTTCTCTCTCTCCCTCTTTTTTCTCTCTCTCTGTCTCTCTCAGTCTTGTTGCTTTGCCTGTCACCAGTGTTTGGCACAGTCATCAGACAACCATCTGCAATTACAGACCACCACGGTCCCCCTGCTCCACGCCAGCAAAAAACACACAATTTGCCACTGCTATGCTCACATTAAAAAATAATAATTACACTTTCTGGTCGTGTATCCGAGTCGCTGAGTCATGGCCGTGGTGGCTTGGGGCTTTAAATAGAGACGCAGAGAGACATGAGGTGAGCCTAGAGGCTGTTATCTCCTCCAGCCTCTGTGCTGTGTCTGGCCTGTGCTTCACCTCCTACTGAAAATCTAATATTGACTTAAAAACCTTTTGCTAATATATGTATCCTAGAAATGTATTACAATATATTTATAATGTATTATGTTAGATTAGATTTTCAGTAGGAATGATTTCCCCAAGAACATCTGACTCAATATTGTGTACTAAAATTACTTTGGAATGTGCTTCCCTGCATTATGAACACATTTATGCTACAATACTGTTAAAATGTTACAATAAAAGAGATATAGAGGGGAACGCTCTGAGATCGCCAGTGATGTCAGTCGCTTACTCTCAAGTCCTGAATGAGGTCCTGTGCAGTGGGAGACTCTTGACTCCTGTAATAATTTGCATTAGGCTATTGTAGCATAGTTTGAGTAGTGTTATTTAAAGGGTTAGTCTGTGATTTTGGCAGAGGTTAGCTGAAGCTAGTTGTATATTAAACCTAAATGTATTAGAATAGATTTCTGTTTTGAAACTCAAAACTCAAACAAATACGTTTCCCTTCAGTGTTCCTTTAAAGCCACGCCCCCAAAACACATGCACATTTCCTGCTAGTGCAAGAGAGGGATCTTTCTAAATTGACAGACAAGTGTAGACGCCCCCTTGTCCTGATTGGTTGGATGTTAGTGCTCCACATCAATTTTTATTGACAGCTGTCACAATGTAAGGAATACTTTGACAAATATTACAAAAAAAGTGTGCTGACTTAAAAATTCACTAACCCCACCTTTAATGTTGAAGAAACAGTTAATTACTAAGTCTATCTGCACATTTGCACAAGAGCATGCAAAATTCAGTTAAAACCTTTAAGCCCAAGTCAAAGTCTCATAATCTCATAAATCCAACTCAAGCCTCAAGTCATAGATAAGCGAGTCCAAGTCAAGTTACAAGTCATAAACATTGCGACTTAAGTTGGATTTAAGTAGAAATCCAGGACTCGAATACTACATCACTGGTGAGTTGTAATGCTATGTAATTATAGTGCTACATTTTCACACAATCTCACTTTCTTTGGTTTGAACCAAACAATGTACTTTTCAGCTTATTAACAAAGGAGAGCTAAGTGAAAGATTATTTCAACATCAAATTAACTAAATCACACGGCATAATCAGAGTGTCGACTTAATTACAATGTTAAACTAGTTTCCAGACTCATTGGAGAGTGGAAGTGTTAATTTGTCACTGGAGATTTTGCTGTGTGGATTATATGATAACAGTTGCCTCAGTTGATAAAGTGTAAAACATCACTCCCTTCCACCAAAGTGCTTCTGCTGTGCTTATATGGAGTGGATGTTTCCAGTGTGGGTATTGCTATAAAAACTACACACACTAAAACGTACCTCTGTAGAGCTCACATAAGGAACCCTCAAGCTCCCTCAAGCTAAGTTAGCCTGTAATGTTCCTAACGGCCTGTCTGCCTGTCACTTTTACTTCTTAATACAGGACCGTCTCTGTGTTGAATTGGGCTTGGGGTTAGTGACTGGCTTCCTGTTTGAGCCTGCTTCCTTTATTTTGTTGTCAGCAATCGGCGCTCGTCTTTTGTGCCTCCGCTGGCCACCTGAATCCCAGCACGCCTTGCGTAATGATGCTTTATGGAAATAAAAGACAGAAGGCTATGGCCTGCTCTCTGAAAAGTAATTTAGCAGAGAAACCGAGGGTCCTGATGCTGAGGGAGAGGGGGCTACATATTCACAGAGGGACAACTAATGAGGAAAAAGAAGTAGAGCTGAAAGAAAAAAGTATTGTAATAGTTGCGCATGGGATGTTGAGTATTGTGTGTGTGTGTGTGTGTGTGTACGTGTGTGTGTGTGTGTGTGTGTGTGTGTTTTTTCCTTCCTTGTATTTGCGATATGCATGTTTATGTTGATGTCTGGATATCTGTACCTTCTCTAAACAGACTTTTGATTTAAGAAAGGCATATATAAATTAATATTAATAATTGTTGTTGTTGCCGTCATCGTTGTTTGCAGTAATGCATTTTATATTAAATCACACAGTGCCCTTTTTTCATTCCAGGCTTTATGCCATAGTTAAAAACCAAAAAAGTTCAATAATCTTCAGAATCTGATCATAACTTCATGTCACTCTGGCACAAGGGGTGTGAAATTAAGGTCATGGAGGGCCTCAGACTTACAGACATTAATGTTTGGCATAAAGACATAAAGGTCTTGGTAACTAGCTGGTGCTTGACTCAGGGGTGTTGAATCATGGAAAACCTTTAGTTTGACCTTAGCATACACTACTCATCACACAGCACACACTGTTATCATAAACACCCTTGTGGCCAGTTCATTTAGTGAACGCATCACCTTCAATTAAAGAGCCATCAAGCGCTTGACAGGCCGTTTGATTAGTCTTATTGACTGCTCACCCAGTTTGAATCCTATGTCAGAGGACACAGGCATTAGCATCCCCTTTCGTCAAGCACAAATAGATGAAGACAGCATCAGAGAGCAAAGCCAAGCGTCTGAGAATGCTATTTCAGATGCCCAGCCTGCGTCTTCTTTTTAATCATGCCTAATGAAGTGCAGACAAATGAGCAGAAAGACCTCTGCCCTATCGCCCACACTCTACATGGGTTCTGCTTGTTGGCGGAGCCCTTCAATGTCATATGGGCAAGTGTGAAAATGGGCAGTAGCTAAGAAGTGATCAAGTGCCTGTGTATGTGTGTGTGTGTGTGTGTGTGTGTGTGTGTGTTTTGAAAAGCCTGGAAGTCATCCAAAGCTTCCATCTGTCTGGCTCGTCTCTTGGCGATCCGTAGCATCGCTGTCTTTTCACAGAGCCCAAGGTGATGTGGCAATGATTGAGTCAAGCGTCAAGAAGCAATTATTGCTGAGTCATGGGGGGAAAAAAGCAGAAAAAAGGGCTCATTCTTTTTCTTTTTTTTTAAAGGGCCCAGAACAGTTCCTTCCTTTGTTTTTAAAAAAAAATTATTTTGTTTTGTTTTTTCTCTCTCCTGTACTGGTATACTTTTCACCATCATTACGGACTTATCATAACATCTGTCCTCAATAAGCTGCTATATTTAGCCCTGTCCGGCTTTTATTTAGGTCAAGAATGTGAGCCAGACTCGCCGGCAGGCGGATGGAGACGTATGGAGCGCCTTCATGTCATTGCCCCACTGAGAGGCCTGGGAAAAGAGTGAGGGAGCAGGTCTGAAAGATGGAGGGAGACAGAAAGAACCGGTTAGACAGATATGGGGGGGCGCACATGACTTTTTCACTGCAGAACCCCTGATCTCTCCTTTTGGACATAGAACTGGTATCTAGTACACACCCAACACACACATACACTGGCCATCAGAAGTTTGGGGATACCTTGCTCACCTCTGCTGTGCCTCTTGCAGGACTTTCAGCCCAACTCCTCTAAGAGCAGCTCAACTGGGTTAAAGGAATACTCGAGTTTTTCTGACTTTTTACTGTATTGCTCCAGTGTTGGAAAGTTGGATAAAACTACATAAGAACAGCTTTGTTAAGCATTTTTTTAACGTTTGTCTCATCCTAAGACCTTTATTGTTATAGTGTACCATTGTAGTTTTAAATTTACGTTCTATATTCATGTATTTTAATTGTTTATTGATGGGATTCAATAACGGCCTTTAGACTTTCGTTATAAGTGAGTGTTGGGTTAACAGGTTTTCCGTTCATTTCTCATTTTGCACATATGCTACAGATGCGTTGGTAGAAATTAACCTTAAAGACCGCTGGAGTTTTAATTTAAGGTCAGGTGACTTGGCAGGTCGTTCCATTACAGACATATTCTCTCCAAATATCTCTAGCACAGCTTTGAGGTGTGTTTGGGGACATTGAAAATCTAATTTTAAAAAAATCTTTTTTTTAAAAATCTTTTTTTTAAATTAAATCTTTTTTTTTAATTAATTCAAGATGTACCCAAATTTTTGTTGGGCAGTTTGTACAGACTGTATGTATGATGCACATGATGTATGCATGTTAATATTTTTTCAGAATTTTTTTCTTTACGATAAAGGTGTTCTATATAAATTATTGGATATTTAACAGGGTGTGGTTGATAGGGTGCTTGACATTCATAGGTTGAGTTCACCGCTTGAACTGACGTGTTGCATCGTGGACACGCAGCCACTTTTCATTACCTGACATAATATTGGCGTACTTCCTAATTTGGCTTGGAATTGTGATTATTTCAGTCATTATTTGGCCTTTGTCCTTCGTTGAGAATATAAATGATGTCAAATTCAGTTACTGTCCACGCTCCCAGCATGAAGAGAGTGCACCACGTCCAATGCGCAGACTCTGTCTCCATGCGCAATGCGCAGACTCTGTCTCCATGCGCAATGCGCAGACTCTATCTCCAACTGTCTCTATTGCACGAATGGGAACAAGTTGGCGATTCTTAATTTGGCCAAATTTGGTTTCCATAATAACACAGTGGGAATCAGTGGAGCCTCGTTGTCTACCATATTTACAGTTTATGGATTGGATTTAGCCCTGTGTCATCAGTGGCCAATGCTTTGCTTATCTGCAATGCAGGACATAATTGGCAAACTGAAGCCTTGTTTTTCTGAGAGGCCGTGTACAGGACCCTTCAGGTGTAATTTGGTCATGTCCTGACTCAAGTTAGGAGTCTAATTGGTTTGCTGTAATACTGCGCATTAGAAGGCTGTACAGTCAAGGAATATGAAAGTGGAAGTTGAGGTCAGAAGACGTGAGAGGTCTGATGCAGAACCCTTTAGTAAGGGTTGGAGGGTTGATTTATGGACCTGACTTTCCTCATTGCACACTGCAGCCTCAGGCAAGCTCTCCAGAGCATCCTTGTCACATTTCTGTCACATGCTAGCAGCAGTGTAAAAGCTTTGTGTGGGTATGTATGTGTGTGTGTGTGTGTGTGTGTGTGTGTGTGTGTGTGTGTGTGCGTGTGTCATGCCTGTGGACTTCTAACCACTGCCCAGGTACATTTTCATGCTACACTGGTTGTTGGAGATGGCACAATCCTTTAAGCTCTTCATATGACCAGGGTTCAATTTTCAAAACTAATGTTCCAAGGTGACAAAGCGAGACAAAGTCAGACAATTCAGACAATTCATTCCACAACACCTGAGCCTCTGAACAAAAATAATCCAATATGGTACTTCACAAATGTACTTCACACACAGATACAGATATACTAGTGACACTTTACAGTAGGGCTGCACAATTAATTGTATTGTAATTGTGATTCATCAATTATTTAAACATAATCAGCTGCGATATTGGTGAGCTTAACTAAAGTTAGCTAGTTGCTTGTTTTGACTTTCTGACAAATTTGCTTTTACAATCACATATATTCATTTGGTAGTTTTCTGCTTTCCAAAACATGTTGAGTCTGCAGACAAATGCGATTTCAGTCTGCTACGCAAGCAAGTTAAGCTGGACCTACGATAGCAAGATTGCATATTCTGGTGTCATATTTATTTGTTTGAGTCCGATTGTGTTTAGTCATAGCATTTAAAAGAGACACTAAATTAATGTGACAATTAATGTGGAGAAGTCTGATTTGGATTCAAAGATTTATATATTTGAAGGAATATAGGAATATAATGAGCAATGTGAATAAAAAACTGTTTTATGTTGTATTAAACTGTGCCATAAAAGTATTATGTTCCTAAATTGACTAATTAATTGTGATCAATAATTGTAATTTTAATATTGAGCAAAATAATCATGATGGTCATTTTAGCCATTATTGTTCAGCCCTACTTTACAGGTTATGTGATCTCCTTCCCAACACTTAATCCCTGTACCAAATGTAGGCTAAGCATCTTAAGGGTGTTTTCCTAGTCCGCTTGCCTGGTCTGAATCAAAGTGAAATTTATACTTTTGGTATGTTTTTTTTATTTGGTTCAGTTAGTTTTTCTTTCACTGCACAAATTTAAGCGGAACAAAAAATATTTATGAGAGACGTGTGAGAAGGGGCAGGGCTCGAAACGTGACGACAAAAGATGTGAACAAACCTTTTTTAAGCGGGTGCAGAAATCACGGAAATTAACCGAGCACAGACAACAAAGAGATGGTGCAGGTTTTAAAATATAAATAAAGAAGGAAACATCAGTATTTTTGTGAACCTTATTAATTTCTTTGTTGCGTGTGTTATCCCAGATATCCAGAATACATTATACTTCAGCAGTACTCCAGGACTGTCCTCTGACACTCATTTTGCCATTTCGAATGTCAGTTTAGAATGTCAAAAAATGCTGCCAGCAGTCAAAAATATTGTTGGGTTCACTCGCTGAAATTTTGGTGTTTAGTCACTTGGATGGTTGTTTTGATCCTCACCTGAGTGTGACTGCTGTGTTCATTTCTGCCAAAATGAACTGTACTGAGGGGGTAAACGCACCAGTTTGATTTAAACTGACTAATTGCTGCATATGTGAAAGCACCCTAGAACATGTTTGTTGTTGTTGTCAGTGGTGTGAAGCAGTGCCGAAAAAAGCTCCTTGACACCGACCACTTGTCCACTAAGTAACGGTTTCCCGAATTATTCACGAGTCGCGCCAAGCTCTCATTCTTTTTTGTCACTTTAACAAAGCTCTCTGATTAACTGTTGTCATAAAGGGACCCGGGACCAATTAGATATGTGCTGGGTAAGCGTGCAGACGGGCAATCTGCCGCAAGCGCCGAGCGGAGGAGGAGCGCAACTCAGTCGAGCTGCAAAGTTAATTTAAGGTCAATCACAACTCTGACTGTCTGCTTTCGCAGTGCGAAAAACACACGGTTCCCTGCTTGATTTGGCCATGTGAAACCTGTGCCGAGCCAACGCTAATTATTCCAAACAAAAAGCAGGTGTAGTCCTCCTTAATTAGTACAACTCACTAAAAGACTTAGAAGACGAGGGGCAGAAAGTGCGCCTCTGGAAGGACATCTATGTGCTCCCCCATTTCTTATTCCACTAACCAGTGCTACTTTCTTCATCCCTAACTCTTAAAGACATGTATCAGTTATCTTAACAAGTCAGCAGCTGCCATTGCCTGAGGCTTTCACATGAGATTACATCGTGGCGCTACTGCAATCCAATGAACTAGTGGCATCCTGCAGCCTATTAGTCTGTGACAAGTGTAAAACGTGATGTATAGTGATCTCCAGCCCCCCAGACTCTTATTGAGGAGGTGCAGTAGAGGACGTTCTCTCAAAGTCAGGATCAGCAGGACCTTAGTGTGAAACACTAGAGGGTGGATGAATGAATGTGTTCTAGTCCTCTTCTGTGTGTCCCATTGAGGGATAGAGGCAGCATGATATCTGCTGCTTTCAATCTATCAGCCACTTTGCTCTCCCTATAGGACTAGTGGAAACAGATAAAGCCACATTGTACCTTTTTATCTCTTTTTAAAAGCACCATTGCTATCCTCTCTGCACTGGTGAGACTGGAAAATACTGGCCATTTGTTATTGTGCTGCATTATGACAAAAAACAGCAAAGAACTGCTTCAGTTATCATAAAACGTTTTGTCAAACTATATATCTCAAATTATATTCCATTATTCCTCACCGATTTAAAAAGTTAAGGATAATTTATCAGCACCCCTCTACCCTGTTCATCAATGAAAAAGGGACCACCATACGACCACTGCTGATCAGATATTATTTGGGTGGTGGATCATTCTCAGCACAGCAGTGACACTGACATCCTAGTGTCTGCGTTGCTGGTACATGTGTACGAGGCACAGTAGCATTTCTGGGAGTTTTAAACACTGTATACTTTCTGGCCATTTTATTAGACACACTTTATAGGTGTACATTTTGTTAGTTGGTTAGTTAGCTTCTTCTTTTTTTTACCATACACAACTTGTGTTAATCTTCTTCTAGTTCTTCATCAGTGTCAGATTCTTACCACAGAACCACTGTTAGCTGAATATATTTGGTTGGTGGACTGTTTCTCAACCCAGCAGTGACATTGAGGTTTGCCTGATACACTCATACCAGCACCACACACACTACCATGTCAGTGTCACTGCTGTGCTGAGAATGATCTATCGCCCAAATAATATCTGGTCAGTGATGTGGTTCCTTTCCACTGATGGACGGGGTAGAGGGGAGCTGACAAATTGTGCGTAGTAACAGATGGGCTACAGTCAGTAATTTTACACCTACAAAGTGCACTTATGCAGTATGGTAGATAAAATAGGCAATAAGTGTAGGTATATCTACTAGGTAGGTTTATCTAATAAACTGTAAACTCTGTGTATTTAGCCATAACTGATTAAATGAAAAAAAGATGGTCGTCTCAGACTTTTGGACCTAAACCTGAGTAATTTGATCTTCCTAAAATTTTCACTGTACAGTGTGATGCTCAGATGTGTTTAATGGTAGTAAACCATTCACAAGAACTGTCAAACTTCTTCCTAACAAGTTTCAACATTTACAAGACTCTATCAACTTTGAAAGCCCAGTATTATCTGTGGAGATCCAGTAGCTTTGGTGCAAGCAGCACACAGCTTAATTAGCTCCTATAAAGGTGCAGACCATTTAAAGCCAATCAATCAGAGTAATTGGACTCTGTTTACTTCCATGGCTGCAGTTCATTTTTCCTCATTTCCAGCAACCCACCTCTGAGACACGAATTCCCCCTTCACAGCAGAGGATTAGATAACTTATTAGTCTCCAATATGAGGAACACAGCAAACTGAACGCTGTCAAAGTGAATGCTTTCAGAACGGAACATGGTCAGCGGTGGTACAAACCCCAGCACACACACACACACACACCAGAGTTTCCGCTAGGAATTTTTGGTGCCGGTCACAGTGTCCGGGAACGATTCAGTTTCCCAGACAAATGGGTAAAATTCTGGTCATATGTTATTACCATTGTTAATTACTACTGTTGCGCAAAACACAAACATTTTAGGCTATACAAGAATGACACCATCAAGTAAAATCAATTATATCTGACTGGATTTTTTTATTTGCCTGTCTTGCAGAGTTTTTACCGGTCAAATACCGGTATTTACCGGCTAACGGTAACCCTGACACACACACGCACACACACACACACACAATTTGAGTAATGCTTTTCTCTGGCTGTGTTTGTCAGGACGGCAGATGATTCGACAGCAGTGGGGACGGTGGTGGTGTCTCGGCTGAAGATGGGGGAGATTGAGGATGGTGGTGTGGACCACATCGTTACTGACACACACCAGAAGGTAACACACACACACACACACACACAAATGCTAAGCTTCCATTAGGCTATAGGCAGACGGCCGGGGTGGTGCTAATACAGGCCAGATTAATCTGTGTGTCAGCAGCTCAAGAGAGCCACTGAGATAAATCGAGCACTTAACAGACCTGTGTGTGTGTGTGTGTGCGCATGCGTGTATGTATGTTCATGTGAACATGATGGGTGTATCAGTGTTAATCTGCAGTGAAGAGGAAAGCTGCATGTGTGTGAAAGAGACAGAAGAACGGCTGTCGTCTTTTGAGAGTACTATCCAGCCTCATTATGGGTTTGCTACATACTAAAAACAAAGTTGTATGTATTTAATATTTATGTTTTTTGTTTGAGTGTTCATAATGTGCCTTGTAATAGTCACAGTAACTTTATAAAGCAGAATTTTTATGATTAAAACAAATTAATTTTGCGGGAAATTAATTTGAGTGCAAAAACTGGTCAAAGTGTGAGCTGAAATCCTTCCTGGAAAATAAGAGCTAGGATTGAACACATGGCAGGCAAGTGCTATTATAAGAGTCTAACATGTTCGGATATGCAAAAGCCGCTCATGCAACACTGGTTTACCAGGGTTAGAGGGTGGATGCGTGCAGGGTTGGTGGTGTTTCAGATTTGCGTATTCATAGAATCTGCTTTTTTCCAGATTCTATGCGCTTCTGTTCATGTTTCTGTTGTCTAATGACATTTTGATGTGGAACCGCCACGTCAAGCAATTTATCTCTCAAAGTACAAAAACAATGTTGTCAAAATACATCATTTCTTTATCTGTTATTTAATATACAGTAACAGGTCAATTTTGGACTAATGCATTTGTCATCAGAGGAGTGCTGTGTTCAGAGTTTGCTCAGTGTAGTTTATTGGTTGTTGGTGCTTCACTTCTCACCTACGGTGTTGAATTACCTATGTTTTACAAGGTTTATCCAAGTCCAGGGTGAATTCAACAATGAGAGTTAATTCAGCACTGAGGCTTTTGCTGTGTGATGTGGTCCTGGCCCTGATCTTTCTGCAGTTCACAGCTAGTCAACGTCCAGCCAAAAGCTGCATACACATTTATATTTATTTGGCAGATACATTTATCCAAAGCAACTTACAGAATAAACTTCAAGCATCTTGCTGTTGAAGGACTCAAGTGCTGCAGAATGACGCTGCACCCACTGACCAGACGCAAGTGCAGGATAGTTGTAGGAAGAGTAGCAACTAAACGCTATAGCTGGCTACACAGAAGTGCTACAAATGATGCAGTCATGATACCTAATAATACACACTAGGACTGTCAGAACAAATTTTACTACTTAAATACTATTTATTTTTATAATATTTTTTTCATTTGAAGACAAATAAATCCACATTCAAATGTTTAAGATCCTATGTTCTACTTTTATCAATCAGAATGCATGTTTCTAAACCTTGTGTCCCTTGTTGATTGACTGAATAAATGCATGCCATTTTTGGCATACTTTATTTTCACATATTTATTTTTTTCTAAATCATGTTTCAATGTTTAGATAAATATAAAAACAAAGAAAGTATGTGTCCTTAAAGTAAAATTATTTGTAAGTAGTTAAAAATTTCCGACAGGCACTTATTAGTAACTCTCTTTTTGTTGTTGTTGCTGAACCTCAAATTGTGTTCTATTGGGCATATGGTGCACTATGTAGGTTCTACAATGCCATTGTTATACCCTGTGTAGTGAGCCTATATAGTGAATAGAAAGCCATTCGGGATTCGGACTAATGGAGGTTAAAATATTTGTAAAAATTCTGTGAATCCTTGGTAGTGTAAGAAATGTAATATTGAGCTAAATATTAGAGACAAGAAAACATTATTGTGGACGAATAAATACAAGTTAATCTGAAACATTACATGTTATGATAAAATTATGCTGTCTCATTGTAGTTTTTGTTTGTTTGCTTCATATAGCGCTGCTGCTAATATTCATTCTGTCTGTGGCAGTGTAAAATTATAGGCTTGCTAATATTAAAATGCACTTTAATACTAATCCTAAAATCCAAATGCAACTTTTAAAGGAATTTCTCAGCTCTAATACGAGAAGAGAAATACACCTGGATATAACGAGAACATGCCTGGATATACAGTCAAGCCGGAAAGTCTGCACACCCCTTTCACCTTCTCCACGTTTAATTACATTACAGACAAATTCTACAGTAGATTGAGTTCATTTTTTGCCTCAAACATCTACACACAATAGCCCATAATGACGAAGTGAAAACAGG
>JAOUQW010000038.1:21993677-22015696 GCA_028565825.1 Olivaichthys viedmensis | reverse complement strand
TACAGGTTCCTAATAACGTGCTCGGTGAGTGTACACTATGTATATATGTTTCCACTGAGTTGCCAGTTTATTAGGTAAACTCTTAAAAAAAGGTTCTTTAAGGGTCTTTGGATAGTTAAGGGTTCTTGGCTTCCTAAAAGGGTTCTACTCACAACCCTCTCTCATGGGGAAACACTCTATTGTAGGTTTCTACATAGAACTGTTAAGAGTTCCCCCTGGTGTACAAACCGAAAAAATCGTTTCGGTTCTAGATTTAACCTTTTTTCTTTCTATCTCTCCCTGTTAGCTCCTGCTAAGATACTATCTTTTGGAGGTACTGTTACCACTCCGTGGATGAAGGAGGTGCGGCTCCCATGCAGTTCAGTTGGGGAGCCAACTCCCACAATTAAATGGACCAAAGACAGGTGGGTTACAGTTTTAAGTCTAGTTTTTCATTAGCAATCTCTGTTCACAAACAGTATCCCAGTAGGTCATAGAAATTAAGTGCTTAAGTGCTACTCCATTAAAACACAACAAGTTATCGCTTCCTGTGCTGTTTAGCATCATTTGGAAATGTTTTGTCCATATTATAATATCATATAAAATAACTGGTAACACTTTACATTTCTGTTCCATAGTTAATAGGTAACTATGCAGGAACTAACCAGGAACAAATGAATAGTTCTTATTTAACAACTAAGTTACTACTATTAACTACCAAGGCATAGTGGTTAATTACTCAGTAAGTATGATTGGAGTAGTTCACTATTAACTAAGCAGTAATTACTGCCAATTTACTTTCAAAAGTGTTGTAAATAATTAACTTTTAAGTAACAGCACAGTAACACCTCAGTCATTAGCAATGAGTTACCATGTGTTTCACTTTACAATACTGTTCCACATCATCATTAACATCATTAAATTATTTTAGCATTTCATTTAAAAAAACACTAAGGTCTAACTACTAAATCTCTCTGGATGTTGCATATTTTTATTTCATCACTGAGCAATTTTTGTTGTTTTTAACTGAACACTAATACCAGCTATATCTCACATATTTCTCTTGGTATCACTGGTTTTGCTTCTTTGTTGCATCTTTTAACAGAAGTGATGTGTCGGCTACAAGACTCCTCAACAGTGGTATGTTTATATAATTTTGACCCTTTGACCCCTGCAGCGAAAACACTGCTATTCCAGTCTCTCAAGATGGCCACCGGAACAATCTGGCAAATGGGACACTGTTGCTGCGCTCAGTGAAAGCCGAGGATTCTGGATACTACACCTGCACAGCCACCAACACGTTAGGGTTCGATACCATCATTGTGAACCTGCTAGTGCAAGGTGAGACTCGGTTACCTTACCATACCAAAACAGTCATATGGAGTCCAACCATATATTCATGTATCCAACCATATAACCATGTATTAAAACAGAATAAGGTGGAAGATTATTAAAGGCTAAAATATTTGACTCTGTATTTATGTGTGGGTGTGTCAGTCCCTCCAGATCAACCGCGTTTAACAGTCTCCACCACCTCGACCTCCTCTATTACTTTGGCCTGGATCCCTGGAGACAATGGAGGAAGCTCCATCAGAGGTACACCTCCACTTCTTTCCTCAGTTTCTCTATTTCCCTCACTCAAATAATCTTTTTTTCTTCATTTCTACTACTCTCTCCTGATCCCACTCCTCTAATGCAATCTTTATTTTAGTCTCATTCTCTCAATTTGCCTTTTTATGGTCCAATTGGCTTCCTTTGTCCACTTCTCACTGTTCACTAAATCTATTCACATGTTTATATACTTGTTTTTCCACTGCCTTTTGTGTAAGCATGTGTATATGGGTATACACCTATGTCCAACTGTTTCTATTCATCCTGTTTCTGCATCATCAGGTTTCTGTAGCCTGCTGTATATGCTTATTAATTAGTTTTTTGTGTGCTTGTGTTCACTTGATAAGAATCTTTCTTTCTGATCAACTATGCTTTACCGTTCCTAACACATTCCATTTCTATTCATTTCTCTGAAGTATTTTTACTTCATCATTGGCATAATCTCCGTTCTGGGTTGTCCCATTTGTCATACTACTGCTTCTTGAGCCTAGGCACTATTACTAATACCTCTTTTGATGTCTTGTAAAAAAAAAGTGTTCATTCAGAAACAACTGAGAGGTCTGCAAAGTGTGTGTGTTTGTGTGTGTGTATGTGTGTGTGTGTGTGTGTAAAAACACATCCTAACAAAAACACGCATGCAAAAATCCTAATGATTATTATGTCCTTGTTTGTGTAACTGTCCCAGCAGCAGCTTTTTCTCTATCTTCCTCTCTCTAACTGTATAACTAATCACATTTTACTGATTATTAATATTAAAATCTTAATCTCTGAAACTTGTGGTCTTTGAAATAGCTGTGCCCTCTAGTGGTGAGATGGCAACTCTGCCACAAATTTTAAGTTTTGCCTTCAGACAAAACTAAGAATAAGGAAAACACGGTACAAACATTTACTTGGTGCTAGCAAAGATTCCCTGGGGGATTTTAGCATTTCACAATCACCATCAATTTAAAGATATAAAATATGTAATATATGAAAGTTACTAGCCATAAACTTACTCAGATCTTCTCTTGATGTTTGTGTGTGTTTGCAGGCTTTGTACTGCAGTACTCTGTGGATAATACGGAGGAATGGAGAGATGTGTTCATTAGCTCCACTGAGCGCTCTTTTAAGCTAGATAACCTCCGCTGTGGCACCTGGTACAAGGTCAAGCTAGCCGCCAAGAACAGTGTGGGAGCTGGCAGGATAAGTGAAATCATCGAGGCGAAGACTCATGGCAGAGGTAAGAAAGCACAATGTTATATATGTTAATTAATATCATCTAGAAACTCGACATTCTGTCTATATACGTTTTCTTCTCAAATAGTTCTCCACAGTAACATGAGCCCCGTTTACACCTGGTATAACATGTGTCTCGAGTGATCAAATCACAAGTTGTCAGCCAAGACGCATGGCCATTTACACCTGGCTTTTTCATTTGTCTCGACTGGCCACTTGTGTTCGGATTTCGTGACTACTTACGCATTACTGTTTACACTACAAATGCAATGTGGCCATATGCGTCCGTGACCACTTACATACAAATGTGACTTGAGTGATCGGATCACAATGCGTCTCTGAGATGCATATGATCCAGTTAGCGCTGACCCTTTGTGATCCGATCACTTGGGATGCATGTTAATACAAGGTGTCAACGGGGCCTTAGGCCTTATCAAGAAGCACAAAGCCTTGAGGTCCAAATCCTCCCCGCCCCCCTACAGAGCCACAGTTCAACAGGGACCAGCCCCTGTTCACCCACATCAACTCCACCCACGCTCGGCTCAACCTGCAGGGCTGGACCAGTGGCGGCTGCCCCATCAATGCTGTGCTGCTCGACTTCCGTCCCAAAGGCACCTATGCCTGGCAGAGCGTACGCACCAATGCCACAACCGATGTCTTCCTGGCTGAGTTGCGTGAGGCCACCTGGTACGAGCTGAAGATGAAGGCCTGCAACAGTGCCGGCTGTGGCAACCAGACCTCCCAGTTTTCCACACTAGACTACGATGGCAGTGAGTCGGCCAATCAAAATCCATTTAAAATGATGTGATACAGAAGACTGAAATAGTGCATGGAGAACTATGTTACTGCCTTTAGGTTGTATTAATAAAATATTACCTGGTTTACCATAGAGCTAAACTAAATAGCATTGATAGGAGGATAGACTGAAAAGAAAACAACACTGACATAAAAGAACACTGACATTAACATTGGAATCTTAAGTCTCACTTCATGTTTATTATTAGTGATCTTCAAGATCATTTCAGTTTTGCTCCTTGTTTTTTTCAAAGGTACCATTCCCCCAATCAAGTCTGCGCGTGGGGAAGGCGATGATGTAAAGAAGCTGTTCTCCATTGGCTGCCCTGTCATTCTAGTTACATTGGGCATGGCCCTCCTCTTCGTCATTCGAAAGAAACGCAAAGAGAAAAGGCTAAAAAGACTTCGAGGTGAGAGAGAGAGGGGGCTGAAGGGAATGAGGAGTAGATATATGGATGGAGACAAGAACGATAGATAGATGAAAGATGGGGATTAAATTGGAAATATAGACTATATAGCCAAAAGTATGTGGACACCTGACCATCACACCTATATGGGCTTGTTGAATATCCCATTCCAAGACCATGGGTATTAATATGGAGTTGCCCCCCAAACCCAGATTCGTTCATCAGACTGCCAAATAGTGAAGCGGGATTCTTCAATTCAATTTTATTTGTATAGCGCTTTTAACAATGGACATTGTCACAAAGCAGCTTTACAGAAATCCGGATGTACATCTAGATCCCTAATGAGCAAGCCAGAGGCAACAGTGGCGAGGAAAAACTACCTGAAACCACATGAGGAAGAAACCTTGAGAGGTACCAGGTTCAAGAGGGAACCCATCCTCTTCTGGGTGACACCCTATAGTAAGATTATAAATCTGTTTAAAGGATAACTCCTCATATCCGGTCAAGTTAGCTGCAGATCATCTGGTGAAGCCGCCTTTCAGAAGATGAACATTATGTTATTGTTATTTAGTTCAGGGTGCTGTGGGACACGTGGTGGCTTATTCTTCATCCCCCTTTTTCATCTTTTCCCCTTCCTCTCCTCCTCCAGTGTTTGTACTGCAATGCTAGCTATCTCTGCCTACTCTTTTGTTGATGTCGACAGCCGTGCGCCGTTTCCACCCACACGTTTTAATCTCCCCCGTTTGTGTGTGTGTGTGTGTGTGTAAGAATGTATGATGAGATTATTCTCTCCTTATTTTAAAAGCTAATGGTTTCATTAGAGCGAAGCCTTGTCCTGATGTCCCCGCTTGGAAAGAAAAAAAATCTGTTGAAATCGATTAATGAAGAAGTGACGTGAAAGCCTTCACTGTCTTTGATAGTGTTTCAGTGGGTAATAATCACAGCCCACTATCTGTGCTAACACACTAATAGGGCACTAATTCTGCGGCATGACAACAGTGCACGATAGAACAGAGCTTGAGTACCATTAGGGAAGACTGTTATTACATAGAGCAGTTTAAAACACCCTGCGTCTCGCAAAAGACGTTTTTAATGTGTTTGCTTCTCTCTCTCTCTCTCTCTCTCTCTGTCTGTCTGTCAGTATTAAAGGTTAAACTTAAATGAAGCAACTTGTACATGTCGAATTGAACCATGTTGGCTTTTTGCAGATAGGGTTTTGTTCTACAAAAAAATTGTCCGAGTCATGCAGTCGAGGCTCTTGCTCTAATTGTGATTCCCGTCGCAGTGCCACTGTTGACCCCAGGCACCGAGGCTCCAGTGATTAAAGTGAACAGCTCCCATAACACACCATGAAATAAAGGCCGCGACATGACAGGCTCCTTCTGTAGCCCACTGCAGTGATACAGCACGATTCAGCCGGAGTGTTTAGCACACCCCGTCCTCTTCTGTACTTCACGCTATTCTCTTCTCCACTAATGTGCCGCTTTTCTCATTCTTATGCCATTTCTTTCTTCCCTTTTACCGATTATATTCGTCTCCTTGTTTTTACGCTCCTCATAGTTCTTCCTGTTCCTCATCTCCTCCTCTGCTTTCTTTCTCAGTTGGACGCTTTTATTTCTCCTGTTATCATCTCTACTTTCAGACCTCCTACTTTTCCATCATTTTATTTCTCTTTAGTATACCTTAAAGGTGCAGTGTGTGATGTATTATTGTTTTTTTACCCCATTTTCTTCCAATTTGGTCATTGCCAATTCCCACCCACTAGCTAGTTCTCCCCTATCGCATGATAGCTACCAACCGGGGAGGGTAAGGGCTAACACATGCTGCCTCTGAGACACATGAAGCTAACTACCGCATATTTTCAAACTGTAGCCCATGCAACGCCACAGGGCAGCTAAACACACTTTGAGGAAAGCGCCATCTGTCCTCTCCCGTATCATCACAGACGCCCACGATTGGTTCATGTCACTCTGCTCGACAGAGTAATGACATCCTTCCCACCCAGAGAGCAGGGTCAATTATGATCTTCTGGACACTCGGCTATGGATGGCTGTGGCATCGTCGGTAATCGAACTCATGATCTCTCGGCGATAGGGCAAACACTTTTCTGTTGCACCACTCGGGAGCCTACTCTGTGTGATTTTTGCAAGTGTTTTTAAACCTGTAATAATCATATGATGTCAAAGATACCTTAGAAAAAGGTATGTGGATCTGGCTAGTTTCCTAATTTCAGTCTTCTGTTAACATTTTTCCAGCCCGGGAATGAGCTCTGCCCCAAGCCAGAGCAAAGCTCTGCCCCTTTTCCTTAAAAGGCAACTCAGAGGCAACTAGTTCAACAGAGGGGGTGAGGTCAGTTGGGCGGGTCATTTTGTTCTCAACTGCAATTCACCTCACAGGCAGCAGAGGGCTCTAAAAATGACAAACTGCTCCTTTAACAATTTTTTTTTTTTATCTGTACAAAATAATTTGTATAATTATGTCTCACCTGCATGGAAAAATTCCACGTCTTTAATGGTAAGCTTTTATCAATGTATATTTGCAGTCTTTGCAACAACCACAGCCTCGCTTTGGATTCCGGCCAACTGAGAAAATGATGGATTTGAGCTGTATCTCCATTCCTAAAGGCGCAGGCGTACCCTCTTCTCCAGCGCTGTCCACTCAGCTAACAAATAATGTTGTTCCACCGCTGACCACCCTCTAATGACCCTTAAGAGTGTGCACAGAAGAGCGCTGCTTTCATTGAATCACTGCAATTTATTTAAGAGAGTGCCATAGGCCAGACTGTGAACAGCAAACACAAGAGCCTGTGTAGATAACCATCAATAATGCGGGACAGAATGTTTTCTCCATAGAGCTTAGGCTAAAAGAAGTGAATCTGTGAAAGCAGCCTCAGGTCTGTACGTTATGCTTATCGGCTCTGTAACATCTCAAAGCCTGATATAATTCTGTCTCTTCTTCTTCCACTTTTTTCTAAATTACCATGCAAACAAAACCCACTTTTGTTCTTCAGTAGATAACGCTGGATTTTATTTCTTTGCCCCCTCGTGAAGAATCGGCAGCTTTTGTGGCTCTCCTATCATTTGAAGATGCTAATCGCATTGCTGGAAGTATTAAGGGCATGTGGAGACTCTGAGTCCAAATTTACATGAAAATGAATCATTGTGCTTTATGGAAATGTCTTCCACAATTAAATATGCCTGAGATTTTTATTAATGAGACGTATTAGTCTTTTTTTTCCCAAACCGTGGCGCAAAGCTGGAACCACCTGTTTTAGCCAGATAAGCCCCCTATTACCTATGTAAATCTAACAGTAGTTCTGCCCTGCTGTTCAGGCCCTTTGGGCACTCCCACAATACACCTGGGCAGTGTCACACTGACTAATAATGAGGATTAGCTCCAGGGATGATGTTTTTGTTCATTTTCTGGAAGCCATTAGATTAAAAAGTGCGTAAAGCTTCGTTTTGTGTGTGCGTGCTTCCACAGGTACGAAAAAGAAAAACACATTCTGTTATTCCAAATAAGTTTTTCAGTTTCAGTTAGGGATAGAAACACATAGTAAAGTACATTGTTTAAGGATAGAAACACATGGACAGAGTACATTGTTTTGAGACACTCAGACACTGTAATTGATCTTACAAAAGCTGTATGTTGAGTTATGCTTGATAACACTCATATGCACACCTATGTTCCTCCTGCTGGCCTCCTAATAATTGGGTTCATAGCATAGACAATGACTTACTTTTACAAAAACCTTCTGGATACATGAAACACTGCCATTTTAAAGTCACCTCGAACTTTATAAAATGTGGTTTTATGGTTCAATTATTTTGGTGGAATTAATTTGACTGAGATTTTGGATTAAATTCCAAGATTTGAGATTTAAGTGTGAAAATTGTCACTGCAGCGTTTTCAACTAAATTATTTTATTTATTTATTTTATGTGTCTTTTAAGAAACATGGGGGAGCTGTAGACCTTATTTGAAAATGTGAGCTAATGTTCAACATGTAACAGACCAGTGTTGTTTTACATCATAAATAAGAGCCAATCATGTTCCAGTATCAAATGCCATCCATTCAGCATGAACATGAACTTTACATTTACATTTGTATTTATAGCACTTGACAGACTTTGTAGACTTTTGTGCTTTGTAGTCTCCATCAAAAAACATCTAGTACATGCTAGTACAAATAGGCCCTGGTCTATGAATACCATAAAGGTAAAACCCTGGTAGAGAGGGGTTAGTGTCTTCAGGTGAACGTGAAGATGAGGGGCATGGACACATAAGATTAGGAGCATGTTCAGTTTGCATTTTCATAGAATCTGGATTTATTGATGAGGGTGAAAGTGTAGGTGCTTCTGTGCTTTTGTTCTATTATCTAATGCCATTTTTGTGAGACTGCCATATCAAGCAATTTATTATTTAATATAGAAAAAATTATTATGGGCTTCAAAACAAGTTGTGGGTGACATTATATTGATGTTTATTCTTGAATGTGATGAGACAGAGAGCCTTGAACATGGTCGGGCTGTAGCCCAGGACAGCGTGCAAAAGTGGGCCCCAAATTAATCAAGACCTATGAATAATATTTTCAGTCCCGCGATCGGAATATTTTTTTTTAAATATTGCCTCCGGCTTGTCCAAGTTAAATACTTTGTTGAAAGAGGTGCTTTGATTTGCTTAGTTGTACGTCGGTTATATTTGGCTTTTGTTAATTGGTTTCAATCTTGCCAATGAGAGGGTTATGAACTCACGCAGGTGCAGTCACGTGGGCTTTGATTTAGCTAGCGAATTGTCATCATGTCGGATAACAGAAAATATGATAGTGGGGCGCAAAAAAAAAAACTAAAAGAAAGGAGGAGCGTGAAAGGGAGATGTTCAAATGAATTCCAAAACTGACTGAATTTTTCAAATCGAAGATGCGACTCCAGCTGCAGTACTATCATCATCAACCTCTCCTCAGACTGCCGCGTGCAGTGTGGCAGGTTCATCAGCTAACCTTGCCGAAGCTAAGTTGTGTGAGCTACGTAGAGGTGAGGCTCGGTTAACGTGGTGGCATGGTGTCTCTTGTTACTTTGTCAAAATTGCTGTAGTGACCCTGGTCTTTTCTGTTTTGCTTCCCATGGTAATCCCTCGTTTCTATTTTTCTCTCTCTCTAATGCACACACACACTTCTGATAAATAATTTGCTCACCTTTGCATTCTTGTATTGTGATAGCACTTAATTCTATCTTTCATTGCATATGTCTCTCCCTCTGTTTATAATCTGTGATCCAGTTTCTGTGCTTTAGTTACTGTCCATAAGGGTTGACTGCCTCTCTGTCTCTCTCTGCTCAGTGATTACTTGCTGTTTGATGTTATAGTAGTCTTGCTTTTTTTCTGGTTGTAGATTAATGTCATGGTGTAGGTATAGGGCCCCAATGATGGCTCAAGCCCAGGGTCCCCCACCACCCTAAGTTTCCCCTGGCCTTGAAATAAACTGAAATTAATAAAGCACACTCTCTTGATTTAAGGTAGCTAAAGTAAAAGATGTGTGTTGTGTTGGTCAGGATCCAGCAGCTGAACGATCTGGGCGAGCTCTCCCCACACTGGGACAACCTGAGGAGGGACGTCATCGCTCGCTACAGCCACCTCATCAAAACCTACCAGGACACACTCGCTGAGCTCGAGAAATTCACCGGTGAGGAATCGCACCCACACATCCATCTATCTATCTATCCATCTGTCTATCTGTCCATCCATCCATCTATCCATCTATCTATCCATCCATCCATCCATCCATCCATCCATCCATCTATCTATCTATCTATCTATCTATCTACAGATTAATTTAACGGGTCCTAAGGTTACAGGTTTGGCTGTACTGTTACCAAAATAACGTTCCTACAATGTTCTGAAAACATGAGATGTAATAATGGTGTACTACAGAATGTTCCCAGTGTTGCTCACACAGCGTTCCCAGTCAAACTAAAATGAACATTATGGAAATTATTGTGTTAATGTTCCTACAATGAAAAATGTTGCAGCATCATTGTAGGAACATTTCTAAAGTTACAAAATGTTCAACCAGAAAACCTGACAGATTGAACCTTCTAGGAGCCAAAGGTTCCTAAAACCAGAACACTCAGTTAACATTCTGAAAAAATTATTAGCTGGGTATTTATCTGTCTATCTGTCTATATGCAGTTGAGGGTCTGCAACAGTTTGCATAGCCTTAGGACAATGCAATTTATAGCTAAAATACATTTAGTGTGTTGAGTTTTACATATGTTCCTCAATTATCACATGTAACAAAAATAGTTAAACAGTGTATGTTAAGATATACAGTAAGTATCTTATACACAGACATGCACACTCTTCCTTTATTAACTCAGTATTTTTATCTTGTGTCATGATCTTTATTACCACCCGTTTGTGCAGAAACTTCACAGTACCTGCATGGTTACAAGCAGGAAGGTATTTTGCATGCATCTTTATTGTCAGTTCTTGGTTATCAGATACTCTGCCCACACTTAATTATGGCTCTGAAGAGGCAGATGTGGACTAAAATAGTGCTTGGACAAACATGCAACAGACTGCTGGAGTTAGCATCAGAAAACCCAAAGTCTAAAAGAAGTTTGACTCTCGTACAACTATTTCCCATCATTGCGTCACATGATGCAATTACATGTTGATTGGAGGCTACTTTATATGGGATTAATATGAAAATGTATAGCCAATTAGTGACATATAATTATCATCTGCAGGCATGAATCCTTATTTGGATTCATTATCTTTTTTCGTGAGCCTCTTATATGCAGCATCTCACAGTTTCTCTTAAATATGAGGTGGCAGTGTAGCCATAGCAACTAAGTTTAGACTGGGCAGAGATTTTAAAAAGCAAGAGGTCTGTATGAATCAGACATGTGGGGAGTGTTTACTCTCTCATCCTGCTGCTGGCAACTGCAGAGATCGCAGATTGCAGATTGTAGCCGTGGCGCATTTTAGTGTACACAGCTTAATTCTCCAAACACACGCACAGGATGTGGAGAACTGCATGATATTTTTCTTCTTTGGCTACACACACACACACAAGGTATATAAATTGTATTGTGTTTGACTTTTTTGAATGCACGCTCACACACACACTCTGCATTGGGCATCCACCATCATATACACAATCAAATAACAAATATCATGCAGCCTTATGGAATTAGGTCTATCCACTCTCAGGTTAATGTAGCAGCCTGAATCCACACTCCCCATCACGAAGGAAGAAATAATGGCAGGGCATGAAATGTCACCATCGCCACTGCCTCGCTTCCTCTGTCTGAAACCTTAAATAATCATTGATGTTTTTGCCCTTCTAATCAGCGCTGCCGGCCAAAAAGCTGATCGGCCCAATCGATTGGCGGCTTGATTCGGGCCGAGGTTGGCAGATGAGCTCGAGCCGCCCGGTGTTGTTTTGCCGCATGACTGATGGAGCTCAGTCTTCAGCATTATGGCTCCTGACAGCCTGCTGCACCCACCTCTAATCTCGTTTGCTGTAAATCAGAAAATACTTGCTCCATCTCCCTCTGCCTTCCTCCACCTCGACTTTCCAGCGCTCACTTTTAGCCTCACACTCAGTCACAGAACCCAGACATAATCCAACCAGCGCGGATAACTGAACTGCAGGGTATTAATTATTGATACCTCACATTATTAGGTATAATACAGTGGGTGACCTTTCGCTAGAGAGGGCGTTTGGTACTTCTGCTTCACCAGTGAAACTCGCTGTCTCTCTCTATGCTTCAACTACCCCTGAACAACCTGTAAACGTGCGCAGCATTTTGCTTAGCTAAAATGGCCTCATATTTGATTTCAGGGTGTCTGCAGGGTTTATTTTCAATTGTCTGGAATTACATTTTATGAATTAAAAGACGTATGAAGTGTTCAATTGTCTTCAATTCAAATTTACATGGTCAAGCATTCTTAATCTGGTGTTGTTATGTTTACTTTATGCGATTGAAGCTGTTTTAAAAACCGTTTGACATCACGCCTCACACACACACACACACAGTGAATAATAAGTGGCGTGCATTAAACTGAGGCTAGCATTAGCTACCTGCTATTGATCTAGCATACATAGAGACATGTCAATTTGGGAAATTCAACCCAAAAGTGGCTGAAGAACAGCAAATACTTTTACTGGTTAAAACATGTCTGCTAATGACACTGAAGCTCACTCCATACTATGCCATAAAACTGTTTGTGTTCAAACACACATCGATGGTGTGGCCTCTATGGAAAAAGTTGTAATCCTGTATTAAGTGACCAATTTTCTTTGCATGTGTTGTTTGGAAAAAATTTGAATTCTTTGCAAAACCAAAGGTACCAGCTTCTGTTTGTGAACAGCTCATGAACAGCTCATGAACAGCTCATGGATGCTAGATACAACAACAAGGTGATACATTTGTGGTAAATACTTTAGAAACCAAAAAGACATTATAATTGACAGTTCATGATTAAGTGCAAACCGTCAATGGGCTTTCTGAAGGATATCTAGCGTTAGCTATCATCTTTATCAACTGAAGTGACACTGCTGATCTCATGCCCCTGTTCCAAAATATATTTCTGTATATTTAAAATACAAAGTACTGTATTTCACTTTAATACATTTTTGGTTACCACATTTTGTAGTTTATTTTGATAAAATGTACTGTATATTTTGTATTTATGTAACAAATACATGTTTTGCCCATCTCTTCTGTTAAGCAGGTGTAACACATTCCCTCCCACATCAGAGAGGCAAACGCAGGACAAATCTCAACAAGGTGCAGGTCTTAGCCTAAAGTGAATAAGCTACAGCATGCTAATACACAGCAAGAGGTCTAAGCTTTGCCTGCTTCTCTTTAAGCTTCATAGCCTGAAGATAAGATACCTTAAAAAGAGACAAGTAGCGGGGGCGTACCTGCATAAAGAGAGCAGAGAGTTTATTCATTTATAGTAAGTCGAGTGCCAGGTTTGTACAGGCATCATTTGAACACTATGCAGGCACCAGTTTTGCAGAGAGCACACACACACACACACATACACCACAGCACTGTGGCTCCTGTGCCAGCCACAGATGCTTTGGGAACCACAACAACCTCTGCTGGAGGAACTCATCTAACCACACTCAGAGCAGCAACAGCAGAGGACCTCTCTCTCTCTCTCTCATGCTGCATTGATCACTGCTGTGCGCACCATTGGCCAGCAGTGGGTTGAGACGAGGCCCTGCGGCTGGCTGTACGGCTCTGCAGATTTGAGCCTCCCGTTGCTCCAGCAGGAAAGACACGAGGAAGGTGCACAGAGCTTTTACAGCCATTTGATGAAGAGCCCCTGAGGCTGCACTCGGGAGCCAGACACATGCTGTGCTGTGGTGATCTGTGCTGCGCTCTGGTTTTTACAGTGTGTTCTACAGCGGATGGGGAGGTGGCATGAAGGAAAACGTGCACTAATGAGAGTGTGCAGGTGTTTCTTTGCCTACAAATCTGTGTTTACCACTGCAGCTGAGTGTGTGAAGGTCAGAGTACCAGGGGTTTCCCCTCCTCCTGTCTCCACAAGCACCTGGCCACACAGATGGAGGGCGTGATGGGGCTAATGCCTCTGTGGCAGCTCCATTATCCTGTGAGCTATCCCATGAGAGGTGCAGAGAGAGAGCGAGAGAGAGACAGGCCATGTCACACTGCCACACACACACCCTGATAACCCAGAGACTAGTCCCTTCTACTGGTGGCACTAAGCAGATGTGTAATGGAGGGTCAGGCTCTCCTGGTTAATAGCAGTTGTCCATTAAGCCACCCATCAAAAGTCGTTAAAATCACACAAAAAAAGAAGATATCATAGCAAGTGAAAATATCTTGAAAATAGGCGAATTTAACTAATATTTCTCATTATGAGATTATTGTGAACAAATATAAGATTATTTTGCCGATTTCTAGACATTTTTACTCATTTCAAGCTTTAAATTGTCTTATTCTATTGGCAAGTAATTTTGTCTCGAAATTCTTTCTAGAAATAAATGCTTGAAATAAGCAAAATTATCTGCCAATAGGACAAGACAATTTCAAGATAACATACCCTTTTGTGCAGTGAAGAAAAAAGGCTATCTAGTTGAGGCTATCTGCAGCTGCGTTCGGTCTCTGTCCATACAAAATTCATGTGAACATAGAAACCAAGACCGGATCAAGCTATGTGCACTTTTATCACTTTGTACAGTTTGGCACGACTTGGTGTGTGACAGGATGATGTTTCTTTGTTGTGCAGGGTAAGCCAGAGCACCTCATACATTTTTAACTTTACATGGGTCAGACTGGCAGTAAAAAGCAAAATACTTTGGGGAAAGAGTGAGCACAAAAGTGATTCCACCTGCCAGGGTCAAAAGTTTTTTAATATAAAATTCCAGAGCCGATCCCGGGAACACTGGGCGCAAGACAGGAATACACCCTGGATGGGATGTCAGTCCATTGCAGGGCATCACACATACTCACACACACACTCATTCACACCTAGGGGCAAATTAGAGAAGCCAATCCACCTACAGGCAGATTTTTGGGAGGTGGGAGGAAACTGGAGTACCCGGAAGAACAACTGGAACAACAAGCTGGGCTACAGGAAATACTTGTAAAATATGTAACAGTAAATATGTAAATTAAAATATGTTAACAAGTGTAAATATATAAATTATAACAACAATCTTGACATTCTGCAGCATGTAAGATAACTCTGCCTGTTTTTGTTTGCTTACTTTCCATAATCTTATCAGACGAAACAATCTTTCCCCATGGGGAGGAAACTGCTTCCTCAAGTATCTGTTTAATTATAGAGGCAGTTGTTTAATAGCTCTTAGATGGAGTCTGTGGAACGTGAGGTCATCCATGCAGGCAGGTGTGAACAGTTTGCTCAAGGTCTCATATCACAGGCAGGTGCATTTTAGTTTATTCTGGACGGTAATGAGGACGCGTGCTGTGGCTTTAGTGCCTAACACACTCTTGTATGCATTAAAGCCCAGTGCTCATGGCCTAGGTCACTTTCAACACTGCTCTCTCCCCTACAGTGTGCCTTTTGAGCAGGGTCTCTTCACTGCAGCCTTCTGGCTCAAACCGAAAAACTCCTAAGTCACTACAGCCACTTCACACATACAGTTTTAGCCATAAATGTTTCTGGGATTATGTATGAACCTGGTAGGGACAGTTGACCCAGCAGCTTGCTATGACCTGGTATAGTATAGTTCCATCCAATGTTTTAGGCAGGTTCAAGGGTAAGAAGAGGCCTTGTCCGATAACTTAGGCCTTGTCCGATAGCCTTTAGCCTCAGTTGTCATCTCTCTGCTCTGTGTCTCAAATTCATAAATACATCTTTTTGAGTCCATTAACATAAAAACAAGTATAAGTAAAACTAGAAAAAGGGATGTTAATATGATTCAAATTGTTTTGAATGTAATTTAACATACTGTAACTGATTTGGGTTCTGTGAGTGGAAAGTTCAGGAATAAAAAGCTCCAATAAATAACTATGAGGGTAGATATTTACATAACGTGCCTATTGTTTTGCCTAATGTTGTATTTGTTAAAAAAAAAAAAATCATAAGGGGGTCAATAGAATTTTTTTTATACTGGAAGAGGTCGTTGGCTGCAAAAATACATTGTAAATTTATATCATCATCATCATCATCAAATCATTTCTTGACATGATCTGTTTACCCTCCATTTTGTTTTCACTCATTTTTGGAATGCACATTGTGCTTTTCTGTGATTTTCATGATCTGTATAAACACGCTGGAGCTGTTCTGGCATCGGAGTGCACGCGTAAAAGAGAAAATCCTCCAGCATTGCCAGCAAAGTTTAACCCTGCAGTGTTCCAGTGTTTTATATCTGAAATATAAAGGCTTTGTGAAGTGTAAACAAGACCACGATAAGCCCTCGGTACTCTTGCTGTGCTGCTATCAGATGCATGGATTTCCACCGTATTGATCACTGCTCATGAGAGATCACTGAGCGCATGGAGCGTGTTATTTCCTGTTTACTAATGTCTTTTTATGTTCTTCTCTATTTCGCAAATAAAGTGTTTGTGTACCTTTTGGTGCATTAGTCGAGTTCTTGAAGTACACAACAGAAATGGCAGGCCATTTGCTCAGTTTGAAAGTTCCTCAACGGCTTAGTGTCGGCATAGTGGTTTTGTCAAGTGTGTTTGCATATTTAAAGCCAGAACAAAGACGGTGATGTGTGACAGAGCCGTTCTCGGCATCCCTGTGTGACTTTGTGTTATCTTTTCGAGGTGGTTTTAATTGGGTGGTTTTGTTCAAAGCAGGTAGCGGAGTAAATCCATGAAATCCTCTACTTACCGGATTACAGTACAAATGAACAGATCCTTATGTAGGCTTATTTTTTCAGACACCAAATTTGTGGCACCTGTAATCAGATTTCTGTACTTTATCAAAGTGCCTGGTTTTTAACGTACCTTGCCAGAGTGTAACGTCATCACTGGTCATTACCGTATCCACTCAAGGTCAATAATTATTCTTTTCACTTTTATTTGTGCAGCTTGAAATTAATGTGGTTAGATTAAAAGCTTTTGTACGGACTCTGTAACAACTGATGTTTAATTCCCTTTCTTTCATGAATTTAATTTATTAATCTTGTCCATTTAAAATCAATAGATGCTCTTTGTTTGTATATTGGCTAGTAAAGACAAGTTAAGTTAAGGTCCCACATCTGAATAGTTATTCTCCATGTACTCAAGTGAACGATTGATTTTCCTATTTCACAACTGTACATAAAGTAAAGCCACTAAAGTAAACGTCTTGTAAAAGGCCATGTTTTGACTGAATGGCTCCATAACTCAGCAGAAGCAGATGGTGAGGGACTTGCCAAACCTGGCCAGTAGCTCTGGTTGCAAGGGCAACTGTCCCATGCTGTTCTTTCTATAATAAATAGAGTGGATTATATGTGCTGTGCTGTAAATGCTTGTGCCCTCTGCTCTGTCCTCAGGTCCTTCATTCAAGCCCAGCTGCAGCAAGGCGCAGAAATACCTGGAGTTCATTCCCATTAATCTGCACACACAGCGCATGAGGGTGACGTGTCCCAGGAAAACAGGTATGGGTACATAGGACTTAGGCACTATTCGAGCTGGATTAGTTTTACCAGAGGAGCTTTGCTGATGTAATTTGTAAGGAATTTGACTGGCCACTTTGGACAGTGCAATTTGCCAAAAGTATCACATAATCCGGATTGACACGTTTTTGCCGGATGTCACAACAAACGCGACACTCAGTAACAACACGGCACATGGCTTTAGCGAACAGAACTACTGTTACTGAGGAAACTCTGTGTTCAGTAAAAAAACAGAGGGTAATTTGCTCTGGAATTATTATTTTTTAGACTTGTAAAAACTACAGACATTGCATATTCAGACTGGATTAAAATCACAGATCTTGTCAGTAATCACTTAAATTATAGTGCCTCCCCAAGTGAGACTAATTCATCTTGAATAAGGCTTTAGGTGCACAATAGCTGCGTCTCAAATGGCGTATTTTTAGTGTGAGTAGCGTGTTCATGCTGGGAAATTCAGTGAGATGTAGTGCACTATCAATACCCAGATGATGTACTTAATCCGTTGAAAAATAAAACGTGCAACATTGGACACTTTTTAGCACTCAGCGGTCGCAGCCTGCTCTAAGAAGGGGCGGAGCCACCAGAGGCCGCTGTAGTTTAAATTTGCTGAAAGGTCAAAGCACTGAGCGAGAATGCCGCTACATCGTGGTTGCAAATTAAAAACAAAAGGTTTAAACCGGACATTTTTGAGTTTTAATATATGTGGTTGTTCCTATGGAGGTTGTTTTGGTCCGGTTTAGTGACTTGGGGTACCGTGCAGCAATTTGTCATTTTCGTTTGGTGCAAAACATTACTGTTTGATTTACTTTGAGTTACCAAATATGGCACCTGATGTGTGTCCTGTATCCTGGGAATCAGTTTGCAGTGGTCTGTAAGCTCCCCACTGGCCTGTTGAGCCCATATGAGTACTGTTCCCCCTGTTGCCGAGTCCTGGTTTCCCACACTCATTACAGCGGTAGGGGCAATGGAGGGAGACAGGGATCAACAGGAGAGAGCCAACAGGTGAACTTTAATACAGGCAGACAGGAAGATGACTCACTAATGAGGACCTGTGCGTGTTCTGAGGCCTCGCTCCTTGCACTGCTTGATGCAGACCTGCGCTGTGTCCTGTGGGTGTTGGAAGTTTTGTTTGAATGCCTGTCTAGTTCTTTTAGAGAGGCTTAAAGAGCCCTGAATTCCTTTGTTTTTTTTACAAAGAGAAAGCTTGAGTGAAATATAAGCCAATTAAGCAATATTGGTATATTTTCAAAAGGCAATATCAGCAACTTGTTACATCAAAATGTGTAGCATATATCCACTGGTTCTTCAAGTCAACACAAATTAATTTGCTAAGTACTATTACAACTATGTGCCAAAATTGACACGATTGAACAGCATAAAACTTTGATTTTGGCTTTAAAATGTGGCACCAAGTCAAATATTATACTGGAAATGTCAATATACAGTTAAGATGAATTCTGCACTGCAGTTGATGAATGTTGGAGAGGATGAAAGCTCCCATAAATCTTGTTTCTCTGTGACATTAGGGCTCTTAAAAGGGAATTATACTAGATGAAAATGCACAGCGCATGGACAGTTTGCTTTTGTCCTGCTTTCCCTATAGTCTGTCTACATTGTTCATGTATTGACAATTTCACAATTTGCCTTAAACCTTAAGTCCTAAACTTTTTATGTCTTACTTACTGAAGCCTATAGATAGTCTTTTTTTTTTTTTTGAGTTTCTTCTATGAGTACTAGAGAGGTTTTTCTGCCTGAAATTGCACTAGCACTTGCTCGATCAAATCCAGGCAGCTTTAAGGAGCAGGAGAAATCTGTGCTGTAGTACTCCTTCTCCTCGTTTAGACAGCATCAATGTATTTCATCTTACTTAACCCATCCAAGCTTTCTGGTTAACTATGAATAATTCCAGCTTCTGTCTGGCTGCAATCTATTCCTCTCCTGCCGAGAAAGAGAGAGAAAGGTTTTCTGGGTGCGCCTCGTTCCATTCGATTTATGGACGCCAGGAAAATCGGAGCAAATCAGCTTCAAATTGGGCCACGCATGACTTATGCCCCTGACGCGACGCTATATTTTACAGCACCGTTGAGCTATTGAGAAGCAGCCAATTAGATGTGCTCAGAGGGGCGGGGGGAACATTGGGGGGTGGGGAGGCCCTGGGTATCGGGAGTCAGAGCCCCTGTCGTCATTAGTGGAGCCTGAATGTGGCAGAGCAGTGCGGTATGGCGAGCGTGGCACTCCGGGGTGCCAGGCCTGCCGAGAGACTGCTCATTAATTGCTGTCAAACGTCTCCCGGAGCCAACTTCCTGTCAAGACTACAGGCTAGCTTATTACGTGACCTTACATAAACCTCACTGCTAGCATGAGGCAGAACTGCTGTATGGCCTACATAGCCAAAAATCACCAATAAGACCCGAATAAGTCCTTGAGCACTGGGGTCACACTGTGTGTGAGGTTTTTTTAGGGTAACAGTGGTGATCTAGAATCAGTTGTCCTTTACAGAGTGTCTGCGTATTCTTAAAAAGTCTTCATTTGTCTGAAATCTTATTTTACATATTAAAGGCCTTAATACAGTAAATATTAAATGATCTTAAATTCAGATTTACATGGTTCTAGATTTTAGGCTATTCTTAATCTGGTGTAATTTTTTTTCCTTATGCGATTGAATCTGTTTTGAAAACATTTATCACGTCTCTCACACACACGCACACACACACTGGATAATAATAGATGACTCACACGAGGCAAGGGTGTGCATTGAACTGAGACTAATGTTAGCTACCTGCTGATGAAATAGACTTATTAATATGAGGAAATGTTCATTCAACCAGAAGTGCCTGGAGAACAGCAAATACTTTCGCTGGTTAAAACCTGTCCACCAACAACTCCAAAGCTCACTGCATACTATGCCAAAAAAACATTTTCTTTGTAGCGTTGTAGTTTTTGCTGTAGAATCCACATAATTGTCATGGACTTCCCGCTCTGAGCTTTCACGCTTGCCGCACTTGGTGACGACGAGCGCCACGTGCGAATGTTTGTTTTGGTTCGATTTTGTTTACGCCCCTGTGTCGTCCCGAGTGGTGTCACCTGTGTTCCCAGCTGTTCCCTGCTTGTTCCCTGATTAGTATGTGTATAAGTACCCCCTTGTTTCCATCATGTGTTGTAAATTATTGCATGTATGTAAGTATAGTGAATGTGTATGTTTAGTGATATTAAAACGGTTTGTTTGTGTATCTGACTCTCGTCTCCCGTCAACCATCATCGAGTTTTTTAAAGAGTTTTTATATTCGGTGTCTCATCGCTGCAGATTGGCTCTTAAATTACTGTTGAAGTAGTATTGAAAGAGCCTTAAAAAAACATTAAATTTAACTTGAGGATCCCTGTAGACACCCTGCTTAAGGTCCTTAAATTTAGACATATGGAAAAAGATGCTTTTGGGTAAAAGCCCATTAGTCAATATAGGCTGCGGTCTATTGTAGAGTGAGGAAGCCTACGCAGGGCACTTTTAAAGAGGGCCCACAGCAGCCATTTGTAGGGTCGTTTTTCGAAGGGAACATCTGATTGACACTTTGCTCCTGAGATTCTTTGCGCTTTTTTATGTTAAATGAAAAACATGGCTGCAGCAACAAGCAAATTTACCTATAAATGTAAGTCAAGTCCATGTACAAAACATTACATTTAGTAATACTAAATTGTAACAATTTTTTTTTTTTTTTTACCAATATTAGTAAAATAAGCTATTTGATATGAGGTTTCATGTTTTTATCACTACTTCAGGTAACAGCCCGTAGCTCGTGCATTTGTATTTGTTCATGTTTGTAAATGTACAAAATCAGACTAATTGCAACTGCTAAATGAAATTGGTGGAAGTGTGGGTAAGTTTTAGCTGCACTGTTAAATTGAAATGCTTGTTTACATAAGCGTCAGTGATTGTGCAACAATAAAACACGGGCTCTAAAACATGTACTTTTAACCCCTACAAAAGAGGAACTCTTCAGAGTTCTCAGTGTAAAGGGTGTAGCCTTTGGAGGGAATAGGGCATAGCCAGGATCACTTCAGAATGGACCGCAGCCATAGTCGCTGATCTAGATATGTATGCAGTATGTGTGGATATGATGAATGATCACTGGCACCAGCTCTCTATTAAGATTCTGAATCAATGAAAGCTGGACGAACTAAAGCATTTGAGCCTATTTTGCTATTTAAAGGATTAGCTTAACAATTTGGCTAATAAACTCATTTCCTCTGCTTTCCTGAAGTAACATAAATTGATTATGTGGATTTCAGCAGCAAAATCACTGCTTGTCATCATCAGTGTGAAGACAATGATTCACATGAAATTGGTATAGTGGCCACTGGGCTGATGATTTTTCTATTTGGACCTGCACCGAATATTAAAATCCAAGACCCCAGCTGTAACAACCGGTCTGCAAAGATCAAATTACAGCTTATCATGAGAAATTAAATCGGTGTCCTATTATCACCACGCCATGTTTCTCATTTAGCTTTGATCCATTTATCAATACGCTGCCCTTTTGTCATGATTACCAAGTTGTGCTGTATATAAAAAGCAGGGTATTGTTACCAGCATAATGAGTGGAAAGCTGTGCACCTGATTCTTCAGAATTTTTATTTTTATTTTTGCTAATTACAAGGGGAAAGACATTCATTATCTTTCCAGGCACCACTTTTGTATTACAGCTTTGTTAAGATTACTCATGTCACGAGGTGCTGCAGGTGCGCGGGTGTGGACACAAGCACGAAGCCGCTCTCACGAAATAACATCCTTTATTCGTTTTAACTTTAAACAGACACGGTTTTAACCAACTAAACTAAAGCACACCGCGACAGGTGTGCTCTCACACAAACAACAGGAGACAACACAGGACGGACACAGGCGGG
>JAOUQW010000038.1:21951800-21965199 GCA_028565825.1 Olivaichthys viedmensis | reverse complement strand
GATCAGCAGTTTTAGAAATACTCAAACCAGCTCGTCTGGCACCAACAATCATGCCACGGTCAAAATCACTGAGATCATATTTTTTCCCCATTCTGATGGTTGATGTGGACATTACCTGAAGCTGCTGGTCCGTATCTGCATGATTTTATGCGTTCCACACGATTGGCTGATTAGATAATTGCATGACTGAGAGGGTGTACATGTTCCTAATAAAGTTATCGGTGAGTGTGTGTATATATACACACAGAGATGGAGAGAAATAGTGTTCCAGAGTTGTGTGAAGCCAGGCGTGAGTAATTGCTATAAACTCTTTATTGCTTTATTGTAATTAAATGTGTCTGGCATTGTTACTCATCTATATCAGTGAAGCTTGTTAACTTTACAGACTTTCAGATGTCAAGGTTGTGAAACCAGTCCTCTATCTGGTTTTATAAAATAGTCATCCAGCCAGTCAGTGTCCATGACGCAGTTTAGATATGTATGTCTCCTGTAGCAACCAAACTCAAATACAAAACGTGTAGCCAAATACTTGTTCAAAGAGGTGCAGAGCTTTTAACACATAGTGTATGATCTGTTGAGTGGCTTTAGGGATGTTCCAGTTAGTTACACTGATTGGTATGAGTCATGTGTGTGTGTGTGTGTGTGTGTGTGTGCACTTGCAATGTCCTTGCATGCATTCAGTGCAACTGTGTGTGACAGGCATTTCTGTTTTAAGCAACATTTTATTTGAGGAATTTGTTAGTGTGTGTGGGATTCAAGTGTGTGTATGCGCCGATACGTATGTGACCAAGACTGGCAAGCTGATACTAGCTCCATTCATTTTCCTGTCTACGTCATTAAGCAGATGTATGTGTAATTTGTGGGTGTACACACAGCAGATTAGAAGAGCACAGTAGCAATTACCCTAATTATAGTTAACAGTTTTACCATTTCCATAATTCATATGCAATCAAACATTATGACGTGTTTATGTGTGTTTGTGTGCTAGTGTGTGGTTGCATGTGTATGTGTCTATGTATGCCTGTGTGTGTTTTCGCAGTCGTAATTGCTCTTGCTATGTCTCAGGTGAGGAGATAGGCATGTTGGAGGATATGGAGGTGGGCATTTCTGACCTACAGAGAGTCACATTCAGAATCACAGAAGCAGCTTCTGATGACTCCAGCAATCTGCAGCCCACTGTCAGTGGCAGACGGTGAGACACACGCACACATTTCCCACACCTATAATTTGATTTGCATTGCATGTACAATATAAAGCATTATATGTACTGGGTGGACAAATCATGAATTAATTGGCTAGCCCACCGAGCAAGAAAATGCTCCAATGTGCTCACCCAGTCCCACATTTTGGTTGACTCTACAATTAATATCACACTCCTATGTAGAAAACCTGACAGTATATTTCGATGACTAGCAAGAAATATATCAACCAGTTGAAGCTTTTTGTGTTCATGTCACGCGCGCGGCTGAGCTGCCACGTGCTTGTGCTTTTGTTTTATTTTGTCATTGTCTCGTGATGTGATTGTCCCCACCTGCATGTCCTTTGTTAGTAATTACTAAGTGTTTAAATACCTGCTTGTGTCTGTCCTGTATTGTGTCCTGTTGTTTGTGTGTTAGCACGCCTGTCGCAGCATGAGTTTTGTTTATGTTTAAGCCCAGTCCGAGTACAAAAATAAAGATGTTGTTTCAAGAAAGCGGCTTCGCGCTTGTGTCCGCACCCCCACGCCTACACATCGTGACAGTTCAGGAATATATATCAATTGGAATTTTTTTAAAAAGCTAATAGGGAGCAGGTTTGTGTTGTCTGGTTTCTCTGGATGGGAGAAACAAACGCTGGTGATCGGATTGCCATTGTTTGCCAGGCAATAATGAATAAAAAATCAATAGGCTGGATACATAATCTGTTTGTCCCGGGTGTCCAGGCTACTGATGTTGTCCACCTCTATTTACAAGATGAAAAGACACAACTGAGAATGTTGCTGTATTTAAGATTCTAGCAGATTGCTGAGTGCAACATGTGCTCGGATAAATATTGCTACTTTGTTACAATGTACAATATTCATTGACTAAGGGTTTTAAATTTCATCAAAGATAATGACAAGATGAAAAATCCACAAATCCAGTCAAAATTAAAAGGATTTTGAAAAAAGGCCATTGATTTGATAGGAGTTAATAGTTGAACTAACTTTACTGTGATAAGCTTATGTATTGCATTTTTAAAGGCCACTGGGAAATTTCTATAGCCATCTTAAGGTTCGTTCCAATACTTTATCAGCTTAAGTGAACTTTGTTAGATGAGTCAACATACAGTATGTGTAGAGTTCAGAAACAGGACGTTTTCTAAAAAGAGCAGAATGTGTCCAGGAGGACTTAAAAAGTCAGGGCCTCAGTGACAGCTGATGACTAATGGCCATGTGCCCTTAAGCAGGATGTTCCAAGGATACACTGTCCCTGCATTTTTTACCAAAAACATCAGCTAGATGACTAGTCTAATTCTGTTGATCACTTTAGCTAATTCATAATCCTGAGTATAATGGGTTGTAGCTTTTGAGTGAGTGCGTAGTTTAAAGGGTTGTTCTCTGTTTTTCTGAATGTGCTGTGCATGGACAAGCCATGAATTCTGGATGTTTGTGCATGTTATGTTGAAATATTCTTGGCCTAGGAGTGGTTTGTTTCGCATGAGAGAAAGTAAGTGTGTGTGTGTGTGTGTGTGTGTATGAAACACTACACCACCCATAACCTGGATGATTTACTTGTCATATGTAAACTGATTCATAAATCCATTTGGCTAAAATGTCCCGCTGTTTGGTATTTGTGTGTGGCAGAGACCATTACACTGTAGAGGTGCCGCTTCCACTCCAAGCCTTCCAGGCGCTACCAGATGAAGTGCGTCAGGGCAAGCTGCTGCAGGTCTTCCCTGTGCTCTTCAATGTGGGCATCAACGAACAGCAGACCATCGCCGAGAGGTACACAATAATGTGCAGCAGTTCACTCAGTTTGTGGTACATTTAGGTAAAGTGATCATACAGTACTTAAGTTGCTAATATGTTAAATCTCTCTCTCCTTCCACCCCTCCTTCTTTCCCTTTTTCTTGATCTCTCTATCTATCTCTCAGGTTTGGTGATATATCATTACAGGAGAGGATAAATCAGAGAAATTTTGACATTTTAGAGGCTTACTATAAGTCCCTGAGTGACAGAGTTCCATTAGAATGTAAGTCAATATTTCACTCATCACATTACACTTGTCCACATCTTGTACACCCTGTTTCTTTAGAAAATGTATTCCTGTTTTTTTTAGGGTTTTTTTTTGTCCTACTTGTTTTTATAACTCATTTAACCTAACATATTTGGTCTTGTTTATGTAGTCATGGTTAACCTCAGCTGACTCATATTTATTTATTTATTAACTAAGAACATTTTTCATGCCTGTGTAATTGCCTAAGACAATAAGTTACACATATACCTGCCACACAGACATTTAGCAGACATTTTATACCACAACTAACAAGCCGGTCGTGCTTTAGTCGAGATCCTGATGAACTGTGACACTAGACACTGTCACGGTGACTTATTTATGCAGGTAACTGCACTCATTACAAGCCTGGCAAGCTGAATAAACAGCAGTACTGAAGCGAGCCTTGAGACTGTTCCAGATGTAATATTATGTACTTTAACATACATCTACGAGCCACTGATCTGCACCTGGACAAGGTTTTAGCTGGAAAAAGTAAAACAATTTGCCTGAGTAGGTGGCTTAATTCTTCTAAAATCTGTGAGTGGAAATAAAACCAAAACGTGAAAGTGGGGATTACCACAATCCCCACTTTTTGCATTAATCTGTAGTTCCATATGCTTTGGTAGGTGTGCCATATTGTACATATGATAAATGGATATTTATGCTGTTTAAGGTTATGAAACACTTGATTATGAAGCACATTTGATGTATTTTTATATTCAGAGCAGTCAGCAAAGAATTCGACTTAGCAGCTACAGTGGAATGATCGGGGACTGAAGATAAACACTGAGTGCATAGTAGCACATTCTGTTTAGTCTTGTCCCATCTGTCTCTTTCCAGCTTTGCTGGCAAGGATATGAAGCACCCTTTCTCTTTTTTCTTCATACGGTAAATATCTCTCTTCCAGGTCTGCCTTCTTTTCAGATGCAGCCAGATGTTAAGGAGTTACTTGAAACACTGCGCCAGAATGTGGTGACTAAGAAGAGGAAGAATGTGGAAATTCTCTGGCTTGCAGGAGCGGTAAGACCAGCAGTAGTTTTAAAGCTTGAACAAACTTGTACTGGGTATGTCTGTTCAATATTTCCTCCATTTTTTACTGATCATTAAATCTTTAATGATTCGCTTTTGCAAAGTCCACCTGGACTTGCATTATTTCTGTGCACTAGTGAAGGTGAACTAGTCTTGGCTTATGTCCCTTGCCACATGAGGGTTGCCTGTGCACAGATTATGGCAGACTACAATCTCACATTGTGGAATTGTCCATTAAACATCATAATGAAATTGGGTGCAAACTTTGCATCATCTAACAATTGTGTTTGTGAAATAATCACGGTTAGCGACAACAAGGAATGACCCTCCCCCAACCCGGTTCCCAACGAGAACTGGTTTTAATTTAGTAAAACCCAAAGTATTAAGGAGGTCGGATGACACCATTCTGCAACTGGCACTTAAGAATTTTATAGAAAACGCTACATAGGCTAATGTTACATCTCTCTCTCTCTCTCTCTCTCTCTCTCTCTCTCTCTCTCTTTCTGTCACTTTCACTCTTTCTTAAGGGCCAGGGTTACACAAAAGGTTTACACACACACACACACACACTCACATGACTTCAGAAGTGTTCACCTACACACAAGGAATGGCGGAGAGAACAAAAAGATTGAACGTGTGGTTGCATTACAGTCCAGTGGATGACGAAAATACTAGTTGTAAAACATGCAATAAAACCTTTGCTTGTAAGGTAATACAAGCAATTTAGCAAAATGCCTGTAGGCAAAGTACAACGTAAATCTCCAGAAATGCACAGTCTTCAAATGCTATGCTCACAGCTATGTGAGCATAACCTGATTATAAGGTAAAGTAGTCTCACAGATTAGCACTAGGCAAATATCAGGCACCACATGGTGTCCTACATTTTGTGCTACTTGGTGCTGGCACACAATTCAGCTGCCTTTGCCAAATACACACACCCTTTATGTACACATTCACTAACTTTCTTTCGCTTCAGCCTGAACAGGTGTTACGGTAAAGCTTTACTTGCATGATTGGCATATGGCTCAAACCTAATCAGATTAGTGAAGTGCTGAATTGCTGATTGCAATCAGTCTCCATAATGACACTTCAAATAAAATATACTGACTCATCAGTGCCATAAACCTGTATAGATTAAAAATGCGCTCACTTGTTACATACTGCCACATTAGCCATACATACTCCTCAAAGGTTCTCCTCTCCTCAAACTAGTGTGTTATTTTAAAAATGCGAAAGTGACTATGAGGTGACGGTACAGTCTATTATATCATGGTTGTCTTGCTTTGCCATTCATTGGCTTCAAGTTGCTCCTCAAGCGGACAAGGAATTTGAATACTAGGAATTTGAATACTAGCCAGACAAATATGCCAGGCTTATGTCTTATTTTGTACTTTGCTCCTAAGTGCATATCATTTTCTGATATGAGTGTAATAAGGGCACATGCTATGATGCATATCCTGGCAGTTGGTCAGATGGCTTTTACCTAGAAAGTGTATCACTTACCTGCAGTTAATGTAGAATATTAAGTAAAATAAAAATATGTGGATCAATTTTTTAAATGAATGGTTGCATAATAAAATCCTTGCTGCAGTGGCATTCATTTGGGATTATCTGTACAAATTAACAAGCAATAGTTAATGTTACTGTGATACTGTGATACTATTTGGTTACTAATTGGACAAGACAGAAAATAAAACGCATGTTCTGTCCTGCCAGATCTGCCGGCGGCTGAACGGCATCCGCTTCACCAGCTGTAAAAGTGCCAAAGACAGGACATCCATGTCAGTGACGCTTGAGCAGTGTGCCCTGCTGAGGGATGAGCACCAGCTCCATAAGGACTACTTTGTGCGGGCGCTGGATTGCATGCGCAGGTAATCTCCTCACAAAGCGCATAAAATCCACCTTAATCCACCTTCTGCTTCATCATCATTTCCTCACATTCTGCCACCTGCTTCACAGTGGCACAACTCTAAATGGACTTTCCTAATAGGGGTGTATAAACACTTTGACTAAAGCAGGCTTGATTTGCCTTAATTAAGCCTTTGATTTAACTTAAATGAATTTACCCTGGCACTCAAAACCGGAAATTTTTAATATTTAACTCTTCGTCAGATGTATTGAGGTCAAATTTTTTACCACAGTGTTGATTTCACTTTTTTTAAATTTAATTCAGAGATTTCTTAGTACTTCTGTGAAACAATGATTCGGAGAATGCTGTGTATCAGTTCAGTTTGCAATCTCACGAAATAAACTCGATGTCATGAATCTATAGAGCCAGCAGTTTTGGGGTAATACCAAAATACCATACAGCGTCACCGACTTTGTACTGAGACCTGCAGGCATTCTTGTCGTACTGCTTTTTAGCGAGTTGCACAGACCTCCCGAGCTCATCCCTGGAGATTTGGTGAGCAAGCTCCAGACGCTCCTGACATACAGGGAAGGCTCGCTGACTAGCGCATGCCCTGGCAGTATACCGGCCACTAGGTCGATGTGCTCAGTTTCATCACGTCCAAAGAGCATCATATTGGGAGTGAAACCGGTAGAGCTGTGCTTTGTGGCGCGATAAGCTATCACCGCATACGGGGTCAAGATATCCCAGTCCCAATGGCAGCGGTCAGCCGTTTTGGCTAAGATCTTTTGTAGGGTGGCGTTGAAACGCTCAACTTTGGTCTGAAAGGTGTTGTACGTGTTTTATCAATACCCCACAGCTCACACACTCTCTGGAATACTTCGGACTCAAAGTTGGAGCCCTGATCATTGTTCAAGATACGGGGAGCTCCATAGCGGCTTACCCACTTTGTGCTCAACACCTCAGCCACTGTCATGGCTTGGACATCTGGTAGGGGATATGCTTCGACCCATTTCGTGAAATAGTTCTACACCACAAATATGTATCAGTTATATCGTTCCGTTTCATTCAATGGGCCCATTATAAACATGTCAATTCTCTCCATGGGTGCGCCAACCCGAACAGTGCCCATAGGCGCTTGGGAAGTCTTTGCGGGGCCGGGCCTTGGCTGTGCAGCGGACACAAGTACGGCACCATAGCACGACATCCTCTTTCATTTGGTACCAGTAGTACCGGGTCTGTATACGGCTTAAGGTCCGCTCCACCCCAAAATGACCCCCAATAGGACCATCATGCATCTGCTTCATCAGATCGGTCCTGAACGTATGCGGTAGCAGGATCTGTGGGTAGAACACAGTGTCCTCAACGCCATAGAAACGTCTCAGCAGGATATCGTCTTATGCGTATAACCTGTTCCATTGACTCCAGTATGCTTTGGTGGCACTTAGCAGGTTTTAGTTTCAGGTTGGCCTGGCATAGTCTGTCGAACACTTGCCCAAGGCGCTCTAGCATCTCTGTCACATCTGCCCCTAGACTGATTATGTTGTCCAGGTACACGAGGCAGGTCTCCCACTGCATGCCAGCTAGGACTCGGTCCATCAAGCGTTGGAATGTAGCCGGTTCATTGCACAATCCAAATGGCATGATGTTCCACTCAAAGAGCCCCTTATGGCTGCAGAAGGCAACGGCTTTGCGTGCTCTGGGGATCAGTTCCACTTGCCAGTAGCCGGAGGCAAGGTCTAAGGTGCTAAACCATCTAGCAGCCATGCGACGCGGTGGCTGCTTCACAGGAGGACCTGCCACTGTCTGGATATCATGCTGTACTAGGCCAGTGTGACCCAGGTCATTGGGCCCGGTGGAGAAAACATCCCCATAGGAGCTGGGCCAGCTTATCTTTCTCCTCTGGGCTTAGCATGGCAGTGCCCTCGGCATACAAGCCCTTAAGATGATCGGGCACCACTGACAGTTGAGGCCCAGCTAATGATGACTGCGTGGAATTGGAGTTGGGTTGCAGCACTTCCGCCACCTGGAGTACTCCTGCTGCAGTTCCCTTCTTAAGCGTAACAGCCGTACCTCCTGGATTATACATCCTGAGCGGGATACAGATAGCTAGCTGCGCCTTCACCACGACCCATGCCACCAACACTCGGTGTCTCTCAATGAACTCTTTTATGGGGCTCATGATCACCTCCCCTATCTAAGGCCCTCGGAAACAAGCATTTCCTGGGACGATATACTTACGACCCGACTCAAAAACAGTTGTGTGTGCTATTCTAACAATATGCACTCTTGGCTTATTCTGGGGTTTGAAATAAGGGATCTACTCCCCAAACAGCACAATCTTCCAGCCCCCAAAATCGAGATGTGCCCATGATTGGTCCAGAAATGGGTGGCCAAGAATAGCCTCTGTGCCCTCCATGACATCGGCCACAACAAAATTGACACTGACTGTATGACTGCCAATTTGGTTTGGTAAATGGACTTCCCCAAGCACAGCAACATTCATGGGTCCGATGCCTTGTAGGAACTGAACAGTCGAGACCTGAAGTGGGGGCTGAACATCTGGGTGGATGACGCTGAAGTAGCGAAGAGGTAGTACATTTCTTCTCACACCACTATCTAGGCACAGACTTCCTTGTCATGTAATAACATGTGTATGCACATTTTTCGGGCCACTTTTCACAATGTATTTTAGTTTTCATAGAAATCAGGCACTTCTGGGACTGCTCGTAGCTTGGCTGGCTTCCGTGGGGAGGGACAGCTCCGCTTCATGTGCCCTATGCCGGAACAGTTATAGCACCTGACTTTGTCCCACTTTTTCTCCGCTTTTCACTTTTTGGCTTCCAGGGAGTAGGTTTGGGCTTATGAGGATTGTGGCTCTGTTCCACAGGCACCTCCACCATAATGTACTCATCACCTCCTTCTCCGAGGGTAACACCATCACGTATAGTAGCTGTTCTGGTTCTCCATTTCATGGTATTCGGTGAGCTTGCAGACATGAGCTGGGTAACACTTGCGGCAGCACTCCTGGTGGTTTCATACAGGTGCGCAATTTCGTAGGCTTTGGCCAGGGTCCGCGGTCGCTCCTCCAGCAGCTTTTGTATAATACCTGCATCAGCCATAGCGTTGGTGAACACCTCCACGCTGATGGTATCCTGTTCAAGCTCAGAGCGGTCAGCGTACACAATGGACACTTTCTCATAAATGTCATCCCTCAGTACATGCAATGCTTCACCAGGCTTGTGGACTTTTTGTATTAACTCAATGCCCACAGCAGCAGCATGCTCTGATGCTGGCCTATAAGCAGCCTCCACCTCCCGAACTACACGTCTATAATCCCACTGTGAAGACCTGGAATTCTTGTGAATCACTGCTCCTGCTAGACAGAATTTGAGTTGAGTCACCATAGTGCTCTCTGTCTAGTGATTAGCTCTAGCACAGCTCTTGAAATTATATAAGAATTCTTTCCATGAATTAGACCTGTCAAATTGACCTGGGCGCAGTACGGGAATTCTCTCTCTCGGATGGATGAATTCTTCATCGCTGCTGGCCGTGGAACTATCACAGTGCACGGGTTTAGATGACTTACATGTACTACCTAGGGTGGGCAAAACATGTCTGTGGGGGGTACAACCACTGTCAAACTGTGCAGTAGTATTAACTTTAGGTAAATGAGAGTGCTCTCTACGAAACGTTAACAAAAGGAAAGGGTTAACAAATGGTGTGTGCTATGCCGTTGAAGCTCGCGTGTCTGCAACAGGTTGAGTAGGTCCCACTGTATCATAGCAGGAGTGGGCTTGCATTTTGCTTTCGCCAGTGTATACATTTTCCATTTTAGTTTGCATGTGTGTAATGAATGGGTTAATGCTTGCGGCTACCCCTCGTGCAGCTGACAAACATGGGCAGGGAAACATTTCTGGCTGGAAAAATCCCGGACGAGCCCCCAGTGTTACCTTTTCCTGATCGGAATCCTGACCGTAGTCAGGGATCAGACGAACTATCTCTGCTCTAGAAAGTTTGCGGGCCAGAGCTAGCAGCTCTGGGGTAATAGCCACTTCAGCTAGCCACACAAAGAGAGCCACAGAGGAGAGAAAGTTGTAGTTTCAAGCACGTTGGGTTTATTAACCATTCCAGGGAAAACTAATACAGTGTTGAGAGATGTGAGCTAGCGCTCTCTCTTCCTTCAACACACACACACTTCGCGCAGGAGGGTCGGACAACAACAGAAGAAAAAAAAACTTCTCCCCTTCTGTTTCCCCATATACGAACACACCCAGAAAAGCACTGTCACGAATACCCCCACTTTAATATGCTACTCTTAAAGGCATATATCCACAATTTCCAACAGCTACAGAACCTGCATGCTAGCTTAGCTAATGTTAGGGATGAACAAAATTTAGGTTATTGTGATTTTAAAAGGTTTGGCTATTCTCAGTTATTCACTGAGAATATAACAATGCAAATTGAGACTCAGGTTCTTAAATGTCTACATGCACTACAGCCAATCAGAAGTTCAGAAGTGTGAAAACCACAAGTGTTTCAAAATGTGTTCTGACTGACAGGAGAAACTTAGTCTGGTTGGTTCTGTGATAATAAAGTCTGTGCAACTGACACAAGATTCAAGGCCATAATGACTGGTTATTTTTCAACATAGATTAGTTTTAATGGTTTGCAGTTGTTTAGGGTTACTTTAATTATGACAGGAAATATCAGTTTGATTGAACAAGCATCACTCTTCAGCAATGAGTTTTAACTCCAAGCAATTCAGATTCTGTGAGATGCTTCTTAGCACCTTGAGTGGCAGGATCAGGTAAATCTCTTTTTCTCATGGAACGTTGGGGACATTAAGGTTCAGGTTCGTTGGAAATCTTCTGTTTGACCTTCCCTCCAGCATCATTGCTGGATGCTTGACTCTAGGGTTAACATCAGTGAAGGGTGTTCGATGGATGTGGAGGAACCATGGTCCCATATTAACCATATATTACAAAATGAGTGCAGATCCTAGATCAGGTTCTTCTTAAGAGAGGAGCCCAGACCATTCTCTCTTACTGGATCTGAACGTGCAAAGCCTGGGATCAAAGGTCTGTTTTTCTTTTTGGAAGAAAAAGCAACACTGAACTAGAAAAAAAACCTATCTGGAATCCATTGTGAATATAAACCCTGATCTCAGCAACTCTGAGTAGTTATATATAGTTCAGCCAGAACATCAGTGCTTTTGTCTCACTGGATAATTTTTTAAGCTGTTACTTCTCATTTTCTGTGCATCTTTTCAGGAAAGTAATTTCTCTTTACTTAGTTTTCCTTGGCTTAAGTATTTAAAAATTAACTCTTTTAGGTTAGTCACTGTTTTTGAGTAAAACCACAAGTCAGGACCTCAAGACCGTAGATGGAGAATGCTTGTGTGCTAATGTCCACTGCCCTTATATTTCTACATATTAGGAAGTCATGTGATCTGAGTTTAACGCAAAGTTTCTATCTATCTAGATAAAGCGTGGGTTAGAGAAGTGCTAGAGTAGCAACGTTTTCTCAACACAGGGTCAAAATGAGACAGTTAAACAGAGTGATGTGTGTTATACGTTTGGGGGAGTCAAGAGTTGAAAGGTCACCACCCATTGTTACATAATAAAAGACCAAAACCCCCCCTCTATTTTGTCACAAATTGGGGCGGAGCAACAGATTCAGCTAAACAGAATTTTCAACCTCTAGAGGGACTTGACTGTTAAAAACATGTTTATTAACATACATTTTTTGTTTTAGTGACTTGTATTAACAGAATACAGCAATAATCTTGTGTCGAAATGTGTTTACAGTTTTAAAAAATTAGCATCTCTACATACACTTGCAATGGCTTACAATCGAATTTCACCCCGCTGTCACGAAGTGTAGGGGCGGGGGTGCGGACACAATCGCGACGCCGCTTTCCTTGAATAACATCTTTATTTACATTTAACACAACACAGACAGGTTTAACTTTAACTGAACACGCCGTGACAGGCATAGTAAATACACAAACAACAGGAGACAATACAGGACGGACACAAGCGGGTATTTAAACACTTAATAATTATTAACAAACGACATGCAGGTGGGGACAATCACATCACGAGACAAAGACAAGGAAAACCAAAACACAAGCACGTGGTGGCCGTCGCCATGGCTATGCCTCGCGCTCAGCCGGGCGCGTGACACTTTTCAGCCTCATACAGAAGTTAGCCAGCGAATGGCTAATGTTAGGCTCAAATTGATCTTCCAACTGTGTTTTAAGGCTGTTCAATTCTTTCATCCGATTCGACTCATCAAACAATTTGTATTCACGATGTAGCTCTTGCCACCCCCTCCAATCATATGTCACACAGGAATCTTTTCCGTTGAATCCTATACCTGTTTGCGGGAGAAAGTCTCAGAAAGACTTATGTTTATTTCATCCTCAGCATCTCTTTCCACATTGATACTATAGATACAATAACGATTTTTTGCATGCCATGAAAACTTGCAGGTCATCTTATCAGCACCGCCTCGACATCTCACAGACTTTTACATCAACGGAAAGCATCTTAATGTAACTCCACTCGTAACAATGAAATGTCACTTCATCTAGTCCCACCCCGTCTAATTATGTCAAGTGTATCCACCTGTCTCCTGTCCCATGATTAGTAAGTGTATAAATATCCCCATGTTCCCATCCTACTTTGTCCTTCGATGTATGTTCATGTCACGCTGTGTTTGTGTACCGTATGTGTTAGTGTATGTTTAAAAGATAAATAAATGTGTAAATGGAGAAATGGCTCGTGCTTATTTCCACCACCCCATCTACATCGTGACAAACAGTCTATAATGTATTCTATTTTGATATTCCAGATGCAAAATAAATGCAGGTTTTCCTGAACTGAAATTGGTTTCTTTTGCACATATCTCAACCACAGGTAAAGTTCCAGCATTTTAAAGTCTGTTTACCCCCAGAAGTGAAAAGGGAGAAAATTGCATTAAAATATTCCATTCCAGTTCCGCTGAAAGGCACATTGATTGTCTAAAAGCAACTGCTATGTATTGATTTAACTTTAATTTAATATGTAATAAATAAGATAATAAAATTATACATATACATAAGACATACAAATTATACTGTATATATGACCATGAAAACTATGTGTCACGGTCTCCCCGCCGCGGTCTCCCGCTTATAGTGTGCGCCGCATTTTCCAGCGAGGCGCGCACTTCCGTGTTTGTCATTGTCATGTGTTTTTGTTTTGGTTGATTTCACGTGTTTTGTTTTGGTTCTGTTCAC
>JAOUQW010000038.1:21915178-21936822 GCA_028565825.1 Olivaichthys viedmensis | reverse complement strand
TGTATTGAACATGTATGGAAGGAGACGCCGGTGTCCGCGCTTTGTAACAGTCAGAGGTAAAGCCGTTCCTTTAAGTTTTCCGCTGTGGGAAAGTCTTCAGGCCCGAGGAGTTTGTGCTTTGTGGTTCATCAGTTAACATGAAAAGCTGCATTTTTAAAAAAAAAATTTAATTCACTTCATGATCGAGAGAAAAAAAGAGAGGCTGGTGATAACAAGAACTAACTTGTTTCATGGACGTTCCACAACATTAAATGCGACTATAAACAGAAAAAAGTACGACGCGTCTTTCTTTAATGCATAAAAATTTATACTCGTTGGCAAATTGCTGTGGTATAAGCAGAATAAAACACTTCGGGACGTGCAGTTATAGGCAAACAATCAACTCCGTGGTGGTCACGGCCGCATCACATCACCCCGTCATTAATTATTTTCCTATAACTGCACGTCCCGAAGTGTTTTTTTTCCTTAATTATTGTACGTTTTTTGTTTAACGCTTTGTCTATAAATTATTAGTCTACTTTGGTGGACGCTTGGAATCTCCTTGCAGGTGGCTGTGCTCTTATACTGATTAAAGTGCATTGGACTTAAAACAAAGCTTAGACTCTGGAACTCGAATGCATTAATGTCGACTGTCAAGACATGCCTGGTTTAAAGCAGCTTTACATGACGAAGCACTACATAAACACAAGGACACTTGGGATTAAGTGTGAGGATTGTAATGGATGGGAGTCTCCCTGTTAACTTAGCAGATGGCCACTGAACGTCTGGAAAATCAAAGTCAATTTTATGCTTGCTCTATATTACACATGAGCACGTCATTGGCATTCATGTAGGAGTTAATGGTGGCCTCGACACGTCTCAGTTATCATGAATCATCTGTGCAGAAAGAGTTGCTTCTCTTGGAAATGTGCTTTCCTGCTTTCTGGGGCTTCTTTACTAAATGGTAGCAATGATCTACCCATACACAACTACACTGTAGCTCAGAATGATAGTACAGACACGGTGGTGGGTCTCTTGTTCTGCTTGTGTTTTGCCTGCATTTTTTAAAAGTAGGTTTCTCCTAGAATTACGAGGCTTTATTGTGTTGTTTAAATGTTTCTTAGGAATAAGAAACAAACACTGACCGTGCTACAGTCATCAGAAGTCTGGACACAGAAATATAATTGATGAAAAAGTAATATATGTCTATATATTAACACTAGGTCTGTCATGGGTTTCTTTTTTTCTTCGTTTTCACAGTAACCACATTATCACTGTGGTATCCCCATATTAAGTTTTCACTTTCTGGGGGCAGGACGTAAAACAAGTAGTCAAGAGAAACGGTGGAGACGGAGCGTTGTCACTTTCCCCCCCCGCTTGTATTCTGATAGCTAGGCCTAGTTAGTGGTTTGAGAAGTCGTTCACATCACCATAGCATTCATAGCAAAACAGTAGAACCTGAGAAACATTGAGAATCTTTTGCCCCACTCGTATTCCAAGAAATTGCTGTTACTGAGTAACTCATGTCAGCTTGTTCTCATCAGTTGGTATATCAGATTCGCTTTGCTGTTGTATTCTGTCTTATTTTGTATCCTGCCTTGTGTAGTCCATCAGGGACGTGTTGCAATGGTGTGTGCACATGCGCTTGTGTTTCTTATTGTCTGTTTGTTTGGCGTGAGGGTTTCATTGCAGGTGTATACCAATCAGGTGGGGCAGAAAAACCTGTACCATGCCTAGAGCAGCAAAATATAGATGGCAGGGCTGTTTATGCTCGCGCTTGGAGCTTTATTCCTCCTGCTAAAAGACTACAGCCCGAGCCAGTTGCCACACTGATCGTTACGGAAATATCATCGAAAAACGTCTCATAACTGGCGGTTTTACAGTATTACACTTACCTTAATGGGCAGGCCTGTCATGATTATTTAAGACGATCGAGATGTGAGGTGATTGCATTTAATTAAGTTAGATTCCACAATCATATGTTTCCACGTTAATATCTGTAGTCGGTAAACACAACGTTCATTCTCAGTTAGTTTCTATGATATAATAAAATCGCCGCACCATCATATTTTAATCATTATTGTTTGATTTATGAACGGTTTGTAACTACGTACAGTATTTATTGACATAGTTGTTACTATAGTACATTGTTTATTGATCAGGAACCTATTTGTGTATTTCAGTAATAGTTATTTACTGAAAAATAGAAATTCTGTTGGTTGCTGTCTGAAATTCTTCTGTTATGCTTATATTATGAAAATAACATGAAGTCAACAGAAAAGATAACTGAACTGTGAACTGCAATCATGTACATGACTGTTAATTGTTAGCTAAAATGTCATAACCATGACGGGCCTGTTAACAGCCCGAGTTAACACCACAGGTTTTATGTTTTTGCTTTTTACCAGATTTAGTTTTGCAGCAAACTTGTGTTTTGACTTTTGAATTCAATCAAACTCATTTAATTGCTTCAGAAATTGAAGTTTTTTAAAATTTATTTAATTTTTTTTAAAGCCGAGTACACCACTGGTGTTTCTGCTTCAATGGTCTCTCAGCACTGCTGTACAGAGACGCACAGCGCTTGTTTACCCGGACTGGGGACATTACATAAAGGCATTAAAGACACAACATGATGACGCCGGGTGATCATGCACCTCTGTTTGGGCCCTCATGAGCACCTAATAGGAAAATCCTCCTCATGGCCTATCTGATTGTAGTTATAAAGCTTCACATATAAGAGTTCTCTCTGAAGAAATGTCTGAAGAAATACACAGCAAGTGGGAGCTCATCCTGAATCAACCCTTTTTTATAAACATATTATTGTAACTGGTCTCAGAGATTTGAGAGCGGCTGAGTTCCACATCTTTACCTTTGTGTTATCGATTCTTCACTCAGCAGGCAGCTGTTTGGAGCTTTCCTTTGTGTTCTGCTCTTGGGAAGCTGGAGAAAGTGCTTGCGTGTCTCTTTGGGGATTACTCAGTGTCTGTCTTTGAGCTGGAAGTGGTCCAGATGTCTGCAGGCCACTGAGGAGGCTGATGGGATAGCTCTGATTGATGGGATGAGGCAGACGAACGGGACGAGACTCTCCTGTCAGGGCTGGCCATTGAACCTGAGACATAGAGACGTGACTTGAAATAGAGCGTGGCTATTTTTAGCTGCTGTGAACCAAAAGGTGGTGTGTTTTTTTTTGTTTTTTTTTACCACTTTGCTGGCCATCATGCTGCTGGGATTCTTGGTTGGCTGTGTACTACAGTTTTGCCTCTTTCTCATGAGCTACATGATTATTGCACCTTGTCATTTTCAATTGACAGAACACATCCATATTTCTTCATATGTATAAAATCAAAATCATATTGTTCCTTAATCATATTATTTGATTGTTTAATATTAAATAACTTAGAGGACCTACAAGTATTTTGCACAGAGTATCGTGTTTCAGTCCAATTTGATTGATTTGAGGTTGTCCGAGTTCAGTGTTTGCATGTAACCTACAATAAACAGTGTTATGGTAATTGACATGCAAATCGGAGGCTACTCCTGCTGATAGTCAGTTGCAAGGACACAGTGGTCAATCACTTACACCAGGCACTTGAAAAATTGGGACAGGATTGGAATTCGAGGGCTCCTATGCACATAGTTTGTTAACTGTTCACAGTCTGCATCGTTGCTTTCAAAAGCAAGCGCCCTCAGGTTTCATCCCGAAACAATTAAAAATCCATCTACAGATCAGCGCATGATAGAGGCTACCAGAATAAGGCCGATGGTTTGACCTCATCGTCCCAGGCCTGACCCACGTTACGAGATTACATAATCAAATGTTCTGAAAGTTAAATGAGGCATGACCTGATTGGCAGTTGGTAAGGGATGCTGTTGCCATGGGGATCGATCAGCGTGCGCAGCAGGGATTTATGTTTGCTCATCCCGGCTCAGCATCTACCATGCTTACGCCATTGCGGTCGCAGTGCATGATGCTAATTATTCACTGTTGCACACGGCCATCTCCCAAAGCGAGCTATTTTTATCTTGGCAAGATCAGCACAGACGAGCCAATCGAGACCTGCTGCACACCAGCGAGGGCTTCAGGTGATCTTGTTCTTTGGTAGAGACGGGCACTGTAGTAGCGTTAGGCTACAAGTTATATTGCTAGGTAATTTTAATTTTTTTATTATTCACAAAAATCTTTATGAACTGGATTGTTGATTCAAGGCCAGGATCTTTTCTGAATGAATGCAATCAATGCAATAAATCCATTATGGATCTGGACAGTGTTGTTTTTTTTTCTTTCCTACCATCACTGCTTAGCTTCTGAGCACTGAGACACATGGCCCAAAACAAAAGATCACAATCTATAATCTAAAATGCTACACAACAAAAATAACTTCATTATGGAGGGAAGTGTGTGTGTGTGTGTGTGTTATTTGATTGGTGACCCCCATGTCCTTTCCCCCGGCTTTCAGGAACAGGAGACGTGGTGGCCATCATGATCCCGGAACCAAAAGGGCGGGAGATCGTGGCCTTGCTGGAGAAGAACGTGAGCGTAATCATGCACATCACCATCGGCACACGCAACCTGCAGAAGTACGTGAGCCGAACCTCCGTCGTGTTCGTCTCCATCTCCTTCATTGTCCTCATGATCATCTCCTTAGCATGGCTCGTTTTCTACTATATCCAGCGGTTCCGCTACGCCAACGCACGCGACCGCAACCAGGTACAAACACACACACACACACACACGCTGCTAATGTTTGTAGCCACAAACACACCAAGGAACCACCAGTGGCTCCAGATATTCCCCAATCTCACACCTTTCAGATTTCATAAGATGCATACAACAGGGAGGTGTCATGAAAGCTGAAACTTTGTTCTTTTCATTCAAACGGGTCATTTTTGGACTTGGCTAATCAAGATGATGCTTCAAATAAACCATGTGCCCATAACTACAGCTCAGAAATAATAATGGACTTAAGAAACATTTAAGTTCACCAATCTAACGAAAGGGATGATGAAAAGGCAAGTTATTATTATTAGAAATTCTAAGAAATATTTACAATTCATATAATCATTGACTTCTGATCCCATCTTTTTATTTTTGATATGACACTAATATCATAGCTGACATTTTTCACTTCTATAACTGCAGAAGGTGTTTAAAAGTTGTTGCTATGAGGATGCCCAATTTGCTGTTATTCTCTTTTAGCTAACGAAGAGCTTAAAAATAGAAACAATGATCCTGATTGAGCTACTCGGAATATGCACAAAAAGCTTTCACAGCAGGGATTGGTAAATATATCAAATCCGATCAGATACTGTTACAGCATTTCAAACCGATATTGGTTTCATACTGATACTCGGTGTCGGATCGATGCGTCCCTAGTGCTGACCGATGCAGCTCATGCATGACGCTTGTGTTTTGCAGAGGCGACTGGGAGATGCTGCAAAGAAGGCCATAAGCAAGCTGCAAGTGCGCACCATCAGGAAGGGGGACAAGGTGAAATAATCTTGTTGCATCTTTCTCAGGGAAAAACGGCCATGTTTTTAGATGTCTTAAATAATCTAGAAGGCGATCTAAAGGAAGAATGACTGCTTTATTGTTCTACTATTTTATTATGAAGTTAAAAATGGGTGGTCGTACGTTCTACCATGCTTTTGTTCTTTCTGCTCGCCTGAGACTAGGCAGCCCGCGCTGTAGTACAGTCGTCGTTCTCCATGTTGTAAAAGCTGCAGCTCCTGCCTGTGTGTGCCCCATTTATTCTCATTAGTCATGCTTCATGCCTTTTATTGCACTGTCCCTACCTTCTCAGTTTCTGGGAAATCTCCATTAGCCAAAACAAACACACACACACACACACACACACATTCACTTAATTGCTTCTGTGGCCCTTGTTTCCAGGAAACAGAGTCAGAGTTTGACAACTGCGCCGTGTGCATCGAAGGCTACAAGGCCAATGATGTCGTAAGGATACTGCCATGTCGGTAAGCTCGAGCAATTCTGTCTCAAATAATGATAAAGCGATATTGCATTACTTTTTAAGCTCCCCCAACATGTAGCACACATCTGTATATTAAAATTGCACACATTACTTCAATGATGCAACGATATTGTAATATTTAATTGATTTAGTCGACTCAATTTAAACCTAACCAGCCACTGGTCTCTAATAGTGAGTAAGCCTGTATATTTCACTTCTAAAATTTCAGTAAAAAGGTTTCATCAGATGATGATTGGTGGAGGAATGGAATGTGACTGTGTGTGTCCGTGTTTGAGTCAGTAACAGGTCGTTAGGGGTCATATATTGTTGAAGTGTCGGCAGATGTGAGCCATTATAAGATGACTTTCAGTGAGCTGCAGATGTCTTATACAGCACTGTGCAAAAGTCAGACAACGCCCTTTTTTGTTTATTCAGTTTTCACTCAAATGGCCATTCAGTACTTATTGTTAATGATTTGGTGGTAAACATTAATGATGGGAAAATGTTATAGTGCATTTATTTCCATTATTCAGTCAAACAGCCGTGCAGTAACACATTATTTCATTTTTGGTGTCAGACAATAATCTTGTAAATGTGAATTTAATCTACAATTAACACAGAAGCCTCTCAACACTAAGTCTAATAGTTTTATCACTTATTCATGCAAATGAGCTCCACTTGCATGAAACAGCTGGAACGTACTGGTTTGATGAAATTGGATGAATGGAATTAGTGGCAGGGTGAAACAAAAGTTCATTACACATGAAATATTTATAGATTTCATACTGCACTTAGTGTTGAAGATATTTTGTGTTGATTTTCTGTTAAATACATTTTCCCATCATTATTGTTTAGCACCAAATCATTAACAATAAATACTGAATGGCCATTCGATTAAAAACTGAAGAAACAAAATGGAGCTCTCTGACCTTTGCACAGTGCTGTATATCATGCAGGGAAAATGCACTGGAAAAGTCATGGAAAATGATTTCCTACAAAGAGTGGGAACCCTGGTTAAGGCGTTCTTGCCTAGTTGCCGAGCGCATGGGTTTTGCGTTTTAAAGCAGCTTCTGTGGAAAATGCTGACTGGACCTTTAATGTGGATGACTGGTCAATATCAATAAAGATGCGTTCAAAATAAATTTTGACTGCACCTTTTTATGATTGCTTATATGGTGAACATTGCAGTAGTAAAAAGGCGCCCACAACTAAAGATTTATGATTGCATATTAAGACTTCTGATTTCACGAGAGAGTTTTTGTAGGAAAAAATATAATTGAATATTTTTTTTTTTGGGGGGGGACGACAAAACAAGGCCACAGGTGCTTTGAATTGGAATTCAGGAAAAAAGAAATTCAGTCAAAATCACTGTGTGGGCCCTTGACATCAGTTTAGGGTCAAGTGGTTAATGATGGAAAACCTCTGCTGTAGTACAAATCAGCTCATAAATCTGGTGTGTTTCTCAGGCATGTGTTCCATAAGAACTGCGTGGACCCGTGGCTGCAGGACCACAGAACATGTCCCATGTGCAAGATGAACATCCTTAAAGCGCTCGGCATCCCGGTAAGACTGCAGCTCTGCTGGTTTCCATGTTGTAGGTTGCTATGGCGTCTGCAGCCCATTAGTACTTGTACAGCAACACCCGATTGGATGCCATCGAAAGCAGTACAGCCACACAGTCAAATTGTACTGGGTTTATTTGACACTTCTTTATTTATTATAGCTTTTACCACATCTGTCTCCCAGTAGCTCCTAGTTCTCTATATCTATAATGGCTAAAATGATAGTTTAGATAGATTACTGTGGTCAATGTTGAAATCAAGTTCATTCATCACAATCACAAAATCACAAAAACTTAGAAGCATAATAGCTTTGTTGGACTCCTTTTTTTTTTTTTTCATACATTGTACCTTATGAGCCTAAATTTCTTCACATGTATAAATCTTTGAATCAGACTGCTCCCTAATTGAGTGTCTCTTTTAAATGCTAAATATAAACACAATTCAGTCAAAATAAATGTGTAAATATTAGGGGTGTAACGATGCATCATGACACGATACATTGCGATGCAAAAACGGGACGATGTGCATCGTGGAGATCTGCGATATCAGATGTGTTCTATTAATTAATTATTATCTACTGCAATTGCACTGTTTGACCACCAGAGGGGTCAACGTAACCCACACCAGCACGTCATGTGACGCTCCGTCGTCTTTTAAATCCGAGAATTTGACGAGAAATCGGGTTTTGGCCAAAATTGAGTTTTTCTGCCTGTAATATACGTCGACACCTCGAATTTAAGAAAACATAAATATATTTCACCAACACGACATGGAAACGTTTTTATTTGCTCGCTAACCTGCCTATGCTACAGTCTAAGTATGGTGAAGCTGTTAGTAAAGTCTTTTTTTTTTTTTTACTAGGAATTTTAAACCTCTGTTCCTGGTATTTTCTTGGATTACTAAATGTTCTTTTTTGTTTACAAATATATACAGGCAAAAATGCACATTGTTTCAGAAATAATAAAAGGTATTTTTTCAGTCATTTTTCTTCATTCAAATTTCTTTCAAAAATATTTTGAGTATCATGGCAATATCGAATCGTGAACAAAGTGTATCGTTACACCCCTAGTAAATATGTTAGTACAATGTGCAATCGTGGATATTGTATGTCTAGCCTAACTTGTCCAGTAAGTATTGGTTTTGCCCATGAAGCTGAATGAAACGTTTTTGGTAAGCAGAGACCAGTTCACTATTTACTGTATGGACTGTTCTATATAGAGCACTATATAGGGGGCAGCAGTAACGGAGACACCGGACCAAATCCAGACAACACTTGCTATTGAGTGCTCCGGAAACGCATCATCGTCACCTGCCGTTACAAATTACCTGGCGAACAGAAACCACAAAAATACACAAGTATTAAAGGCTGTATTAAATACACCACTAACAAGTACAGTGGCTTTTACAGTGGTGGTTAAACTATTTTTTTTTAATCTTATTTTATTGACAGCCTGTAAAGCAATCGCTATGCATTGTGGTATATGGTGCGGAAGTGGTGTGCATCGGTTGAACACTGGATGTACGGTGCACGATGGGTAATAGTACTATAGTGAACTATCCAGGGAATATAATTTGTCCACTGAAAATTTGGACAACACTACAAAACGGCTGCACCCCAAATAGTGCACTGTATGGTATATTATCGGAGCGCTTTGTGATTGGTCAGACATTTAAAACATATGAACAAGGAGGTCGTAATTTAATGCACTAGAAATCAATACAAAACACTAAAATCCCTAACATCACTGGTGATTATGTTTCATTCATTGAGTTGTGATCTCGAATCAAATATGATTCATTGCGCAACCCTATTTTATAGAAATATCATTATCACTATACCTCTGTCTTGGTTTTATAGAAGTTGTGAAACTTGTGCGTTTGTCAAGGACACAAAACACAAGTATATTCAAGCGTCAGAGCTTTTTGTGCATGTTAAAGATGACTTCTGTGGCGGGGGTTTGGGTGAGGGGCTAAATCTTACGACCTCTGCATTCACGACCTCTGCATTCGCTGATTAACAGTTTAGATGTTACACCGTGCTGTGTTTTTCCCCCACAATATCTGGAATGAGAAACGGTGGTAATTTTGATGGCTGTCCTGCCATGACTCCCACTGCAAGCCAAACAATGTGCAGCTGCCAGAAAATGCTTAGCTGTGACTTGATGTTTAAGAACTGGATTTGCTGGTGTGGGCATGTTTTGTTTTTGCAGAAACCTTGCAACAAATATTGGGCAATATTTGAAAAGCATGAATTTACCAACCCAATAGGCATAACCGCCATTACCTTCAGTGATATTTAAAAGATTTCTTTAAGTGTTAGTTTGTGCTCAGCACACACTCATGTTAAAACAGGTTTTATTTAACACTGCAGTCAACGGTTTCGCTTGTATTCGTCTTGTCCTTGCAGCCGAACGCAGACTGCTCCGATGACGTCCCCCCTGACTACGAGCTGTCCGTCGCCGGCCCCCCCACCAACCCTGTGACTGGGGCCAGCGAGGTGACCGTGAGCGAGAGCTCCATGGTGCTTGACCGCCTGCCACACCTTCACCACGAGCCCGAGTCCCTCACACAGCTCGAAGAGGGCCACTACATCGCCAGCAGTGAGTACTCAAAAAAAAAAAAAGAACGACATTTCCCAGAACCCACCACTGTTATCACCAATAGCTGGAGTTATCCAACTTACTTTTAGAGAACCTAAAGGTACTTGGGGGTGGGGCTAGCAGTCTTGTTTGTTGCTGATTGGTCACACATAACACATCACACAACATGCGACACCATTTAAACAGACAAACACCGAATTTAAAAAAGTAACATTATTTAAAAAAAAGCACGCAATAGTTCGATGGCGCTAAATTGTGCTGGTTTATTTCTCGAAAAACATCAGCGCAAACATTTTTTTTAAAACATCAGCGCAAACAATATTTTTAATGGCATGAACAAACAGAAACATCCTTATTTGTTATTTTCATTTTGTCACATTTTTTTCAACAATGGATTAAAATTTGAATTTCACCATGGTGAAGATCACTGACAAAATTTACAACGCCGTTTTGTCCGTTATTTATTTGCTTCCAGTATTAGCTGGTTAACCATCAGACAAAGGACCAATGTTCATCCAAGCAGTTCCTCCACTTAGCAATAGCATTGTTGCATACTGGAATGATGAAGCAATTGCTTTTACTGTCGTTCTCAATTAAATGATGTCATTTTATCAGAATTTGATTGTGATATGCAAATTATATGATTCCCCCCCTGATAATTTCACTAAACAAAACCTCAACTTTTCTAGTTACACTCTCACAGTACCGCTCGATGTGTGCGCCTGTAATTCTAGCATGTTAAGGTGCGCTAATCAGACCATGGCTCCGGTATATGGGGTTGCCTGCTGAGCGTTTATCTTGGCCTGGTCCACTTCCTGTCAGTCAGGCCAAGATTCCACTCTTACGTTGTGTGAACACACACCCTGAATATTAGAATGAACACACTGTTCCAGACAGAGTGAATAGTGTCTCTGTTCTCTTCTTCAAACTGCTGGAACAGAGCTGACATGAGCTTTATCTGTCATTTTATAAGTGTATCCATTAAACAGGTTGATTTAATAAGCTTGGGAACACACAATGCTTCATCTTCCCAGCTGCCTGGTCTTTGTTTAACCAGTTTTTTTTTTCAGTTTGGTTCCACATTAGTGATGAATTCATGTTCAGCGCCAAAAAGGCAAAGGGCTACTATAGGCAAGGGCTAGAAAACTCTTCTTTGAAAGCAGCACAGCCCCTTAGAACCGTAGAAAAACTATGCATACATGGCAAGGGATTCTACAATTTCGAAAAACGCCCTCTAAAACAGAATCGCATTCTTTGGAAGGATTAGGTTAACGGTTATGTAGGCCGCTGTGGCATCCAGTTTGCATAACATTTTCTGGCATCTGGATAAGTTTCTAAGCCAAGCACTGAAGTCATGTTTGTGTTGTGTGTGTGTGTGTGCGCGTGCGTGTGTGTGTGTGCGCGTGCGTGTGTGGGTGTGAGAGATTCGGTTCTTGAAAACTAAATAGGGGCAACAGTGTAATTTTTGCAGCCAGGCTCAACTCCAAAAACTGCAGTATCTGACCTCAGCGTCCAACCATGACACCTGGAGGGGTTTCCATGGTTACACAGACAAACCTTTGCAGCTTCTCCATCTGCAGGCCTGAGCTTCTGCTCCTCCAAAATGGAGCTTCATCGTCTCCGCTCCAATGCCTTTCCATATCCCATCAAGCCTCATTCCATTTTCATTGACATATAAGGAGGGGAAAAGGGAGGCAGCTGGGATCATTTAGCCATCTGGATGGATCCCTGCTGGTTTTACAAGTGTTTGTCAAAACAAAATGTTAAAGCCACAAGCTTTTCTTCCATTCATTAGTGCCGTGAAACAAGTCTGGCAGTTTGCATCTGTTCAGCCTATTAAAGCAAGTGTATAGCTGTGATCAGTGACAACGTTTCTTTACTTTTTTTAAATGTATTTTTTCTTTGTGCTGCACGATGGTCACAGCCTCAGACTCTCTGCTCCCTACTCATTGAACGTCTAATACCTTTGGGACACTAAGCTGGCCACAAGCTTCAGAATCGTGACGGTTGCAATCTGATTGGCTATCCACACTTCCATGTATACTCACTTGTGTACAACGGTTTCCAACAGGAAAACAAACTTTTGAACACCATGACCCAATGAGCTTTTCAGAGCAAGGTCACTGGACTGGAAAAAGTTCACAGCATCACGTCTTTATTAGGGAGTTTTATTTGAAATTCTTAGTGGCGAGTAAACGCGGTTGGCCGTTTGCACTGTCAGTCAAACGCCCCTTCTGTGAAAGTAGGCGATTCTTGGCCAAATTTGGTGCCAAAAAGGACCAGACTCTCTTGCAAAAGCTAGAAGTCTGGCTTGCGAGACTAGCTGCACCTCAACTCAGCCTGTTGGTCTTACAGGACAATGTAGATCGCCTTCATCTCTGCCTGGTGTTTTTATCAACTGTGTCTTTTTGACGTTGAGCTAGTTTATCTAGTCAGGTCTTTATCAGCTGCAGATATAGGACGACATGCTGTTCCCTGTATTATTGCTAAGGTAACAAGCATGTTCCTGGCATCACTTGTCCAGACGTCTTTTCTACATTTCTGTCTGTCTCGACTCATTCTGGCACATCAAAGAACTTGTCTGTGTGGGAGATGTTGCTGTGGCTCAACCCATTAAACCTCACTGCATGACCGCAGACTGTTTTTGTTTTCTACACGTATTTATTATCAGTGTACCATTTCACAGGCTACCAGGAACTTAAAATGATGCAGATTATGCTTGCGGGAACTCTTTGTAATGGTTCAGCTGGTCATGCATCACCATGCTGGCTATCAGGCTATCTTTCTTTCATTGTTCTCTGAGATATTATTGGTCGTTTTGTTGAGCGCAAGAATCCTCCGCGAATGCAGTAACAGTCAATTCCTTACAAATTATGTATTGCGCCAGAGCTCACCCGAATTGGACGACTCTTACAAATTCTCAGCACTGCTTTGCACTGATGTAATGCCCGTGTAATGCCCAGCAATAACAACCCAGGAATAGCCCTTTTCTGGATATTTTTTTACAAAGAAACGATAATGAGCTCAGTAACATAAGGCCTCAGAGCTCGCTCAAGTCCAATGTGCAACTGCAATTATCAGTTCAATTTTCAGATTCCTGTAGCGAAGTGATCCAGGCTCACAATTCTCCAGTAATTTCGGATAAATGATATCGCATGGACTCATCACACTTCTTCAAAGAAGAATCTTAATCTGCATGTAGAAATCTAAATTATCAGGCCAGCCTGTCCTAATTGCAGCCTTTTGATCCAAGCTCATGTATTTCCTCCTTTTCTCTTGCTCCTGAGAATCCTGTTTGTGCTCTGGTATTTTGAGCTGCATAGATGTAGGTCAGATAACATTTTTGGCCCCAGCAGTAAAAGATGTGGACACTGCAAAGGCACAGCTTGGCCTCATTCTCCACTGTAGGTTCAATCTGATAACATTCTGTACGAACTCTGTGCCCCGTGTTAATGTTCTGTAAGAATGTGCTTGCATCTCCTTTATAGCCAACGACCTTATGTCATCGTTTCCCATCTGGTCCCTGACCCTGTTTAGATAACCATATTTGAAATTGGACACTAATTTATTTAGGACTGTTGTACCAAATTCCATGGAGTTAATTATGATAATATTACATTAAAGAATTTTGTCTTGGTTAATCCCGGTTCTTTCATGAATCATTGATGAGGTGCTGAGTTTCTTTTTTTTCTTTCTATAGTTTATTAGAACAGCTGCCCAGATGTTACCCGTTCCAGCCATGGCATTACACAATAGCAAAGACACGCATTCTTAGTCTATTGTGGATTTCCTGTGTGGAACATCTTACAGCACATGACCAAAAATTTATTTTACTTTGCCATGAGCTAACCTTGGTGGAGTCAAACATAATGAGCAGATGTGCTGAACTAAACGTCACAAAGAAGAGCAAATTCAGTAAAAACAGTTTACATATTAATTTCCAACTATATTAAATGCTAATTTTAGGGTTAAATAGTTAACTGTTCCCTGGTTCTCAATGTTGTGCATGTTTTATTTATTCACAAGTTGGCTCATGTTGTTTCTTGCCTGTGTCGCAGTTTTATCTTTCCTCTGTTGTTGTTTTTTCCTGCCTCCAGGTGAACACCAGCCACCTCTGAGCAGCGACTCGGACACATCACTCATCCTGCCGGTGGAGCTGGGCCTGTCTGACGTCGAACTTTCTGCTGAAGCTGAGCAAGAGGAGGAGAAGTCCTGAATGGAGAGGCTGGCTGCTACCGAGACAGAGCTCTAGAGGGGGCTCCTATGGAGCCAAATAAGGAACAGGAACAGGATGGGAAAAAATAGTTTTTTAAAAGAGCAGCATAAGCAATACTTTGTCCCTTATGGCCTCATCAACTCCAAACCAAGGGTTCTACAAAAAAAGATGATTATTTTTTGTTTGTTTGTTTGTTTTTTTCTTCTCTCTCGCTCGTCACACCAGGTTGGTCTTGTCATCTCTTCTTCATTAGTTTTGCATTACCAGACTGGGGGGGGGGGGAAAGCACACAGCAAGTTTCAAGATACCAGATTTGACTGCTTCTGGACTGATTCTGACATTTATCATTTCCTTGTGGAATCACTGCCAATATACACATATATATATATATATTCCAGAATGAATATATCTTAATTTATATATATACGAATATGTATAGCGACCAGCCGACTACATTTTACTGTACGTGTCAAAAGCGGGCTGAGTGCAGTCCAGTCAGCATAGATGACTGTTCCCTTGAGATGTCACCAGTGCTCGTAGGGTGCACATTAGCTGCCTTTCTAGCACCTTTTGAATTTGGCTGTGTCAAACAGCGCTTTTGCCGGTCGAGTGGTGCGTTTTGAGAAATCCCCACAGGAATCACCACAACCATCATCAAGCTGCATTTTGAGAAAACTTGACCCTGTGACAGTCTCTATTTTAAGAATAGTTAGACTATTACAGAAATTTCTCATTTACTTTCATGAGATGCTGAAACGAAGTGACTTTGGACTATCTGAAAGTGAACCAGCCTGCTTGCTAAACATATAATTTCCCCGTCCGGATTCTCCTTGACAAATGTGAACTTTCGGTCGTAGGCTTTGTTGTCTTCTGAAGTGCCACTTGAGCTCATGAAGCTGAGTTTTCCTGGCATTCATTCCGACGTGCCATATAAGAAAGGCAAGTCTTTTCTCAGTGTGAGGACGGCCAGCAATCACATTGAATGTTTTCTTTTCTTTTTTTTCTTTTTTTTAGCATGTCTGAGGATTTCAGTACGAGCAGTTAGACCACGTCTTCTGCTGCTTCTTTCCAAAGCATCCTCATGCACCAGGTCTCCCTTCGTCCTTACAGAGGTCGGCTTAGGGCTCTCGGCCAAATATATTTCATAGCGTGCGCGTATTACTTTTTGATACGTGAGTTTGCTGGTAGTTTGATATTTATAGCGAATGTCTGGTGTGAAAGTGTGTCAGCTTAAAATAGGTTGTCTTAGGAAAAATGTCATCAAGTCATTTTTTTTATTGCACATTGCATATAGAAGAGCAGAAGTCTAACGAAGGACTTTTATTTTAATATCAAAGTTTATTTTTCTAAAAAAAATAATAAAAAAATTCAAACACATTAACAGACCCTGTTTACAGTTAAGCGAAATAGAGAAATCAGATTTTAGTCTCCCACTTTTGTTTCAATTTACATTTTTTCATCCAAAGCTAAGCGTCTACGTACTTCTTTCGGTTGAGGACATCCACATGTAGGGTCTGAATCTATAGCTATGTCCTTCTCCTTCTCCACGGTTGGTATTTTAATCAAGCCTTTATTCCAGCATTCACGAGAATTAGTGTGTCAGTGTTTATTTGTTAAGTAATCGTTCCCTTTGACTGGTAAGCACTTCTCAAACAGAGAGCACACTCTTAACACAATCCCTCTTATGAAGGGAGTTCAAATGCACAGCAGTACGTTTCATTACACTGACCAAAGCAAGCGTTTCCGTTTTCCACCCCCACCTTGTTAGAGCTTTTTGTGTGTTATGCGTGTTTTCCGCACAGGCTCTCACACCACAATAACACACACAGTATGTGTATATGACTGCCTGGAACCTTCATTTATTTTTCACTCAAGAAGTGCTGAAAGTGGTGGGAGGAGCCTCTCATGTAAAAATTAAATTAAATAAAACTATTAACATTTGTCCCGATTTGGTTTTCGAGATATTATCCCATGTAAGTCAATGGCCCAGAGTGACATCACAGTGAATTGAACGTGTCATATGTCAAAAATACTAATTAGCATAAATGAATGATACTAATTTGGTTAGATTTATGGTTTTGCGCACTGCGACGTCACTCTCGGACATAGACTTACATTGAAATATACACTACCAGTCAAAGGTTTGGACACACCTGCTCATAGAAGGGTTTTCTTCATTTTTACTATTTTCTACCATTTTAGATGAATAATGAAGACATGAACACTATGAAATAACACTTATGGAATTATGCAGTGACCAAGAAAAGAGTTAAATCAAAACTATTTTCTTTTTGAAATTCTTAACAGTGTTCGTGATGAAGCTTCACACACTCTCACCATCTTCTCAACCAGCTTCATGAGGGAGCTTCACCCAGGAGGCTTTTCTTAAAACTTTTCAAATAGGCCGAGCGACTCGTTGTTCTGCTTCTCCTATAAGCTCTAAATCATAAACTACTCATTTGCGGAAACAATTTAAGTAAAAACTACTTGTTTTAAGTAAAGACGACTTATTAGATTGAGAAATAAACGTACACATGAGCGTTAACTTCACTCTTCACATTTGTCTTAGAAACAAATTTCAACCATAAGCCTTTATCAAAAACGTCTTTAAGACAATGAAAAAATACATATTTAATCTAGTGTCCAAACCTTTGACTGGTAGTGTAGCTGCTATAATATCTCATAAACCAAACCAGCACAAAGAATAATTTTTACGGCACAAACAAATGACAAGTTTTATTCCGTTTCTCTTTAGACAGGGTGCCAACATCACAGAGGTAAATGATGATGAGTTTAATATTCAACAGTCAGTCAATAAGCACAAAGTACTCTGATGTGTTACTTTGACATTCAGTTTGTTTTTTACCCTCCTCACTTTCTGTTTAATATCAAGCCTGCTATTTAGAAGGCTCCTTCATGTAAATGTGATATTATAATGATTGTTATATTTTATTGTGGTGCTAATTCCGTAATTTATTTTCAAAACGTAACATCCCTATTTATAATTTCTGATGGAACTTCACACAGCCTGGTGTAATATGGCTTGTGTAGTTCCACTCTGTGGTCTGCTCTGGCGTCTGGCCTGTCTTAGATTAAGTTATGTAATCACTGAGGGTTGGCCATTGATCGCAAAATCCTCTTTAGTCTGGGACGCGGCTTAACGTGTGTGTGTGTTCAGAAGAGCAGCCCGTTGTGCGCAGTGGAGCCAATAAGAGGTCCGTCTGAGGGAAATGATCCGAGATTGTAGCATCTACACGTGCATGGTGTATTTGTGTGTTTATTCAATTTTATTTTATTTTTTAACTCCATTCCTGGTGCACGCCGGTGCTTGATATGAATATTTTAGTTCCAGCAGGAACTGTTATGTTCAGCATTTCCACTAATACGTCACTCTTTACCTCCCACAATCCCACAACCCTAAGCGTATTCGCGACCTGTGTAAGCTGCAGTGATCTAATCACAGTTCCTCCATCCTCACTGTTACATTGCAAACGTTACTGATCCACAGACGGTCTTTAATGCAGAAATAAATTATGAGTTCTTTTCAAGTACCATTCATGGGTTTTTTGTTCAGAAACCATATGTTTGGGCCATCATACCGTCCCCTTTACATGTTGTGTGAGTGCGTGGGTTAGCAACTGGGTGTGCTGTTCTAACGTAGCTTCCCTTTGGCACTTACAGTACATTTCATCATCTTCCACAATGCCAAATTTGAAACATCTCATCATTTCAAGGCCCCTTATTTTGGTTAAGTTTGTGTACCTTCTAGAAAAGCACTTTATCTCCTTTATTGGAGAGACAGACACATGAAACACAAGTCCTCCTGAATAAGCTCATCAGGGTGACTGCGAATCCTGTAGCATAAGTTACAAGAGGGCTACCGGTTTGCATATGGCACATGATGTTTAGGAGATTGTGTGGGAGCTACAACAACCAGTCGTAAGTTTATTATTCCCCTTAAATGACCATGGGTTTCACGATTGTTAAAAAAAAAAAAAAAAGGTTGTATACAGTATCCAAATGAAGTTCAACAGTATTGCTATTTTGTTATATAGAGGACAATGTAAATATATTCAGCCGTCTTGGTATACTGTTCTAGTACAATGTTGCACGTGTTTGAGTCTATGATTGTGAGGTACAATAAATTTTATTGCAAGTTTTTTTCCAAACCTTTTGTGTTGCGTGTCAGTGATCTTCATAATCCAGAATCATCTGAGAATCATCTCATTTGTTCTATTCAGTGATGTGCAGTAGTCCCAAATTACCACACTACCCAATCCAGTTTGAAATTACATTACAATATAGAGTGTAAAAGTGTATTAATTAATTAGTCAGGATAGTCTGGTGAACATATATAGGGTTCTTGTGCAGGTCTGGAAAAGTATGGAATTTAAAGGTATGCATTTCCAGACTTGAATTCAGAAAATGTAATTAAATAAATGAATAAAAATTGCCAAAGTTAGACCCAACACACTAAGGTTCCAAAATTCACTGTCTTTCAACCTCCTCTTGATTATTGCATGTAACATTTCATGTTTTCCTCTTTCATGGTAGTTCGTGGCCTTTAAAAATTAAGTATACTGAACACAACGTCTGCAGAGTTATATTTTATTATTATATTGTATCTGGAAAAAAGTCTTGAAAAGGTCTATTATTTTCCATGTGGGAAGGACAGTAATCCTGCATTATGTATTATGGTATTTGTTTATTTTTTCAAAATATGACTTTCTGGTCATTTTATTTTCACACTTGGCCCAAACACTTGGGTCTGCACCCAGGAACGATTCTGGGCTTGTTTGGGGAAGGGTGTCGTCATCACAGGTTTGTTTTTACAGAAGAAGAATTCCCACCAAACGTTCTAATTAATGTTCCTCTGGTCCTGTTATCAACAAACAAACTGTGCACATCTTCATGCAGAAGCACCTAAAACACACCTTTCTCACTTGAGAAGATTTTTAGCCATGCAGGCTGTCGCAAGACGTGCGTTTTGTTGCTCTCACTGCAAGCACTCACACCACGAAGGTGAACTCATTGAACCACGTTATTCTGTGCCCAGTCCAGAACTGGGACGGATATGTTTCATAACGTTAACGTGAACCTCAGATCACCGTGTTCAGGTGGACCACAGATCGGTTGTCTGGATCACGCCAGGTTTTTGCAACAGCTTTCACACTTGACCAAACATACGGAAAACCTGGTGTAAATGGCCCCTAAAGGAAAACTCAAGTGTGAAAACGCCCTTAGATTCATTCCTTGTCTGATAGTCCTGATCCAATTCAGGGTTGCATTGGATCCAGAGCCTATCCTTTCGGGAGATGGAAGGAAACCCGTGGAGAGAACACGCAAAACTCCATACAGACAGTAACCAGACCCTGGCGATGTGAGGCACCAACACTACCTGCTAGTTATTCCACCACGGCACTCCTCCATTCTGATGTATAAAATCTAGAAATGAACAGCTGCACAGCGTGCCGTGGGAGGGAGTCATTCTTTATTTACAGGTTCAGATGTTCACAGCATGAAGTTCACACACTCTGCACAGTTGTGCTCCCGAGTTTGAATCTCGAGGATGCCACAGCCATCCGTGGCAGGGATCCCAAGGGAACATAATTGGCCCTGCTTTCTGGTTGGGCGGGACGATACTCCACTCTACCCTGTCAATCAGAGAAACGCTAGCCATGGGCGTATGTATACAAAATAGGGCAACTACTAAATTGTAGGTGATAACTAAATACAGTGTATTTAAAGCCAGTATAGACAGTAAGTCTGAACATCTAGTGATGAACAGAAAAGTGCGTCAGAGGTCATAGCATGACATGCAGGATGGATTCAGATTCACACATACACCCTAACACGTAATATCAAGTGTCTGGTTCTCATTAACTGTCTGTCTCTCTGCAGCTTGCGCTGTTGTTTCCTGGCAACGGTTGACATCTGGAGGAAGTTCTGCTTCCCGACAGCACATCGTTGGCGAGCTTCATCTTTCCACCATGTATTTCGATTGGGCCTCGTGTAAATCTGGACACGTGGCCGAGGGGTGATCCATTTACTGTCAGAGCCACTGAGACTGTATTATAGTATTAGCATAGTGTATAGTATAGCAGGGGTTTTCAAACTTTTTTTCAGGCGACCCATATTTTTGTCGTTGATTTTTAACGCGACCCAGGTAACAGACAATGCATCTAACTCTGAACAATTACTAAAAACACAAAAGGAAATACATAATGGTCATGTGCAGGCTTGTTTTGTGTTTTTACGTCTACAATATCTGCAGACACAGATTTGTGCCTGTTAAAAACGGTTTGTTCTTTTTTTTAAATTATTTTTGTTCTCTGCGATCCTTTAAAAAAAAAAAATTTGCCTTGTGACCCACCCGAGGGTAGCGACCCAGGGTTTAGTAGTATATGTATATGTAATGTAGCGACCCTGTAGTGTAGTATGTTCGCCTCTTTCATCCCTCTGTCATACAGTGGCACAGGATGTAAACAAAGAGTCCTTAAGCTACATGTGGGAGTATTTCTAGTAACTTTCAGAGAAATCTGTGTTAACGATGGAAAAGCTCTGAAAGACCTTACTGCAATGAAGTATTGGTGTTTTAATAAAAAGTCAGTGAAACCGTTAGGGATCCACACCACCATGTCAGGGTAGGGATGCATGATAATGGCTAAAATGATTGATGATTATTTTACCAATTTTGAAACAAAATAGTTTTATTGCATCATCTTAATCACATTAACTGTCTCTTTTAAAACCCTGAATTAGACTGTCTGCATATTAATGAATAAATGTATGAATGTGTCACTACAGCATACATCCAGGTACCATATGCCCCTACAATCATGTTTTAAGAAGATTTTTCATGTCACACCAGGGTTTGTAGAAGATCAGCAGTGGTGAGGCATTATGAATATGTGAAAAGCGAAAATTAAAAGCATATTAAAGCACTGCAGCCAAAGCTGGGTAATTAAAAATAATTCACACTGGCTTTTTCTTCATCCCTGGCCTCATTAGCACTTTCAAGCAAATTATCTATTTAATTTTACACTTGACGTCACCATAGACTCTGTTAAAGCTGTGTTTTTTTATGATTAAATCATATTTTGGGGGGAATTCATTTGAGGGAGCAGACAATGTGCGAGAAAAAAAAAAGATTAACGAGGAGCTGAAAACTTCATTTGGGAAATTTAAGTGTGGCAGGCAAGCGTTATTGCATCATAAAAAATAAGAGCCAATCATGTTCCAGTATGCAAATGCCGCAACACTGGTTTAACTGGGGAAGGAGAGTGTAGGGTTAGGGACATCTCTAATTTGCATATTC
>JAOUQW010000038.1:21886933-21905579 GCA_028565825.1 Olivaichthys viedmensis | reverse complement strand
GACGCACAGTTCTTGTGCTGATGTTGCTTCCAGAGGCAGTTTGGAACTCTGTAGTGATTGATGCAACAGAGGATAGGTGATTTTTACCCGCCACACGCTTCAGCACTCGCCGGCTCTGCTCTGTGAGTTTGCGTGGTCTACCGCACCGTGGCTGAGCTGTTGTTGCTCCTACACGCTTCCATTTCACAATAATAGCACTTACAGTTGACCGGGCAGATCTAGCAGGGCAGAAATTTCACTAACTGACTTGTGGCAAAAGTAGCATCCTATGACAGTCCACGTTTAAAGTCACTGAGCTCTTCTGCCAGTGTTTGTCTATGGAGATTGCATGGCTATATGCTTGATTTTATACACCTGTTAGCAATGGGTGTGGCTGAAACACCTGAACTTAGTAATTAGGAGGGTGTCCACATATTTCTGGCCCTATAGTGTATATACATATACTGTATATACTGTATATATATCCGTTATTTTCCTTAACATACTTTGGTTAACCGTCCAGGTATAATACATTATAATCATATTTTCAATCATATAGCAACAATTGGGGTTTCCCTTTTCCCTCTGTATAACAATGCATTGAGTGCATTGTTTCACCCAGCATGTTAACTATGGGGTTTCCATTGACAGGCATAGAAATGTTTCCAGATCAAATTTGTATGTGTGTAATAAGAAGACTGAAGCTAAAGTTTACATATACTAGTCAAAAAGGCAACAGTCTCCTTAACTAGCGATCTGTGTAAATGGCATGAAAGTAAAGAACAACAACATTGGAAATATTTTCTGTGTCAGCTTGCAAACAGTGATTATTTCACAGTAATTAGTAATTTAGTTTTATCCTTAATTTTATCCTAAATTCAATGCTCTAACAATAGCAAAGAAAGGCTTTTTCAAACAGACTTGCTAGCTAGATAGCCATGCAAACATATTGCACATGATTTTTGACAGGCTTAAACTGGTAATGCGGGCTTTCACATTGCTTAATCCAGATCCTACACCTCTCAGAGAGGCCTTCTCTCTGTGTATTAGGTTTAGGAAATAAATACAACTTTACTCTCCCTTTATAACTTTTGGGATATCGGTTATCTGTTTCACAAATACTCCACACACAATGTGCGAATATTGTAAAGCCCTGAATGCGCGTCGGAGTTGCCCGTGCCTAGTTACAGTTGTTAAGCTGCGATCGGTCAATAGCTGTTTGGGCTGGATTTAGCAAAGGGTTTAGTGTCAGATTTAGAGGTCGTTAAACAATATATTTTTCTTGCATTTATATATGAGGTTTTCCGCTTCGGTGTCCAGAGTTACCAGGTCTGCATGACAAAAGCAGGCCAACGGCCATTCATAACAAGCCGAATACAAAAAATATAGCACTCCAAAACACATACACACATTTAAAGTCCAAGCTCATGACTATCATTGCAAAATATAACCTCATACGATCCAATTGTAACAAAGCAGTATTTAAAAACCCAGTTTCCATGAATAGTTTTTTCACCATGGTCAACATGGTCTCATATTATTATATCGTCATAAATAAAGAATAGCTATGAGAATGAGTAATGACCATTTTCAGGTCTCTCCAGAGATGCTATTGGGTTCAGACTCTGGCTGGGCCACTCCAGGACTTTCACAGAGTTTTCCTCCTGTGTTTCCTTGGCGGTATGCTTTGGGTCGTTGTCTTGTTGAAATGTAAACCTTTGCCCAACCTGAGATCTCGGGCACTCTGGAAAAGGTTTTCACCCAGAATTGCTCTATATTTTTCTGCATCCATCATTCGCGCTATTCTGACTAGTCTCCCAGTCCCTGTCACAGAAAAACATCCCCACGGCATGGTGCTGCCACCACCATGTTTGACTGTAGGGATGGTATTAATGAGGCGATGCTCAGTGCAGTCTTTTATTTTTAATAAATTTACAAAACATTCCAAAAACCTGTTTTTGCTTTGTCATTGTGGAGTATTGTGTGTAGATTGATGAGGGAAAAAATCAGTTGAATCCATTTTAAGATGAGTCTGAAACATACCAAAATATGGAAAACTTGAGAGGGTCTAAAAACTTTCCGTATGCACTGTATAAGTCACAGATATGCAATTACTGATTGTAGCCTATCTGTTGTTATACACAGTTTGTCAGCCCCTCATTACACCATCCATTAATGGAAAGGGACCATGATAGGACCACCATAGGACCACCACTGAGCAGATATTATTTGGGTGGTGGACCATCCTCAGCACAGCAGTGACACTGACATGGTAGAGTTCATGGTTCTGGTACAAGTGTATCAGGTACAGCAATATTGCTGGGGTTGTTAAACACCTTAGTGTCACTGCTGGGTTGAGAAACAGTCTACCAACCAAACATATCCTGCCAACGGCAGTGCTGTGGTCAGAATCGGACACTGAGAAAAGCCTAAAAATGTTCCACCACCTGAATAATATCTGGTCAGCGGTGGTCCCTTTCCATTAATGGATGAGGTTGAGGGGGCTGACAAATTGTGCATAGCAGCAGATGGGCTGCAGTCAGTAACTGTACAAAGCACCTATATGGTAGGTATAGCTGATAAAAAGGCCTATGATCTAACATGCAAAGTAGGCGTATCTAATGAACTGGCAACTAAGCTTGGTGGACAACATATATATATTGTGGGTGGCTATTTACATGATTTACAAAAATACAATATACTGTGCAAAAACAGTACAGTTTAGAACAGACAGAACTGTCATAGATACAATGGTCTATGTGTAATGTGCAGGCACAGTATGTAAAAATGTATTGATCAGTCCTGGCCAATAATGCACAGATTAATGACTGTGCAGAAATGCATCAACCAGTGCAGCAACCTACAGTGAGGTGAGTGACGTGACGCTCTAGCTCCCAAGATTGATCGAGTGATAGTGAAGCGATTAAACGTAGTTGCACTGCAGTGTGTAAGTCTTTATCAAGCAAGTTAAAGAAATAAGTAATGCCGTAAACAATTGCTAAAGTGATGTATATACATCTCCTACCATGTTAGCGAAAAACAAGCCTGTCACTTTAGCTTGGCGTTACATTATTAGTCGTGTGCTACAACTTAAAACAGTGTACTGATTTTTTGTTTTTAACCTTAAGTCTATAGGGGGGTTGCTGTTTGAGCCAGTGCCCCTCAAAATGTCTGCACATGTTACAGTAAAGAACCTGTGGTATGACTGAATAAACTTTTTTGGCATAATTATGAAACAAAAATAAATATGGTAAACTGACTCACTACCATAATCAGATTAGAGAATAGATGCACTTAATAATACGTTTAAAACATAACAAGCATATAACATAACATAACAAAGCCTCACAAAAATGCCGATGTGGTGCGGGCAGAAATTGAGTTTGACACCCCTGTTCTACATAGAACATAGGGACAAACTGAAAAACCCTTTAGGGTGCTAGATGAAACCTTTTTTTAGAACAAAATATAAAACCTAGAACCCCTATGGGTTCTTTGGCTTGCCCCTCTGGGGGAACCCTTAAAGATTCCATGTAGAATCCTACAACAGAGGGTTTCCCTATTAGAGCGGGTTCCAAGTAAAAACCCCTTTAGAAAGCAAATACCCCCTAACTATCCAAAGAACCATTGGGGAATCATTTTGTCTACAGTCTTAGAAAAAAGGTTGAATCTAGAACCCTAAAGGGTTCTTCAGCTTGTCCCTCTGGGGGAACCCTTAAAGATTCTACGAAGAACCCTACAACAAATGGCTTCTCTATCAGAGAGTGTTTCAAGTAGGAACTTTTTAGAAAGAGAAGAACCCTTAACTATCCAAAGAACCCTTAAGGAACCCTTTTTTCTAAGAGTATATGATGAATAAATTGGTTTGCAAAAAAAAACACTCTTAGAAAAAGGGTTCCTTAAGCGTTCTAGCCGTCTAAAGGGGTACTACTTGAAAGGAAGGCAATAGAATAGAAAAGAAAAGGGATGGGAGTTATTTTTTCAAAGGGGATGATTTTTGTCATTCTTTTTAAAAAGGGGGTGTGGCATTTCCACACATCCCCCTTCAAATCGAGCCCTAATCATCTATTAATGTTTGACTGAAGAGTCACCGGAGGTGAAGTCATTGGTATACAGTGAACACACACTTAGAAAAAGGGTTCTACGGTTTGTCCCACACTTAGAACCCTTGAAGAACCCTTTTTTCTAAGAGTGAAGAGCGGGGTAGGGGGAAGCACACATCCTTGTGGTTCACCTGTACTTGTAGTCTATAGTTATTTGTTATAGTTGTTTTTCTTTTAATCAGGGATGATGATAATGTGAAGCTGAAATCCATAAAGGGCTCCTGTGTCTCTATACACCAGGTACTGTAGGATAAAGTGAAGGCAGTTAATTACAATAAAGGCTGTTAATTACAACATTTCTAAAGTCAGCCGATCAATAAAAGAAACTAGCCATTGCTGTTTTTCAAGTGAATGAATAGCTCCAAAGAGGAAGTCACTATTATCTTAGCAGGAAGGGGTAATAAATAATGATGTTAAAATCAAGTTAATAAAATAGCTGGTGGTTAAATAGGGGGAGACACGGGGCTCTGTGAAGGCTGAGAGGTAAGGGTCTGTCCAAGGGCTGGGCGATATGACAATATAATATTGGTATCGTGATAAATTACACCACAATGCACTTCTTTTTTGTTGTTGACATTCTGGGTATCATCAGTGTTTTTATAACACTGACTATTTCCACTGTTACAGTACCAAGTAGCTGATTGGACGTTAAATATATATTTGGTACCAAATGTTTTCTTTTCCCTCCTTTTCCATGTTAAATCCTTTATTTCTGTAGACGTTAAATAAAAGTATCACTGAACTAATAGTTTTTCACAATTTCTGAATGTTGAACTACAGTTTTAAGCTAACCTACATATCGTGATCTATATCATGTAATGTCTTGTATCGTGATGTGATATTTTTGCCATTTTGCCCACCCCTAGTCTGTCCTGACATTATGCATTCTGCTTGTCAGAAAGATGGAGTGATCATGCGTTCAATTATGACCATTTATTTGTCAGATCGTCAGGAATGACCGTGTTGAATGTCGAGCTAAAATCCACCGAGAGGATGCTGGCACATGTGTCTTTACACTCCAGATGTTGTAGGATGAAGCATAGTTGTCATTATTAAATGATTTTCTTGCTCAGTAGGCGAACTAGAAGGAGTCCAGCCAAGGGGCAGCAGGAGTGCACGTGCAGCTCGACAGACAGAGAAAACAGATTATTAGGTATGATCTCATCATGCAGTGGCTTAAAAGGGTGCACAATGTGATCAGAGTGCAAGCGGGGACTCCAGCAGGTTTATCTATGACTGCATAACTAAAGTACTGGTTAAAGTACTGTGGTAACAACTTTGTAATTGGATTGCATTCTGCCTCCAGTTGTAAGCATATGCCAGATCCATACATGTGAATATATGGCTGGATCCAGCTGGCTTTCTCCAGTTTGGTTTATTGTTCCCTAAAAAGGGAAATGAAGGGTAAGTGTCACATCCTTCTGGTGTTGAGTGGTTCATGATAGAGGGCTGTAAAAAGGACAATGAAGTAGCTCTTCTTTGTGATTCAAATCTGCAGTATGGTAGTAAGGTTCTTCACTGTAGCTGATAGAGATTCAGGTCACTGTGGTACTTCCCCAGTCGAGTTAACCATGATCTGTATTTCCCCCAGTGTAACTAGCTTTACACTTGCATTAAGGTCAGCATGAGTGCGGTGGCTTTGTGGTTGAGGGCTGTTGAAATGCATGTTTACACAAATAAGCACCACGTCTTTACCATAGAGAATGTAGAATGTCTCACATGTAGGATTTTGGACTCAAAATGAAAACTCTGTTCTCTTTATTGTGAGCGTTATTGTGAAACAGAGATCTTTCAGTCTGGCATGACTTTAACCTCATCAAGTGTTTCATTACAGTATCTCTGTGGCCAAAGTGACCCATTTTTTGTGTTTTGTGTTTACCAGTAAGGTACAAACATGTGGCCCTGTGCACATGTAGTCTTTGTGGGTCACCATTCTATCTCTTGAAGATAGTCCAGGCCTTTTCAGTTATGGTCCCCCTCTCCCCCTTGAGGCCCTGGGTAGTCAGTATTCCCCACGCTGTGATGCCTCTGTTCTCAAGCGTATAGTCATGAAATGCGATGCAAATTTAGCTTGGTCTTGAAGATAAACACTTTCACTGGGGACATTTTGAAATGAGAAAGCAGAACGGCTTTAATGTAATGCATAGCAAAGATCCACTTCCTTTATTCACAGAGAATGGTGTCCTCTGGGACATTTTCTGAAATCTGACGCATATCTTGTCTTTTTTTTATTTTTATAAATCACATGGAACCTGATCTTTTCAATTCCCAGTTTGGTTGCCAGTCATCACATGCTTAAAGTTTGTACAAACACACAATCCAGCAATCCAGTTAGATTCAGATTCAGAAAAAAACTCACTACCTATCACAAAAACAGGTTTAAAAAAATGGCTTTGATGTGGGCTACACACACTACGTGACAGACATATAACTGCAATTGGAATGACTTTATTTGCTCGAACTTGTTACGTACAGGCATTTGCTTTGGCATGTTGGAAACTGCTTGACCCAGGATTAACAGAAACTCAAGGAAACACAAGTGTTGACATTACTGACAGAGAAGACACAAGAAAACACAGAAAGAGAACAAAACGACATAGTTACGGCATATGATACAAATAACATTAAATATAAATACACAAAACAGTTAAACACAAGACACATTTACCAATAGGCCTGTGTACATTCAGTGTGCAGAACTGTGGTAATAGTTAGAGAGGTATTTATGCTTATTTAAAAGCAACATTTATTCATCTTCAGTAAGTGCTTTATCCTGATCAGGGTGGCAGTGGATCCAGAGCCTATACTGGAAACACTGGGTGGAAATACACCCTGGATGGGTCACCAATCCACTGTAGGGTATCACACACCCACACGTAGTGGCAATTTAGAGTAGCCAATCCACCTACTGGTATGTTTTAGAGAGGTGGGAGGAACCCCACTGTCGACATGGGAAGAACATGCGAAACTTAACACAGACAGTAACCCGAGCTCAGGATTGAACCCCAGACCCTGGAGATGTGAGGCACCAACACTACCTGTTGCTCCACTGTTGCCGCCCTCCACATTAATTAGCATAAAGGAAATTACAGCATGTTACTAAATGTTGATAATCAGCTGAACTCAGGATCTAAGTGTACATACTGGATCCCACCATTCAGCCTCGCTTATGAATTTTGTCAATGTGTGTGTGTGTGTGTGTGAGAGATGCCCTGCGATGGACCGGCATCCCAACCAGGGTGTATTCCTGTCTTGCGCCCAGTGTTAAGCTCCGGATCCACCGCCACCCTGACCAGAATAAATGAATAAAATACTTTCTAAAAGACTTCAAAATTTTTATTTTTGCAAGAGGTACCTTAAAATGGTGTCCTGAGGTGAGGAGCTGAAGAGAGGTGTGTAGAGGATGAGAAAAGTCTTGTGTAATGAGACAGGCTTTCCTTTTTACAGACTGAATATTCTGTATACATGTGTAGTTCAGAGTAGCATTTGTTAAAGGGCAGTTATTTCTCCTGCCTGGTAAACAATCTTTGACATTTCATGTCTTTTTATATCTTCATTTTATATAATGGCAGACAAATAAAAATGTGTAGACTGAACTAAATGCTGGCGTCTTTATATGTCAAGTGGCTGAGATGTGTTGGTTTTAAATAAAGATACACTTAAAAACTCTTGATGGTGATCGAAGAGTTTAGAGAGAAGCTCTTAGTCTCAGTGTAATGTTTTGCACTTTGGTTTCTAATGCAGTTTATAAATAGCAGTTTTCCGTCCCCACGCTGTGGTAAGACACACACACTTTGTTGTTTTCCTTTGTTTCACCAAGACAGGAAAGAGCTCGGTGTAATAGAAAAACAGACACAGTCACCAAGCTGTGAAACCATCAAACCAGCACCTTTGCTCGCCGTCTCCCACCTGTGAATAGCACCCCACTTCGGTGGTCATGCAGATGAGTGTGGGTGACAAACCTCAAGAGCAAAATGGTAAAGATGTTTTTGCACTTTTACACTCCGCACTTATTTTGGTTCTTTTCCACTGCTTGTATTTTCTTTTCCTAGTTATTATTATCACTCCTCTATAGATTTAGGCAAAATGTTTCGTTTTTTTCTTTCATTTTTACGAGGAGGTTCATCAGTTTTACACCTGATTCAATACAACGTATTGAGTGGCGAAACTCCAGTCCAGTCACATTGTCTTTCTAATGCTAGACTTTCATGGCCTTAATGGCTGAAAGCCTTCATAGATATATTCAAGAAGGCAATATTTTCCTCTTCAGCTTGATAACCCCGGCCAAAAATCAATACTGCCTCACTGGAATGTCTCTAACCGTGTCTCCTATTGCAGACAAAACAGAAATCTGGCTTTCTGAAATATGACTCGGGTCTGGTATTTATGCTGCTTCACTAAGCAAGACGGCTGCTGTAAGGTTATTAACCTTCCCACTGTGTAATTCTCTTAGTCACCAAAACCGCTGTACCCTCCTACACTGCAATGTTTTATTTTTAAATATAGACCTGGTTTAGCTCTGCGTTCACTCACACTGATTTGGTACCAATAAAGCAACACCCACACTGATCTTGTCGTGGCATGAACCTCTTACCACGCACACTTACCACGCATAAGAGATGGTTTCTTAACTCCTCCATATATTAAATTCCAAAAGTCACTGTTAGAAAACAATAGCAATGTGTTTATTGTGGGAATTTCTAATTTGTCATGTTGTTTTAATATTTCAGTATGGATTTTGCTATGATCGCTTAGCGCACACATCTTACCATATAATTTAGATGAAATAAATTAGAATTTGAATATTTCTATACAAAGGCACTCGGGATGAAACCTTTGCACGTCTTTTTTCCATCCTTTTCCCACTGCTTGTGTTTCCTTTGCCCCCAAAATGAAAGATTTGTATGCTTACACAAAAGAACGAACGCAATGATCTCTTAAGCCCATGGTCATTATTAGGTAAGTGTTTCCCAATTTTAATGTGTGCAGTTTTCAGTGTGTTGGAGTGTGTAAGAGACCAACTCTCCAAAAGGATTTCATAACCTCCCCCCTTATATAAGATTATGGCATTTCAGTATGTTTTGGTACATTTGAGAGTGTTTTGCTGCTTTAACACCCATTTAAACGGTCATGTAGTGCTAGTTAATGAGCTCATGAGCTGAGTCAGGTGTGTTATAATCCTTATTTATGTAGCACTTTTTATTTTGAGTACAAAGTTGAGTAAAAAAACAAAAAATGCATTAAAACATTAAGGTTAAACAAACTAGGCCCATTTATGGTAAAGCATGTTCATTAAATAATCCTTGATTAGACACCTATAAATCAGGGGCTACGTCCCGGCTGCCACCCTTGAAACGAGTCTCGCCACCCCAAATCAGACCTTAAAGCACCTCCGTGAGAAAAAGGGTTCCTCAAAGGTTCATAGAGCAACTACGAAGCCAATGCAGTAATGCCATTCAGTGGCCATTCCTTTTGCTCCAAAGAACAAATCCCATGTTGTGCAAACGCAGCTCCGTCCTTCACATGATTAGGTGGTGCCATTCTTTAGTGTGCTCTAAAAACCTGGAAGCATTCATTCATGAAAATGACTGCGAATCACAAAACAAAACAATATGACACATCCCAATAAAACACTCAGATTCTTCTTCTTCTTAATCTGGATGCTCTCTGAAACACACAGCCTATTCCAGAGTTTGGGGGCGAGGACAAAAAAAGAAGAAGGAAAAGGAAACATCTGGAAATGTGCAGTTCAACGAGAGGTAAAGGAGCAACACCAGCTTTGTGCTACTGGCTTGGTAAGAGAGGGAATTAAAAATGTTCATCCCCAGAGGTGTGCGTGCGTCTAAGCCACGCCCACTGTGGCGACATGCATGCGGGGGGGGGGGGCGTGGTTTAGGCCGTGACGCGCGGCGCCTCCTGCGGAAAAGCGCATTGTTTATTTGGGTTGGCTGGAGCGCGTCGGAACCAGCTGGCGTTTTGGTTTGACGCGAAGCCTCTTGAGAGAGCAAGGACAGCCGACGTGCGCACCTGACCGGCGACGGAACGGGCGCAGCGGATTCCTATTTCATTCACGTAAATGCAACACGAATATATATTATATATTATATATATATCTCTCTATAATTATTTAGATGCGCGTCCGTGCGCGCGTGCGGTGCGTGCGTGCGGTGCGCTGTTTTCTGCTGCGGTGTCTTGGTGTATTGGTGTCTTGTCTTGTTCATGAGGATCTGGATGCCGTCGTAGGGAAATAAGAGCGAGGCTGAAGGTGAAGATGTGGCTCCACCCGGAGGAGGTGCTGCTGGCCGGCGCGCTTTGGGCCACCGAGCGCGCGAACCCCTACTTCATCCTGCAGAAGAGAAAAGGACACGGAGGTGGAGGAGGAGGAGGAGGAGGAGGAGGAGGACTAGCCGGTGAGCTCCTTTTATCAACCATTCAACATTGTATACACACACAGGCAATGAAGTGTGAGCATCTGCTCTGCACGGTTTCAGGGTTTTGCTCCTGATTCAGCTCCGGAAGGACTCGATGATCTGGACCAGGTGTGGGATGAGCAGGGGAAACCTAAACTCTACACCTGTAACCTGAACTAGATATGAGAACTCACAAAAGCTGGGTATGAGCAGAGAGGAGGGGGAGAAGAAAAAAAACCGCATCCAAGTGCCAGACCCTCCAGGGTCCCAGTTAGGAAACCTGGTCTAGATCAGAGGTTCTTCGTTCAGTCCTCAAGGATTCGGTCCATTAAACAGCGATCCCCACCCTTGAAACGAGTCTCGCCACCCCAAATCAGACCTTAAATCACCTCCGTGAGAAAAAAGGGTTCCTCAAAGGTTCATAGAGCACCACAGCCATGTAGACGTTTGTGTTTTTTCCTCTGCTAACACACCAAATTCGCACACACCAAAGGCGTTGGTAGTTAGCTGTTGAGCCGTCGGCTGCGTACGAAACTGCATAATATAATACTAAATGTAATGTCAGCGTAGCATGCGACGAAAGGTTCCATTGTATTCTGACATGTTATTTAGTACAGTGTGGGGTTTTGGACATAACCCCACATCCCTGCACCGCTGTAGTTGGGCTCCTTTGCTTTATATAATCCGACTATGAATTTTAGGACTCTGGGTTAGTTTGTAATTTCTATCCTTGTATCCGAAATTACACCCCATTCACTACGTAGTGCACTACTTTGGGAGTTTTACCTTTTGCGTGTTCATGTGTGAAGGCATAGAGAATATCCAGCACACTCGTACAATCCAGCTATGCACTGCAATAGGGTACCCTACACTCTTAGAAAAAAAGGGTTCCTCAAGGGTTCTTAGCTTCCAAAAGGGGCTATATTTGAAATGAGGGCCGTCACTAACGATTATATTGGTAATTGAGTAATCTACCGATTCATTTGATGATTAATCGAGTAATCGAAAAACATTTATAAAAAAAATTGACACAACCGTAGAATTTCAAAGAACATGTTATTTTTATTAATAAATTAACTGCTAAGTCTTAGGACCTTATTATTACCTTTCAGTAGAAATAAATTATAATAACAAAAATAAACAATTAGTGTATCCCAAATTTGGTTACAAAAGCATGCAGACAATTCTTTCAGGGGTTACTTCACACTTCTCTCGTAATATGCTTCAGCGGCTCGTCTCGTCTGATCTGAGGTTGTGTTTGAAAAGAGTGCCACACGAAGGCCTGGCTGAGGAAAGGGAGCGTCTCCTACGCTTGTGGCACGCGCGCTTTTCCGTTTCTCCCCGCAGCGGTACGACGACCCCGGACCTCAGCACGGGCAGCCTGATCGGTAGGAACCCACAGTCGGAAGGGGGCCAAACCGCCTCTTCCTACCCCGCCGCGCCCACACGAGCAACGGGAGCCACTCGCGTAACACGGTCGGACAGGAAGAAGAGAGGGGAGGGGGAAAAACACGGCGAAACGGGGACGGAGACCATCTGAGTGACTGTCAGTCGATCAGGCGCGAGGGAAGAGCCCAGCACTGAATCTCCTGTCCTCTTGCGGGCGCGGGGAAAATGTGGCGTACAAAGCTTCGAGGCGTAAAATTTTAATCGAGGATTTTTACTGTTTGAGGTACTCAAATAATCGTTTCAGCACTATTTGAAACCATTTCTGAAAGGAAAACCCTCCATTTTAGGGTTCTGCATAGGGTTTTTAAAGGTTCCCTCAAAGGGACAAACCAAAGAACCCTGGTGGTTGCTAGATTTGCTAGATAGAGCTTTTTTTTCCCCCTAAGAGGCTCTTAGATTGAATGGTTAAATCTAGAACCCCTTAAGGGTACTTCAGTTGTCCCGCTGGGGAAACCCTTAAAGGTTCTACATAGAGCCCTAGAACAGTGTGGTAGAACCATTCTACAAACTAAAAACTCAACTATCCAAAGAACCCTTAAAGAACCCTTTTTTCTAAGAATGTATTCTTTATGCCATTTATTAGGGTATAGTGTGAAGGGCAAAATTTCGAAAAATTTGAAAAAGGGTTTAATAAGGGTTCTAACTTTCTTAAGAGGTTCTCCTTTGAACCTTAAAGGGAAACCCTCTGTTGTAGGGTTCTACATAGAACCTAACTGAAAACCCCTTAAGGGTGCTAGATGTAACCTTTTTTTTCCTGCAGGGTATGTGTAATTTCTTACAAATGTTTCATACGTTTTCTAGAACAGCTAGAGCAAATCATAATCTGGTCTTACACAACGATACATAGGTTACATAACCTTAATACCATATGGGCTTGTGTTCTAGGCACAAATTATGCCAATCTTAAATTTGACCAGTGTTGACTAATCCTTATCCTGATCTTCTCAACAGTTCATTGTGTGATTAATCCTACAGCCTTTCCACCCATGTTAACCTCACACAGGGCTTGTGGGTGAGCTCGAGTTGAATAAAGGTGTGAAGGCAGAGTAACACATTAAAATGTGCAGGAAACTCGGGAAGTACTCTGGGTGCCTGTTTTCATCTTTTCCAAAAAATACAAAGGGATGAAATCTGTCAATAACACTGGTTTAAATCATCATGTCAGATGTTTAACACGTGAGGTGAGGATTGTTATCTACTGAAAAGGCGATGTTTGATCTTGGTTTAAAAAGCCAACCTTAAATAGTTTACATCTGGATCAGTGCATGAGAGTGTCTAAATAAATGTGTCTTGAGACACACTCTGGGCTCATCTATCTAACGTATCAGTTGTTGTTTTTTGCATCCTGAATTTGTGCTGTTCTGTAAAACATGCTCCTTTGGAACATTGACAGAGGGTTCTCAATGCGTGCAGGCAGACACCGCTGGTTGAGACATTGAGACATTCCTGCTGAATCATTGCCTCAGTTGTGTGTGTGTGTGTGTGTGTGTGTGTTCGCTCCTCAAATAGTAAAGCTCGTCATTTACACGTCATTTACACTGGACATGCACTTAGTCATACATCTGGAATTAGCTTGCTGATTGTTCTTGAGATGCAGATTTGTATTTGTGGCATACATTTTTTGTCACAGGATGGTGTGTGGAGGTGGAGGGGAGTTGCTATTTCTCAGAACATTTGTTCAAGGCTTCTCATTTGTTCCCGGTTGTTAATCAAGGCTACCCTCATTCACGGGGTCACATCTACTAGAAAGCGCATTTCTCAGTAAATCAAGTTAACGGGGGTGGGGAATGTGATAAACTCTTAGATTGCTCAGGAAAGTCAATGTGGAGTACAAAAGTTAAGAGGCTAGCACTCTTCCTGGGTTTCCTCATCAATGTCCATAGGCAGGTGAGGGTGTAATCTCACAAGCCGTCAGTGCTATCAGTAGTTGCTCAATTGGAGCTTCTTCCTGCTTTGATCTTTTGTGTTGAGATGTGCAGCATTGAATGGAGCACTACTCGGGAGCAATTAAGCCTACTGCAGGGGAGGGGGGCATTTCAAAAGATATTGTTTTGGTAAATCGTTCATACATAAGCATCAATTTCACTAAATATATTGGTCTAAGAAACCAATTTCAAACATAAGCCTTTTCTACCCAATGTCTTTACGAACGTTTTCATGCTTGACGCGAATCCTGGAGTACGTACCCAGGATCGATTCTGGGCTTCTTTGGTGGGGGAGATTTGCAATTCCTGAATTGATTGCGCAATTTTATACATCACTTCTGTGTGTGCAGTTTTTGCAAAATTGAGAGACTGCTTTATTGTTCTTATTAATGTTTATTTAACTAATGTTTTATTTGTTTTATTAGTGTGTCTTAACTTTTGCGCCACAGTGATTAATGGTTCGGGTGAAGCCTTTTGGTAGAATATGCTCGCTTATATACAAAAACTATTCCATTATTATGAAGTGTAGTCACTTGCATTTATTTGCAAGTGACTACACTGCCTTATTTGGTCCGTATGTCTATGTTCTTTGGTGGAAACGGATTATAGAAGGCATTTTGTGCTCTTTGCAAACCACAACATTTCCTTTGACTGCCATTGCAAAATAATGTGACAAGTTTGTTATTCAATGCCCGGCTCCAGGAGTGAATCGCTTTAACACATGGTGCGGATCACACCTGAGCTCAGTTGAAACCCCATATCGCTGCTTTCAGGTGGGCCAGAGATCGGTTCCGCGGACACACCCAGGTTCGGAAACAGTTTTTACGATCAAACAAACATCCCCTGCGTTGATGTACTAACTAACACCTCAACCCTTGATCTTATTAAGTCTTAGCAAGACAGTGAGTATGCCTATCCATTCAAAGGCCTGAACATTAGTCATAATCCGTCACATTTTTTCCAGCTGTGGTCCACGAGTGCCCACAAACACTGCGTTTTTTGTTTTAGCCATGTGAAAAACACACCTGACATAACACTTGGCTGTTTTTGTAGTTAAATAAGCCACACATGCTGTGCAACTGCCCATTGATCCACAGTAAATCCTTGATTTTGCTAATCTTCAAGAAATTGGCAGGCATGTGTGCAGGCGTCCATTTGGTTCTGTGAGGGGAGGAATGTCGGTTGCAGAATGGCGCATGCGCTGGTGATTGGCGATGATGTCACTGTTATGTAAATGTATGAGCGTGATGGTGCCAGTTGGCTCTGAAAGGAGAGGCAGAGAGCCTGGCACATGGGTCCTGCCCTCCTGCAGCCTGAGCCCAGAGGAGGCTGGAATAGCTGTTCATAGGGCCAAAAGCTCCAGAAGCACATGGACTGTACACAGCATTTGGCACCGAGAGCTGAACTGAGGCAAAGAACGTGCACAGATCAAACCTGAGCTTGTGGCTTTAATTAACGTGACCAGTGTAGCTCAGTCTAAAAGTAGCTCAAGATGCAAGGTGGGTGGCTCCAACAGCACATTGAGCACTCTCCTTTAATGCATATTCAGTACAGCAGGCATCAAATGCACATGTTTCCCAATGGTTGCCCTAGTAAAAATTAAGAGAATTGATCAATTCTAGTGAAACAATAGTGGGTAAACGGTGTTTATTGGCGTTCAACCCTCCTTTCAAGGCTTCATGGCCACGCTGTAGATATAAACAGTCCCATATGAATTCAGTCCAACCTTTGTTCCCATGCCTCGTAACTTACTGTCTTAATGACGACCCAATGGTAAATAAAGCCTAGAAAAAGAGGAACAATGTTGTTTTTGTGCTACGGATAAGTAAGTATTCAGGCAACATCTCCCGAGGTTATTGCTTTCCATCACTAGACCTCTTAGGTTCATGTTATTCGAGACTGTATTGATTTTAAGCTTTATGCCAGAGGACAGCGATCTGAGTAAAAACCCAGAATCCAAATGGAGAATTCAAATCAGACTGCAGTTAGAAAGAATGACAATGAGAGAAATGATTGTCCTTGCCTGAAACACTGGTTTGTGGTTTTCAACATGGAGGAGAACAGTAGATTGGTTTGTAACCCAGGACAATAGGTTTCCGGTAATGACCTTGCCGCTGTCTCTATCCTCAAAAAACGTGATGTGATTCTTACTGTTCCTCTCAAGCAAGCAAGAAAAGCACAGCTCCCCCTGATCAGCAGATAAAACAAGGAACTGAAAGGGTCATGTGGCTGGGAGGAAATCTCACGCTTCCACATTTATAGTCAAGGATTAGAGAGAGAGGAAGTCTGATCCATTTGTGGCTATTTGCCTTTGAAGGCTCTTACAGACCAAGCTAACGATTACCTGTACGATTTCTTTTGCTGGGTGTTATTAACACTGTTGGCCCTAGTCAGCGTTAGTGAGCGCCCGCTAGGCCAATTGAGCATGTTGAATAGGCATTGGAGGTCAGCAGTAAGAGAGCGAGATCGCTGATTGACTGTTTAGCCTAGCAAGCAAACAACATGGTTAAGTGTACACAGATTATCTAATTTTTTTCAAATTCTGCTCAATATTTCTGAAATGCTTAACAGCTGTAGTTTGCCATATTTTTTGCAATAAAATGGCTGAGCAGAGCATTTAAATTCCAAGCATTTAATACCATTTAAACGGATTCACAGGGGCGGGAAAATGGTAGCTAGGCTAGTTTGTTTGGCTACGTCCCAAGCTACATACTACCACACTAAACAGTATGTCAAAAATAGTACTCCACTATAGGTACTGATACTGGTACACTATAGGAGATGCACTAATTTGATGTACTGCAACATCCGACGGGTTTTCACAGGCCGCCTCAGTTATGTAGGCCATGGTTTTCTTGCAATGTTTGCAAATTGTTTTGGTTTTATCAATTACCCTGTCGTCGTTTTTGTTTCGGGAAATAGGAAACCCAAAATGATGCCACACCTCAGATTTAAAAGACGATGGGGCATCCTCAAGTTGCTGAAGTTAGGAGTGTCACATGACGTGCTGGTGTGGGTTACGTTGATTGCGACCGCTGGTAGTCAAACAGTGCAATTGCAGTAGATGGCATAATTAATAGAATACACCTGATATCGCAGATCTCCACGATGGACATCATCATGTTTTTGCATCGCGATGTATCGTTACACCCCTAGTTAGGACCCAATGGCCTTTTACCAAACGCCTTGTTTTCTGTCCTGCTCTTTCTGGCCCTGATGGGTTAGAAAACGTAACTGACTAACGTCCCTCAAGAAGACAGTGGTGATCCCAGAGTGTTGGCTCTTTGGATCCAGGTGATCGTGTATGAGCAGTAATTTGCGTCTGGGGGAACGCTACCAGTTTGCGTGTGAGTGGTGAGTATTTGAGGAATGGTGTCAGGAGTTGGTTGAGCAGGATGAACCAGTTTGTTGGTTAGAAGAGTTTTTCAACGTTTTGTACCTACACCCACTAGAGGCTTTTACTAAAGTAAACATTCTGACCTGACGTGCTTGCGCTGCGTTTCATCATCTTATTCTTCCTCTATTTCATCACTATAATCCTGATGAATCCTGTACCACTCTGCTTGTGATGTTTTTGTTTGTGCTAATCATAGTGTGCAGCTCCATCACCTGATCAGCTTTGTGGGTTCAGTGATGCCATCAGCGCATGTTTGCTTCTAAAATTGATTAAATCTCAGACAATGTGCGTGGTTTAGTGCAAGTTGACAGAAGGCGAGAGTGAAGGAGCGTGGGAGAGATGGTTGATATGTAATTTTATTCAGATGCTTCGTTTAAGGCACTGGAGCAGAAGATTCTCTGAAGGCCTTGAGTGTGTGTCTGTTTGCTTGCATGGATGAGCATCAGTCATCAGTCACAAGTGAATTTGAGAGGCCTCCTGGAGATTTTTTCCTTGCCACTGTCGCCTCTGGCTTGCTCATCAGGGATCTAGATCTACATCTGGATTTCTGTAAAGCTGCTTTGTGACAATGTCCATTGTTAAAAGTGCTATACAAATAAATTGAATTGAATTAACAGGAGCCGTTTGTCAAAGCCATGCTGTGATGACATAGCTGTCACGGTGGTGAATTTAAGTGATGCTAATGCTCCTCCAATTCATGCCACTTCTTTCTAACGATTCACGATTAGCCACAAAGTTGCAAGCATCCTGTCAGAGGTTTTAAGATGTGCTAAATCTTGCCGCTATTACAGTTTCACCTGTTTAGGCATATAGAATGCTTTCTAACCTATTGGTCCAAATCAGAGTGAAATTGTTACTTGGGGTTTGTTTTCTGTTTGGTCTGATAGTCAGGAGATGGAGTTTAAATCCTGCCGATGCCAAAGCCCATCGTGGCCAGGAGTCCAGGAGAGCATAACTGTGCTGCTTTCTGGGTGGGAGGGACAGCCGTCCTGCTTTCTGGGTGGGATGGACAGCCGTCCTCTCTCCCATGTCAATCCGAGCAGTGCTAGCCAATCATGGGCATCTGTTAGCTCATGCATACAGAATAGAAAGTTAGCACTCTCCTTTAAGCATGTTTAGCTGCCCTGTGACGTCTCATGAGTAGGAGTTACAAAAAATGCGGTGCCTGGCTTCATTTGTCTCAGAGGAAGAACATGTTGGCCTTCGCCCTCCCAGATTAGGCGCTACCGTGCGATAGTGGAGAACTTGGAAGTGGATAGGAATTGACTAAACTACTAAATTTGGGGGGGGGGGGGGGGTATTTTTTGAGTGTGTGTGTGTTGTTTTAGTGTTTATTTAGTGTGTGTTGTTATTGTTTATTGTGTGGGTGTGTGTGGTTTTAGT
>JAOUQW010000038.1:21857579-21886555 GCA_028565825.1 Olivaichthys viedmensis | reverse complement strand
AAAATGAACGTACATAGAAATAAAGTTAAAACCACTAAACTGTTAAAAAAAATAGGCCTAACTACACACACACACACTTTCTCACTCTGACAAACACACACTAGACAGAGTGTTACATTGCCAGACCTGGAGATGTGTAATCACGGACATTCCCAAATACTCATGTACTTAACAAAGCTGTACGTGTTTGAATGATTCCTCCCAGCCCTGCAAAATTATTGCATCACTGGTCATATGACTACAAGGTTATAGAAGGTTATAGACAAGTCAAGTAGACTTTTTTTTTATTGTCATTCCATTTATGTGCTTATAAACAGTGGAACAAAATGTCATTTTTCCAGGACTAAAGAGGAGCATGATGCAATGGACGATATAACACAAAAATCGTAAGATGTGCCAAACCAGTTTTGGCACATTACGATAAATACATGGGACAGTATGATGTAAATATACTGGACAGCGCACTGCACAGTACACACTAAGTACACGGTTCGGCAGCATACGAACGTGCCAAAAACTGAACCTGTGCAAAATATCAGACTGTAAACTGTCATAGTAGCAGTAGTAAGTTTGGAGTTTTTCCACTTCCCTTCCATCGTAAATATGTTTTCTTCTATGAATTTGCTCATAGGTTTCTTTTGTCTGGAAATATTAATACTCCAGTGACCGGAGAATATTATCAGAGCGTTCAATAATGAATTCGACAGGTTTTAAGAAGGTTCAGGTTTAACATTTTATAAAAACGTTTCTACAATGTTCTGAAAATATGTGATGTACTGTTTTTGCCTCAAAATATTCACACATTCCCAGTTAGACAAAAAAGAACATTATGGAACCACTTGTGTAACGTTCCTGCAACGTTGTTGGAACATTTATAAATGTTATAGTATAATATATGTTCCTAGGACACCCAGAAAACTTGACAGATTCTTAGAACATTAAATTTCAGAGAACGTTCTGCTACCTAGGGGTGAAGGATGTGTTTAAAAAAAAATAATATCACAAGACATTTTCTCAATGCACAATATATATATCATGTGAGACACTAGTGAGATCAATGATACTTTTATTTAACATGGACAAAAATAAATGATTGAACACTGAAAAGGAAGAAAATTGAACATTTGGCACAAAATATATTTTATTGTTCAATAAGCTCCTTGTTACAGTGAGTAACGATGGAGTTGATCAGTGTTATAAAAGTACCGACGACACTCGGGGTACTCTTAGAAAAGTGCATTGTGACATAATTGCTCACTATATCGATATTTTATCGTCATATTGCTCAGCTCTATTGCTAACCCAAACTAAGTAGCTAGGGTGTATATCGGTGTTGGTGGATGCTTATGTGCTCATGGAATAATACATGTGGCACGTTCCCACATGTTCCCGTTCGTTCTAAGGTTCCTGAATGCAGAATTCTTTGTGTTCCTGCAGGTTTGTTGGTGGGGACTCTGGATGTCGTGCTGGACTCGAGTGCACGTGTGGCTCCGTACAGGATCCTTTATCAGATGCCCGACTCGCAGGTGTACTGGACCATCGCACATGGTAACGCATTTATGTTTCATACCCTGCCCCTCAACCCTGCTTATAAAATATGCTCCCACATCCGGCCCCTTCTCACATGTTCTCTGTGAGCCTCTGAATGCCAAGCATTACCTCATGCTCCACCGGGCTTAAATGGGAAGTCGAAAGCTCGGAAATTAATGATCTTCATCCTCCTCCCCTTTAAATGGTCGTTTAGATGTTGGTGGCGTAATTGTTTGCATGATCTCAGCTTTTGATTGCTAGTTTCGGTAGGTGGATGAGACCTTGTAGAAACCGCTCTAGGTTTTGCATTGGTTTGCTTTGTTGTTTGCTCCGGTGTGCGCTGTTACTAGTGCACTATCGATTGAAGAGTCCAGCATCTCCCTCTTAGCTGCAGGCTTTTAAGAATAGTGCATCTGGGCATGCTTAATTGAATTTTGGCTTGGCACTTAGACTAGCTAAGCTTGATATTTCTCTATGCTCTTAAAACCACTCTTAAAGCTGTAGTCTGAGCCAGAGTGGACTATTCTTATGGGTTAATAACAGCATTAGGTGGATGTTGAATGGCCCAAGGATGGCGAAAGAGTGGTGCAGTCTATTGTAAGGACACATGTTAAAGTCTAGTTTTTTTATATGGAGGAGAGAGATAGAGAGACCCCCAGCCCCCCTGGGAGAGATTATATTTCCTCCTTTTAGCTCTAATGTGGTTTGAGGAGAGCTGCAGGATGGAAGCAGAATTTTCTTCACTGCCTGCATTGCTAGTACTCTCTTGGCACAGTTTATTCCTCACTAAGCCTGAAATACTGTTTTCACTATCTACATTATTCTGTAGTGTATTTACTTTTTCATTTTTAGAGATCTGTGATTATTTACAGTGAAAAAGGGTGCATTTTATTCAGATGGCCGACACCCTTGCGCACTGGATCATATGCGTTTATCAGCATTCGTCAATTGAATAAAACACATCGGTTATAGTGTGCAAAGGCCTTAAGATCTGTGTTGTGTCAGTCAACATCACAGCATATATGAAAATATGTTAGTGAATCCTATCGGAATATAATTTGAACCAGGCCTGATACCGATCCTGCAATTCCGGCCAATATTGGTGCGTCCCTACACAACAGTTGTTGATTTGTGTGAAATTTGCGAAAGGTCACTCAAACATTAGAAACAATACATGTTTTTCTATATTGAATAATAAATTGATTGACGTGGTGGTTGCACGAAAAATGTAATTAAATGACTCTCATCAAGATTCTATGAATATACAAATTGGAAAACTTCTGGTAAAGTGGTGTTGCTTGGTCTGCATTTGCATGCTGAAACATGATTGGCTCCCATGTTGTATGACACAATAACACTTCCTTGTCACATGTTCAATACTGAACCAGATTTTTCAAATAGATTTTCAACTCCCTGTTTTTGGTTTTAAAGAAAAAGAAGCCAAAATCACTGCAATAACAGTTTCCGCACTTTGACCAGTCTTGACTCTCAAATTACTTCCCCCGAAAGGTCTTAATCATAAACACGTTTTATAGCGTGTACAGTGACTTTAAAATTAGTGCAACATTTTATGGAAATATACTTTGTGTGTACTCACTGGAGCAGATCAGAGAATGTGGTGGTTAGGCTTCTGCTCTGAGAGCTTTTCAAGTGACCCTGCTTCTCTTGAGAGCCATTACTGCACGGTTGAAGAATAAAAGACCATTAAATGGGCCTGTGTACCACCTCTGCAAAGAAGAGTATTTTTTTATGCAATTCCATGGCTATTAGATAGTTCTTACTGAACCGTGTGTTTTTAGTGTGTGTTTACAAGCCCAATGCTAACAACTGAGTTATTATGTGTCAGAACGTCAGATTTATATGGGGTAGTTCAGCGGTTAACCTGTTAAAGTCCTGACTTAGTATTCAGTTATTCATCTTCAAGCTTGAAACTACTATGAATTATTCATTAACTACAGTGAAACTAATAGGAAAGGTATGTAGTTAAGAGAGTGAGGAATGTAAGTCTGGACCACCCGACGGCTCCTGGGAGTTTAAAGGGTTAAGATTCTGTGCTAGTAACCAGACGGTTGTGAGTTCAAATCCCAAGACTGCCAGAGAGCCACTGTTGGGCACCTGAGCAAGACCCTTAACCCTAATGTCACGTTGGATAAAAGGTACTGCCAAATGAATAAAACAGAATGCAACAGTAAAAACAAACAAAAAAACAAAAACTTATGTAACCTACAGTAAAAAAAACACTGATTAAAATGAGAGCTGTGATTTGGCATTGTGCATCTGAATTTGTCATTTTTAAGCCTACCGATTACCTGCAGTATTATTAACACAATCTTATTAATGAAGTACTTTCGATGCTGATTTACGACGTGCAGAATAGTCTCTGATTTGTCCATGGATTAGTACTGCTTGTTAATGAGCACCTCTTTCAGCAGGCTTTCCAAAGCCTGCCAACACTCATTACCATAACTGCCATAATGCTCCCTCTTAATGAGAAACATAACACAAGAATAAGTGATTACATGAATGCATGATGTGTCCTACCTACACTGTGCAGACATTATATTATAGAAATACCCGACATCTTGTAATGGTGTGGTTCAGGGCAAAATTCTATAGAAACTGAGACCGAGTTAACGATGACAGCTGTTAATAAACAGCAAGAAGACTGTATAACTGCTTCAAGTTCATTTTTTTTTGTTGAGAAAGACATTAAAGGAAGAGTGAACACTTGTCCAGCTCTCATCAGCTGTTAAAGAACAGAAACTGGCCAATTGAGACCAAACCCATGCCATAATCATAATAAATATACACATACCAGAAACATGTCAAACTGACAATAATGTTTATTTTCTTGAATATTGAATCAAAACAGAACTGTCTCCCGTCACTTGGTGTACTTGCTTAACACAGTGCAACAGCAACGAGTGCTACAATAATTGCATTATCTCAAATACAGACCAATGGTGTAGTTGGGATTTTTAAAGTGGAGGAAACTGTTTTGTTATGGCATTTTGACACCGATACAATTTTAACACCTTGGGATATTATACAAAAGCTCAATTTTCACGCAAAATAAAATGGGCATATTTTATAATGGCACAGTAAAAGCTCACATGCATGGAGCCTGATTTAGTTAAAAATAACATGCTGGCTGGAACAGATAAATTAAGCAGTGCTTTATACGCAGTTGTCAGTTAGAATTTACGATCATTTATGAATTTTTATATCTAGTAGATTTAGCAAAACTAAATATGCATAACACTGATATGTTGTGCATTTACTAAATGGCAGTGTCTGAAATTTCTGAGCACAAATGTGTAATATGTTAATCATCTATGGTGTAATGTTAAAAGCCTGACGCATTCTCAGATCAAGCTCCAGGGGTTTGACATGGCGTGAACCCTGTAGGTCATTAGCGAACAGAAGGCTTTTGGAGCACAGGCCAAGTTTAGCACAATGTTGTGAGGCAGTAAGATTGACCAATATGGGGGATGTCTATTGCGAATATGATGCTAAATATTTAATAATATATATAACTGTCATATTTACATTTATTTATACTTTTTTATCTGTAGTATTTGGGCTCAGCAATTAACATTGAATTCTATGTTACATGACTAATTTTTCTGTATAGCTGGTTTTATCCATTGGCATTTTTGAAAGATGACATGATATTATTGGTGAATAATTTTTTCTCTCTCCGCCCGTGTGTGCATGGTGATGTAGTCAAAAATCTGATGTTTAGAGGTGGGCAAAAGTCATTTGCATTTTGATGGAAGATTACAGAAAATGTTCTACTTAAGTGATTGATACTGAAATGTTGTGCATAATATGACCAGGGACATGAACAAATAAGGTGAAATATGCATATATCAATAGGAAAGTTCGGATTTCAGATCGTCTTTAAAGATTTGATGTAAAAGAAATGCCATTTCATTGTGACAACAAAATTTTTTTTTGCATATTGATTATTTTATTATCCTACAAACTTTGTAAATTTAGGCAAGTACATCATTGTGTGTGTGTGTGTGTGTGTGTGTGACAGGGAGCTCCCGTAGAGAGATCACCGAACACTGGGAGTGGCTGGAACACAACCTCCTGCAGACGCTGTCTATATTTGAGAATGAGAACGACATCACTACCTTCGTCAAGGGCAAGATTCAGGTAACACTGACCTATACACTGCATTTTACCATATTATTCTGCACTGCAGACCCAAGCCTGTCTCTCTCTCACGCGGGAAGATTCTGAAATGGTTCGCTTTTTTGTCTGTGAGCTTTCATGAGTGGTCAAGAGGCTGAGATCATTTGCTCACAACTCGCAGAGCTCAACAGCTTTATTTTAATTAACTATTTAAGGTCTGCCTATTGACTTAATAATGATTATATGAATTCACATTTACTTATGTAGCGCATTAACCCAAAGAAGCTTTATACTGACTATAACAATAATAAGACAAGGGTAAAATAATAAATTAACTACAAACATCGGGACAAAGGCGTGTGTTTTAAGGCAGGTTTTAAACATGGCAGGTGTTTGAGATTGTCTAACTGTAAGAGGAAGAGATTTATAGATTCGGGGCACTGCTATAGAGAAGGCATGGTCACCAAAGTTATGGATTTTAAATGGAGGAATCATGAGCAAACCAGTGGTGATAGACCTGAGGGTACAAATGGGCCAGTAGGGCGGAAGATGATTAGAAAAATAGGATGGAGCGAGATTATTAAGGGCTTTAACCATATTCCATATTTCACTTGGTTGGTGAAAATAATATATACACAGTGTAAACTAATATATGCACTCACCGAGCACTTGATTAGGAATACTATACTAATACTGGGTAGGGCATCCATTTGTAGCCCATCCGCCTCAAAGTTCGACGCGTTGTGCATTCTGAGATGCTTTTCTGCTCACCACAATTGTACAGAGTGGTTATCTGAGTTACCATAGCCTTTCTGTCAGCTCCAACCAGTCTGGTCGTTCTCCGTTGACCTCTCTCATCAACAAGGCATTACACATACACACACATACACACATATATGCGCATGTATGTATGCATGCATGCATGCATACATACATACATACATAACATATGTGTGTGTGTGTGTATATATGTATATGTGAGTGTGTGAGTGAGTGAGATTCAAAATTAAAAGCAGTTAAATGTTTGGATTGATTAAGTTTCTGAGGTTTAATTTTCTTTTCAGTATGAGTGATGTCTTGCATTCTACATTGCCTCATGGCCTGAATACAAAGTGATGTTGAGTCGTACCTGTTAGTGCTTTTAGTGAAAGACTTCTCATAATACACAGATAATAGGAAACAGACGGTGCTTGTGCTTTGATGGCAGTCTCTCTGTCTTTCTCTCTCTTGGTTTCGTTGTAATGTATAAAGTCGTTATTGGCATGACTGCTTTATATGCAGCATTACCAAATCAATCACAAGGTGAATTGTAATAAAAATACTAATCAAAATATTACAATAACAATAATGTCTTCATGTATAGATAATAAACAGTATTTTGTCAATTTATATACAATAGAAGTAGACAGACAAACTTGAATATGATAAGGCTATTATACAGTATATGATTAAGCCACATTTACTGTTATAAGTATACGTAATGTACTGAGCATTTAAATACAATGAAATTCTTGTATTTGTTCTCCAAATTCTTGTAGAACAGGGAGCAAGAACAAGGATAGAGGGGTATTGCACATAGTTCACAAGCAAAACGACCAATAATTACATTAAATGTTGGTCAGGGAACAATAACGTGGTAATGGAAGGGATAAATAGCTAGTGCAAATCGTATTAGGAAAGATTGTGATAATTCATGTCTTTTTATATTGTTTCTACACAACATCCCATCATTTTAGAATTGTAGTCTACAGTAAATGTTTCATACTGCATTCTGACTGCATCTGAAGGGTATTCGTTTTACAGAAATTTATTAATATGCATGAAACATTCCACTCTTCTTTCTATGCTGTCTCATAAAGATGGTTACAGGAAGAAATATACATATAACTGGGGGGAAATGTGCATTCAGAATAACAGGTCACATTACAATTCTAACACAATTTCTTTTCCAAAAGATAAAAAGTCACAATAGGAGTACAAATTAAACATGGTATATGTTTGAGACGATTACATTTTAGGCTTTTTGTTGTTTCAGAAACCCTTTTCATCTTTGATCCATATAATTTCATTTATATACATTTTACTGTATTACTGTGTGTTGCTTTGTGATGTCTCGCAGGCGGACATACTGTAACAGATTTTTCAGAAATGGCTACGTTGAGTCCCTCTACTAATATGTTAAACTGTGGGAAACTTTGATTTGTTTTGTATTTCACTCTCTCTCACACTCTCTCCGACTTTTAAAGGGCATCATTGCCGAATACAACAAAAATCATGACATCAAGGAGGACGACGACACGGACAAGTTCAAGGAGGCCACGGCTAAGTTCCGGAGGTTGTTCGGGATGCCGGACGAGGAGAAGCTGGTGAACTACTACTCCTGCAGTTATTGGAAGGGCCGAGTCCCCAGGCAGGGCTGTCTCTACCTCAGCATCAACCACCTCTGCTTCTACTCTTACCTGCTGGGCAAGGAGAGTGAGTGTGGCTCCTACCTACAAAGTCCTTCTTATGACGTTTAAAGCTCTAAATGGTTTTAGCTCCGGCGTATCTTGCTGATCTTCTGAAGCAGCATGGCCCATCCCAGATTAAAAGCATATTTGTTTAATTTAGCTTATTCATAGTTATTGGGTCTTTTATCTTGTTAAATAGACTTTTTATGAGTCATAGTATTAGCACTATAATTATATTCAATTCATTAGTGATTGTACATTGGTTCTTTAATGTGCTTTACCATAAATACTTTGTTTTGACTTTCTGATCTTTTATATGTAAAGAATTTTGAGATTCTGAACCCAAAATGAGAAGTGCTATATAAATAATAATAATAATAATAATAATAATAACATTATTATTATATACTGTAAATGCAAGCACATATGCTCACATGTAGCTTAACCTGTATGTAATTCCTGTTATGCTTTCATTACTGTTGTTTTGTTTTTTAAGTAATGGAAAATCATTATACATAGGGAAGTTTATATACCTTGAATAATGAGGTATTAATATATCTAGTACCTTTTACCTTTACCTTACCTTACCTTACCTTTTCTAGTACCCTGCTATCAGCTAAAGAATTAAGCCTTACACCCAGCAATTTAGTGGTTTGACCAATCTGGGTTGATGTAATGTTAATAATGCATGTTAATGTTAATGCCACATATAGAGTGTTAACCATTGAAGTCCTATATAGTCTATACTTTTGCTGGTAGACCCTTCACTTTGCTTCCGTCCTTTATTATAGCCAAGCTGTTGGTGCGCTGGGCAGACATCACCCAGCTGGAGAAAAACGCGACCCTGCTGCTGCCGGACATGGTGCGAGTGAGCACGCGCTGCAATGAGCACGTGTTCTCCGTTTTCCTCAACATCAACGAAACCTTTAAGCTCATGGAGCAGCTGGCCAACATTGCCATGCGTCAGCTCCTGGACAACAAGGGCTTCGAGCAGGACCGCTCGCTGCCCAAACTCAAGAGGAAATCGCCTAAGAAGGTGTCGGCTCTCAAGAGGTTAGCGTTAGTGCCTTTAGTAGCTCATGCTAATCAATATAGCTAAAGTTGTGGATTCATGAAGAGAGAAAGAAGAAGAATAAGTCCTTGTTGCGCCTTCAGCTGTTTGCGCGTTTTGTAAATAAGAGCGTTCTAAATAAAAGCATCTGTCAAATGACTAAATACACCAATATACCAGTAATCGTTATTGGCCTTTCCTATACTATGGTTTCGCAAAATACTCAAACAACCCCTTTAACCAATCTCTAAATGTTTTATTGTGTGCCATGATCAGATGAGAGTAAACACTGGTCACAATGACTGTGTGTTTGTTGGATCATGTGAATGCCATGAATAAAAAAATGTCCAAACGCAATAACTGTAATCAAAATATTGCATACCAGTCTTTTACCATGAACAACAAGTGGTTGATAATGGATTTATTCCCAGATTACAAGGCATAACGCAATCACAATGTGGCAAATGTAGTGTTTTTGCAGATTTTGTGCATCCCTACCAATGCTGCATAATTGTGAAAAAGACAATACAGATTTACATTTGCATTTAGTCATTTAGCAGACGCTCTTATCCAGAGTGACTTCTTATCCAAACGTGCAAACAGTTTGGATAAAACAGTTGAAGACGCAGCTATGCCATGAACCCAGTGAATCTGCAAGGATTCATAACCTGGAGGACATGAGGCAAATGCTAGTTTGTTCAATTGTTAGAGTGGTCAAGGTACTAAAGACTACAATTGCACCCCTAACTGCATATGATTTCTGTCCACAATATGAAATAACATCAATGTGTGGCTTACTCAAATCTTTTTGGAGGCATCTTTACCACTAGACATCTCCATTCCTCTGCATGAATCCTCCTTACCCATAATTAATTGTCAAATATTCACTTTAGCATTGGCTGCACGTTGTCCGATTTCTTTATAGGGTTTTTGGTGTCCGGGTGAAAAGTAATGTGTAAAATAGTGCAGTAGTCCATCAGGAAACTGTTCTGCTTCTAAATACGCAGAAATAAAGTAGGGTTATAGCCTGTATTTTCATAAACGTGTCAGGGGTAGATAGTCGTATCTTCACACACTTCAGTGTAACTACAGCTGAAAGTGTTAAATTGTTTTGGATTGGCAGTGAAGTGATCCTGAGAGACGACTCGACCATCTCGACATCGACTCGCATGCTTATAAAGCGATTTAAGCTTCAGCGAGGTGCTAAACCCAAATTGGCCCATAAAAGAATTCAAGTGTTCGAGCACTTTATGAAGTCTGAATAAACGATGGTGTAAATCTTCGGAATATGGATGTCTGCCAGGTTTATAAAGCGGATCGCTGCAAATCTCACTTTTTGCAAAGCAAGCACGCAGGAGAGTTGACTGAAATTGTGAAAGCTTCCGGCCAAAGAAATCTTATAACTGGCGGTGAATAATTTTGCTACCTGGTGAATTGAGGGTAGAGTTGAAACTTTTAGAAATGACTCATCGACTGTCTGAGAACTGAGAACCAAAAGGTCAGAAGGTTAAATTTCAGCGGAAAGGTGCTGAAGTTGTGCAAGGCACCCAGGTTTTTCCAGATGGGACGTATTTAGACAGAATCAAAACACTAAATGTATATAGACTCATTCTTAGGTGATGTTTTGAAATTGGGAAAGAAAAGTCATCCTCAGAGCTGATGGTTAAATGTTCGAATGCAGCCGTTTTGCCATTTTGAATGCAGTGATGTTAACTCGTCTGTTTTATCTCTGCGTCTCCAGGGATCTGGACGCCAGGGCCAAAAGTGAGCGCTACCGCACGCTGTTCCGCCTGCCCAAAGACGAGAAGCTGGACGGCCACACGGACTGCACGCTGTGGACCCCCTTCAACAAGATGCACATCCTGGGCCAGATGTTCGTCTCCACCAACTACATCTGCTTCACGAGTAAAGAGGAGACCATATGCAGCCTCATCATTCCTCTCAGAGAGGTAGGTTTGGGTCTGCGGGGACCTCACAGAGCCAGGACCGATGCAGTGCCTTATGAAAATAAATAAAAACACAGATGTTATGGTATTTGTGTCATATTTTTACTATTACTAACATAAAAGTTAGGTACTGAGGGAAAACCGAGGGAATATCATGGTCAAGAGTATAACAAGCAAAGTTACCATAAGATACCAAACTGTGGGAAATATTTGCATTAAATGTGTAATGAACATAGTTACCATAATGCAACACTGTAAAACCTTGGTAGTATTATGGTTTAACCATAGTTACCATGAAGTACAACAGTAAAATTGTGTTAGTATCATTGTTTAGAGCTTAATAACCACAGTTACCATAAGATATTTGTTTTATGTGTTTGTGTTAAACATTGAATAGTGAATTAAATGTTTTATAGCTTGATGTTGAAAGTCTGATCACCAAACATTGGTGTTTAGGCTTCATTCATTTGCAAGTCATTGACTGACATGCCTAGATAGATAGAAAGATAATTTGATAGCTAGCTTGTGATTTAATGTACCAGAGTCAATAGACACCGATATCTAACTGGTAGCTAACTTAAGCTAAGCTCACCAGTGTTACAGTGGATTGTGTTTAATTGACTGAAAAAAACCCAAATTGTGATGGCATTTAAAATACGATGAATTGTGCAACTCTTTGTTTGGCGACCCGCAAAGTTTCAGTTAAATTGCCAGAGTCATCCAGTTAACATTTTATGGGCTACGGGAAAATTATTATTTTTCTTTCTATTCGCGCTACGCAGGTGCTTAACTTGAATTTCTGGGCGGCCCATTCAGATTATTGAAATGACCTGCACACAGTTCACGCCTCCAAGGTTGCCAGATGTTCTTGTGTATTGCTGTATTGGCTTGTTTTGTCCCCAATAGTGTCGAGACCACCTCCTTTAAATCAAGTGCTTGTCTTTAGGCCTGGGGACGGAAAATGCGATCTGATGAATCAGATTACATTTGTTTGCTGTCCATTGCAATACGATGTAGCATAAAAGCAAGCAACAGTTCAGACTAATGCGATAACAAACAATTGAGAAGAATTCAAATAAACATCTAAGAGTAGCCGAATATACATCTGAGACATATTGTCTCCGATGCCATGTCCTCTGAGCTTGCCCGGATTCAGCTTTAGCCACACAGCTAGCTCTGCGGGCCAGGATAAAAGGTGTGGTCGAATGCTTTAATGCCGCATTTAGACCTTTTGATAAACGGTTGTCACATAATATACTAATTAGATTTCAACTAGCTCGCTGATCATGTTTTGAGATGGATCAAGATGGATTATTTCATAATGTCATATTTATATATCTAATATTGCCCTTGAATGTCTTTCCATAGTTTTGTGTGTCTGGACTTAATTACAGCTCCTCCCTCGAGTCGATATCGCACAAGAAAAACAGACTGAAGTTCAAGGTTAGAACTGTGCATAACTGAGACACGCCTGTGTTTTGGTCAAATTCCGTAACTGTCTGAATAGTGCTTATGCCTGTAGTTAACTCTGACGTCTGAATACCGATGTGCGCAATTTCAATATTAACTCCTCACTATGCCCTTAACTCAACTCCTAATATGGCCCTGTAAGCTCATATGTATGACTGTATCTGCTAATATTTCATCTGCAACTCTGAGCAATTTAATTGGACATAACATCTCTTTGCTCGAGATAACGAATCTTGGATGCTGGCAGCTTCATAATATGACAGCAGTGTTCGAGGTTTGACATGAGATTCATTGCTCTCATTGTCCTTCATCGTGAGCCATATGGCAGTTTTACTACCTGCAGCATGAGACCACATCCAGCTAATAAGCCTTCTATTGAGTCCTACATAATAGTGGAATAATCACAATGTGCCATCTTTGATCTCCTGTTTGCAGGAAATGAATAGTGTCCTGTTCAATAATAGTCACATTGACAAGCTGCTGATTTATTTATCAAAGCGTGTTGTGTGTGCGGCGCGTGTGTGTGTGCGGGCAGGTGGGTGGTGATGAAAAATTTGTTATAGATGTGACAGTTTTAAAAGGCAGAGGCAACAAGCTGTCGGACTTTGTTAGTATCTGTTTCCCCCGTTTTTGGACGCTGTCCATGTGGGGGTTTTTAAGACTACAAAGTCATAGCACACAGTCTGTATTTTTATTTATTTTTTTTAACCCTTTGATGGACAGAGGAAGTTACCAGACACACACTGAGTCACTCGGGGAAAGAGGTTTCTGCCATGTTTTAATTATATTATTTAATTTGCATCTGCAGGTTAAATATAGTAGCTGTTAATGTATTCTCATGTAGTTTATTATCAATATTGAGATTCTAAAATATTTCACAAATCACTTAGATCCTGTTAAATCTGGACCTTTATGAGATGTAAACGGCTCACATTGTTCAGGGAATGCCTAGATCCTGTTTATATGTCTAAACCAGACCTGGACAAACATGCCTTTATTTGCAGCAGGCTGGACTGACTGTAACTGTCTTCTTACTGACCTTCCCAAAGAGACTATTAGCTGCAGCTCATTAACCAGGACAAAGAAAAATGAGCACATCACCCCAATTCTCACATCGGCTTCCAGTTTTAAAGTGTGGCTCTAAATTTCTAACAATGGAGCAATTTAGACCCCCCCATGGGATTTGAATGAAAAAAAAAACAAAAAAAAAACAACGTTCCACTATCTTATTCCACAATTTTATCCTGCAACAAGACAACAATCCAAAACATAAAGAAAAAATGAATGGAAAAATATTAAAATAATATTATATTAATATTAGAATACTATCATTTTTTTTATACAATATTTATATCCCATTCAGAATAGGGACATGTAAATTTTTGAACTGATATTTAGATTTTTTCTTATTATTAATATCTTAACATGCACTATTTGACCATTTTTATTCATTGTGATGGTGAATAAAAACCTGTGAAACCTTTAAATTAAATGTATTTGTCTTTTCCATTTTGTACTAAGGGTACGCAAACTTTTGCACTCAACTGTACAACCCCAGTAGGCCTTTTGGACTGATAGAGACTGGTCAGCTAGTAGTGCCCAGAATCACAATATAATATGGTGAGAGCATTCAGCTGCTACGCTACCCACAGCTGGAACAGAGGATCTCAGTGGTGCCTGAACTTGAGCCATTAAATTCAGACTGAAAACATTGCTGTTCTGTGCCTGTGATGAAATCCCTGGGCTATGCACTGCGCTCAGTCGTTTCTTTTGTGCACTTCTTTTTAATCATTGATCTATATCTTAAATACCTGGTTTTATCCCTGCCGTAAGCCCACAGGGCAGAACCTGAAGAACAACACACCAAATACCAAAATACCCTCAGGGATCAATCAAGCTGTCTGACTGACTGACTGACTGACTGACCGATGTTTTCTTTCTTTTATATTTTCTGGGAAAAGAAGTATTGTTGTGACAGTTGTCCGTACTTGGAGGTCACTGGGGTGGTACCTTTTATGAGAGGCCTGGCATCACAGCTTGTGTCTATGTCTATGTAAAACATACTGAATTACCTTTTTGTATGAAATGTGCTGTACAAATCATACATGTTGGCAGGCTCAGAATATGACCGTATGAGAGTACATGACACTCGGCCTGCAGGTTCTCATTGTTCCTGGAGTTTTGCTGCTTATTCCAGAGGCTGTAAAATGTAAGATCTCAGTGTTTTATGTGTAATTATCCAACCCTATCAGGTGACCATCGTGGAGAAAGCAGACAGCTCCAACGTGTTGCCCAGCCCACTGTCCATCAGCACCAAGAACCGAATGACCTTCCTGTTTGCCAACCTGAAAGACCGCGACTTCCTGGTGCAGAGGATCTCCGACTTTCTGCAACAGACCTCCTCCAAGATCTATTTTGAGCGAGAGATCACAGGCAGCCTCACCAGCTCAGATGATGAGGTGACCATCTACAGATTTTAGCTTTGTCTATATCTGTGCTTTATAGCAGTCTCAGAGCTCCGATCTGGAATCACCGCAGGCCTGTTTTTACTCCAGCAACAACAGCAGGTTTTTAAGGAGAACCCAAGTAATACAGTGTGGGCTCTGTGTTAAATTTGGAACTGGTCATGTTGCTGTTTTTGCCTGGGGAGTTAAAAGATGTACAATCTTGTGTAACCAAATGTGACTATAATTATATCTGCCTGAGGTTGTATTTGTGGTGTGTGTGTGTGTGTGTGTGTGTGTGTGCGCGCATGTGAATGTGCATGTGTATGCGCAGGTGTACTCCCAGCACAGCAGTCTCCTCTCCTGCAGTCCTCAGCGCAGCAGTCTGGGCTCAGAGGGCGAGAGTGAGCGCCAGTTCAACCTCAACGACAACAGCGTTCCCACGGCAACTCAGGCCCTCATGACTATGTACCGCCGCCGCTCGCCAGAGGAGTTCAACCCCAAACTGGTAAACACACACAGACAGACAAACACACTCTTCAACGTGTTTATCACCACAGTCTGTTCAGTGTCACATGCTCAAGTTTATGCAGAATATTTCTTACTGACAGCGTCTCCGTACGCAACATGCATATTTACATGTACATCATTCCAAGAGGAAATATCACAACTGGTATTCTTTAATCTTATAGCTAAACCCTCAGGTGCAGTTTGCTGTGTCGACATGAAACGCTTTATGCAGAAACACCCTCAGGAGCTAAAGTTTTGCTGAAACCAGTGCTTTTCATTGCACACTAGGTTGACCTTTTGAACTCTACACACACACAGCACACATATGAAACAGGAAGGAGTGGTACAAGTGTAGGTGTCAAGACCATCTAGTTTTAGCGCAAGGCCTTGCACAAGGTAAAGAGTGGAGCCAGAGGTCAGGAGCTGCTTAATGATTGTTGGGAATGAGACCAAAGCAACGCAAGTTGCAGGCACAGTTTTCTAAACTGGTAAAAAATAAATAGCAGTTACACATTGAGACCTTTTAACATACATGGAAATTCCAGTTTATTAGACGCACCTGTCTTGTAGCCTTTTTATCAGGTAAACCTACTATATGGGTCACGTTATTGGTATACAGTTACTGACTGTAGCCCATCTGTTGCTATGAGTAATTTGCCAGCTTCCATTTTACCTCATCCATTAATAGAAAGGGACCACAATAGAACCACCACTGAGCAGATATTATTTAGGTGTTGGATCATTCTCAGAACAGTAGTGACACTGGCATGGTAGTGTGTGCGGTGCTGGTATGAGTGTATCAGGTACAGCAGTATGGTTTGGATTTTTAAGCCCCTCAGTATCTGTTGGCAGTCCACCACCCAAACATCTCCAGCTAATGTTGATGCTGTGGTCAAAAACCGACACTGATGAAGGACTAGAGGCCGATTAACACACACTGTGCATGACAAAAGATGGGATCTATTCTCCAGCTGGGCTCCTTCAGGGTGATTAACATGGTATGTGGGACTAATAAAGTGCAATAAGTGAATACAGTGTTTAAAACCCCAACAACGCTGCTGTACCTGATATATTTGTACCAGCACCACACAAACTACCATACCAGCAGTGTCACTGCTGTGCTGAGAATAATCCATCACCCAAATAATTAGGTCAGCGGTGGTCCTAAGGTGGTCCCTCTCCATAAAATGGCCAATGAGCGTAGCTACAAGGTAGGTGTACCTAATAAACTAGCAACTCGATGCAATCCTATGTTTTTTTTTTGTTTTTTTATTATTGGTCTCAGAAGAAAATCTTCAAATAGCTAAAGACTGAATCAACAATAAAGTGTGAAAGTGTCTGAGACTGCTCTGCTCTGCTCTTCAGCTAAACAAAAGGTGTTGTGTTGTAACAGCGCGTGTTTGCTCATGTGTGTTCAGGCGAAGGAGTTCCTGAAGGAGCAGGCCTGGAAAAATCACTTTGCCGAGTATGGCCAGGGTGTGTGTATGTACCGCACGGAGAAGACCAAAGAGCTGGTGCTCAAAGGCATCCCAGAGAACATGAGAGGAGAGCTGTGGCTGCTCTTTTCCGGTGAGACATTCACATCCAATTCACATGTTAACATACAGTTCACATATTAGCATACAGCACACAGATCCAGAGAAAGAAACACATAAACGGCCCTTCTCACAGACACGGTGCTGGTGCCAAATCTTGCAAAATCCACACTTGACTACTGCATAAGAGCCAGTTCTCGGCTGTCAAATCATTTCAGTTCCAGCACCGAAATGCTGCTGGTCTGAAACCAAGAACTGGTGACATGACATCAGGGGCTTGGAGGCAACAGCATTTCGTTGCCATGGCAATGACTCGAGCAACTCAAGTTATTTTCATAATTATTTTTAAAAAAAGACGTGAACAGTGAGGGGGTTTTGAAGATTATTGTTATAATGAACTGGTATATCTCGCTGTAGGCCACAAGCGTGGGTCCTTAGCCCTTGAGCTACCACAGCCCTGACAAAGGAGCCATCCTTGAAACTGAATTTCATCCAGTGAACTAAGGATGGTCATGTTAACTCCTGCAGTCCTCTGCTCTACCACCTGAGCTATACTCAGCCATACTGGGTTACTGGAATGACAACAAAACAGGACCAACTGGTTTAACCTTTAGTATTAGTGAGAGCAGCAGCTGTTGCACTGCAGAGTGCATGAACGTTTTCATACACACAAACACACACATGCAGCTGAACCACAAACTGTCCACTGTTTGCTTTAGATTCAGTAATACAGCAGGGTAAGGTGCACACTTGCTGAGCTGCTCTTCACTCTTTGATATCGATTTTGTTTTTTGAATACTGTAGAGTTGAACGAAGCTAACAGCGTTTTAGGGTGAAATAGGGCGCCATTTCTTTTAGCAATGCTTTAAATTTTAAACAGAGTGCAGTTTGCTGAGTTCATTAAGTTCTGTGGAGGATGTTTATCTGCTGTTATACCCTTTGTAGCTCTATTTTTGATGTGCGTACACACACACATACACACAAAAATATGCATGCTTGGTTACACCTATCTGCTGACCTACTTTCATCTTGTTATTGTCTCAGTAGCGCACCTGTTTCCTGTTTACAAAATTAAACATGAGTAGTAAAGTTCTGTCTCTGTCTCTCTGTGTGTGTGTGTGTGTGTGGGTGTGGGTGGTGTGTGTGTGTGTGGTGTGTGGTGTGTGTGTGTGTGTGTGTGTGTGTGTGTGAATAGGGGCGATTAACGAGATGGCGACTCACCCAGGCTACTATGAGGATTTGGTGGAGAAGTCAATGGGAAAGTATAACTTGGCTACGGAAGAAATTGAGCGCGACCTCCACCGCTCGCTGCCTGAACACCCGGCCTTCCAGAACGAGATGGGCATCGCCGCACTGAGACGAGTGCTCACTGCGTACGCCTTCCGCAATCCCAACATCGGCTACTGCCAGGTACACACACGCATACAGTGGTCGAATTGTAAGTAACAGTCTTACCCTGGCGGACGCTAAAAATCTAGATGCTCAGAAAAACACAATATGAACCAATTAGTCAGCTAACTAGCCAACCTACTAATGCAATAACCTAATTATCACATTATATGATTAAAATATTACAAACTCAGATTTCTACATGACCACCTCCTCAGTATCCTCACTCCCGTAATTTGATGTGTAATTAAAATGTGAATTATAAGACTTCTAAGCTGATGTAATTGTAATATATTCATGCAAAGAGGACGGAAAAGGAGGATGCCAGTTTTTTTACACTCAATATTCAGGCTTTTCATTCAAACTTGCAGCTTTCAAAACATTATTTTCCTGCGATGTGAGCTTTCACATTTGCCATGAAAGTCCAGTCACACAGGTTGTGACATTATAACAATAGATTTGGTGGAATTTACGTTTGATACACTTGAGGGTGTTTTATCACCTGTATCTTTATTTACGGCGCATTTTCTGAGTAATTTCAAAACGATGCGTTCAAAACCGTGCCATTCGTCCGATGGGAAGAAGAATTTTATTTTTTAATCACATCAATTTCCAGACATTTTTCTTCATTCACTTTAGGCTTTTCCTCCAGTTGTTGATTTACTGTACTAATGTCAGCATGCCGTGTAAATACATATCACGACATCATGCTCTATCCCCTTACTGTGTCAACTTCTGTTCACACACAAGGCCTCCCAATAATTTTTTATTGTTTTTTTTATTTTATTATACTAGGTCTCATTCCTATCTTCCCAGTATTTTGACTCTGGCTTGTGTCCATGACCCCTTTTAAACAAATTACCATTGTAAGGGGTTACATACACACTACATAAACTCGCATATATCTGTGCAGAAGCCTAACATACTATACACATACACACAGTAGGGAGGAGATGTCTTCCATGTTGGTGCATAGACACTGTTCTGTGCTGTTCCTGCTCAGGCGATGAACATTGTGACGTCGGTGTTGCTGCTCTATGCTAAAGAAGAGGAGGCTTTCTGGCTGCTGGTGGCGCTGTGTGAGAGGATGCTCCCAGACTACTACAACACCCGAGTCGTAGGTTAGTCATGATTATTAAAACACACACTCGCACAGAGGACAGAACTGCAGTTTTAGATCACTATAAGCATTACTCCTTCAGAGGACCTTGAATTTGGACACTTTTATTACGCTAGACCAAATTAGAGATACACCATTAGGGCCGATATTGGTGTGAAATGCTGAATCAGTATTGACTGGCGTGTTTTATTCCAGAAACACGTGTGATGCGTCTGACACAACAAAGCTAATACACTTGAACACAGGACACAAATGTCTTAAAGCACACTGCCATCACGTGTGTAATTTTGCACATAATTTGGCAACAGAATCTTGGAGAGCAGGGTCACTTACTAAGAGGACGTCAGTCTCGGATCAGTATCGGGTATCGGCTGACACTCTGAGCTCTTGATATCAGTGTTATACTAAACAAATTTAAATTGGAATTCGCAGGTAGCATGATATACCGCAAACTTTGATATTGTGGTGTTTGGCTGTCATACTGGTTTTTTTTTTTGTTTTGGTTTTTTTTAAATATATTTTTATATTTAATTATTAAAGTATTACATAATTTTTTTATTTCCTTTATGTTTAGTTTCTCTCTCTTTTTCTATTGTCTCTTAATTCTGTCTTTATTTTTTGTAATTGGCCCTACTGTAAATAAGGGCACATCGGTTTATAATCTAATCCTGCTATTTATGCGCATGTGTGTGTGGGCGTGTCTGTATGTTGCTGATGTGTGTATGTTCTCCCACACAGGCGCGTTGATGGATCAGGGTGTGTTCGAGGAGTTGGCCCGTGTGTATGTGCCGCAGCTGTACGACTGCATGCAGGAGCTGGGTGTGATCTCCACCATCTCCCTGTCGTGGTTCCTCACGCTCTTCCTCTCCGTCATGCCCTTCGAGAGCGCCGTGGTCGTGGTCGACTGCTTCTTCTACGAGGGCATCAAGCTCATCTTCCAGCTGGCGCTGTCCGTGCTCGACGCCAACATCCACCAGCTGCTCAGCTGCAAGGACGACGGAGAAGCAATGACTGTGCTCGGCAGGTCAGAGAGAAGCACATGTGCTGTGGAATTATAGGGTCTGGTGTTCCTGGTTGCTGATGGTCACTGGTTTTGATTCAGATTGTGGGTGCACTCGCTTATAAGTGATGATCTTAGTCACTCTGTTTTTTTATAAAATGTGTTTTTTATGATTAATCTGGGAAATTAATTTGAGTACACAAACTGGTCAAAGTGTGAAGAGAGGTTTTCCCTTTTGAGAAACAGGAAAGAGCTGAAAAACCTTTTGGAAAAGTTAGTGTTGAACATGTTGACAGGCAAGTGTTATTGCGTCATAAAATATAAGAGCCAATCAGGTTCCAAGATGCAAATACAGGCCATGCAACATGAACCTAAACATAAAGGTGATGGGGTGTATTGGGTCAGAATGTCTCGATGAGGGTAATAGTGTTGGCGCTTCTGTGCTTTTAAAAAAATGTTGTCTAATAAAAGTTTTTGTGGAACCGTCACATCAAGCAATTTATTATTCAATATAGAATAAGTTATAGACTTTAAGGTTGACGAGCTCAATAACATTACAATGTAACAACAATTATTTTGTCTAATAGTTAATGAGCTGGTACAATAGTTATCTAATTAATAAAAAAAAGAAAAACACTGACAATATAATAACAGTACTTTACGTGTGTGTGTGTAGGTATCTAGACAGTGTGACCAATAAGGACAGCACCCTTCCCCCAATCCCACACCTGCACTCTCTCCTCACTGACGACGGAGAGCCTCATCCCGAGGTGGACATCTTCAAACTGGTCCGCAGTTCCTATGAGGTATGAAATTGTGGTGTTTTGTGTGTTTTTCTGTTTCACTGATTTTGCTCGGGTGGGTCAGATCCATTTTCAGTTGATTAGACATCTGCCTCTCTCTCTCCCCCTCTCCCTCTCTGACATTTGCAGAAATTCGGCTCCATCCGGGCGGATGTGATCGAGCAAATGCGCTTCAAGCAGAGGCTGAGGGTCATCCAGACGATAGAGGACACTACTAAACGCAACGTGGTAATGACTCGCTCCATGCATCATTTACTCTGAACTCCTCATCCCTAAATGGCTTAAGAGTTTATTGTGCTGATAATTGAGAAGGGAAGAACTTTTACCCCAGAAATCTATTAACTTCAAGTTAAAGAGCTGTTATTCTCAAATGCTGGAATGTCCATTTCATGGGATTTTTTGGTAACTGAGTCTCCAACTGTGTAAGTGAAGGCCTCCCTAAAAAAAGGATCCAGACATTTGAGACGGTAATCAATTGAGGGTGCCGCTTTTGTCTCACAAGCACATGACCATGGAGCTGTCACTACACATATACAGTGTGAACATGGTGTAAATTCCTTCAGGAATCGGTTGGAACCAAGTCTTATAGACCAGGACTACAACCTGTTTAGTAAGACACTCTTATTAGTCCCTGTAATCTGTTTTACACAGTCCTCCTTTTCGTTCCCTCCTTCCCTCCTCTTGCCTCTCCTGCAGGTTCGCACCATCGTAACAGAGACGGCGTTCAGCATTGATGAGCTGGAGGAGCTTTACTCACTGTTTAAGGTAGGTCACGACCAGCTGCTTAAAAACTGCACCCATCCTTTTTTTGCTCAAAGACAAAAATAGCCTAAAGAGTGTGCTTTTAACAAATGCAAGGATTTTCAGACACCATTTGGATTTCTATTTTGCAAGAAATGCAAGATGACATGCCAGAAAGAAACACCACTGCATCAAACTGAGCGGGGCTCAAACAGTCATGTGACATTGACGCATTTTAGGTGTTCAGTGAGCTCCGCATCATTAGATAAATAATCTCTGCTGAAATTCAAGTCCTTCAGTTTTTAAGAAATGCTTAGTTTGCTATTTTGCCTTTTGAGCAGACTAGTTACGTTCAGTTCTGTAGCTTGTTAGTAGGTTTGCACACACCACACACAAGCTGCACTCCCTCAGTCTGGGCTTAACAATAACATTATAACTTCATAACCATTCTGGGCCTCTAATATTCTCTAAAATTAAAGTTGGGATTTCAAGAAAAAACGTTGTAAAAATAACTTCAGGGAATAATCTTTCCACAAAAGCTCACATATATAGATCATTTGCTGGATATATGTTAGACTTTTGCTGTAGCTAAACAGTTTGACCAATTATTTTATTTTTTTTTAAATAATTTTGTTTTCAGATTTCAGACTGGAGCTCCAAGAGCAGCTGTAGTAAAGAAAGTTTACCAGAAAATGCCAGTATGAAAATTAACGGGTTAACTAAACTCCCAACTTTCCACAGAAAGCAGTTATGTGAAGAAATACAATTCGCATTCAAAAGCAAAAAATAAATAAATCAGTCCTTTTGATTTTTGACCCATGATGCTTGCTCTAGGAAAAGTGCATTTGTGCCATACTTTATTTTTACACTTTTAAAGTATGTGTCAATTTTCTAACAATCTACGACAGGGACTTTTGTAGTCGCTCTTATTCTGTAGCTGAATCTCAAATAGTGTATCCGGGTATTACGTGTATTCAGGTAGCCTAAGAAATTTAAAATGGAGCTAAATGTCAGCAAGAAGAAAACATTAGTGTGGGTAATTAAGTAAAAGCAAATCATAAACATTAAAGCTCATCATAAAATGACGATGTTGCCTCCTTCTAATTTTCTTTGCTTAAGAAAGCAACACAATTTTCACCTTTATGTGATACGACTGCATGCTATAACCCTACTGCTAATGTTCTCTGTCTGTAGCAGTGTAACATTATAGGCTCATTAATATTTAAATACAAGTCATTCAAATTTGGGTAAAATGTATTATGGAATTTGACAGTGAAGTAATTAAGCAGGCACAATTAGAAGCAGCTTGTTGTGTGTGTGTTGGATAGAGATGCTCTTTATCATTGTGGAGCTGAAGAGGCTGCCAACAGGGGCGTGACCTCAGTAAAATGAGCAAGGGTTTAATGTCTTCACTTTGCTCTACCCTTCCCCTGCTTTCCATCACTAGCCATTAGGTGGCACACACACCCTGCCCCCCACACACACACACCCTGTCCCACTCAGTCACAAGCCACTGAAGCGCATGTGGCCTCTCTATAGACCTCTCCAGCATTGAGATTTATGACTCCATTGTCCCAGTTAGCTCTACAAAACACTGCAGCTGTTACTCCAGGGCTCTTGCGGTGCATGTGCGATGATACTGGGAACACACTGCCACTGGGGAAAGCTCACTGTTTGATTGGATGTATTTGGATTTACAGCATTTGCAATAGCATTAAAGCTGTGCTGTGATTGTAATGTTTGGGTTCGTGGTTAAACCCTAAGCACTACTCCTTCTCCTCTGCCGATTCCCCCAGGCCGAACACCTGACCAGCTGTTACTGGGGAGGCACGAGTAACCCGATGGACCGTCACGACCCGAGCCTGCCCTACCTGGAGCAGTACCGCATGGACCTGGAGCAGTTTAAAGGGCTGTTCTCTGTGCTCTTCTCCTGGGCCAGCGGCACACACACCGACGGCCTCGCCGTCCGTTTCTTCCGCCTGCTCGACCAGAACGCAGACGCGCTCATTAACTTCCGCGAGTTCATCACCGGTCTCGGTGAGTGCAGGACGAGGGCACGGTGCGAGTCTGGGTGTGGGCATGTTCATTAGTCTGTGCATGCAATAATTTTGTTGGCTGTTTGCCTGATAAAACACTGAATAAAAAAACTATTGGTGCTGTTTGTGCCAATAGAAACAAGATTGTACTAGTTTATTTTTCAACCTGCACAAATGTTTGAGGTTCATTTCTCAAAATCCCTAGAACACAAACAGGTTTTTTTATGGCACAAACCAACATGAGTACTTTGATATTCTGATCATACGGGGTGCCAACTTCACGGAGGTATTTAGTGCTTTAATAATGTCCTTATAATGTTTTTTGGTTTTTTTTTGTTATTTTTGTTATTTCATAAAATTTTTCAGATTGTCATTATTCCTGACGAAATTTAAAAACCTTTTCTCTGTGAACCTGTCAGTAATTTCCTTGAAGCCAATATGAGCTGGTTAATCAAACGGCACTTATTCCGTGTTAAACTTAATAAAGGTGTCGTCATGCGCTAAAATGATGATACAGTGGCTTTAACCGTTCACTATGATCGTTCAAGTCGTCTCTCAAGTTGGTGAACTAGAAATCTGTTACTTTGGATCCTGAACGAGAACTACACAGTTCCTGAATGAGTTTTTATTTTGCGTTTCCGCGCAATGCGGAAGCGTGACTATTATATAAAATAACAAGTGATGCAAATTGCATGGTGGTTACGTCAATTAAAAAATACAGAAACACGAAGAAGCACAATTTCACGCTTTCAAAGACTATTTTCACGGTCCTCGTAAGCAACATGCCTCTGGAAGTATGTACAAAACGTACTAATTGCGACATTTTTGACTCGCCACTGGTGTAAAAATCAACGGACTGCGGAAACGTTCCTCTTTGCCGTTTGTGCCACGTCGCATCTGATACAAAACATGCATTAGTAATGGCTTGTTGGATAAACTCAAGTTTTTAAAAAACGGCAGGTAAAATGAAAGATTGGTCATCTTGTGCAGCTTGCTTTTAACCAATCAGTGACAGTCATGACTACAAGCTCTACCCCAATAGTTCCTGGTCCACAGAAAAGTACTGACTCTGTAGCAAGACCCATAAAGGTTTCTGGAGCTAAAAATTAGTCCTGGTTCCTCTGGTGGAAACGAACCTAAAGTTCCTGAGCTCTTGAAAAGATTCCTGCGGTTCTTCACTTTGATTATGAACCCAGATAAATTTGAGAGTGTTTAATGTGTTTATTTAAAGCACTGTCAGTGTTTCAGACTGTCGTTCTGTGTTGTAGGTGTCCTCTGCCATGGGGACCTGACTGAGAAACTAAAACTCCTCTATAAGATGCACATACTGCCAGGTAAAAGAGTGTATGTGTGTGTATATGTGTGTGTGTGTGTGTGTGTGTGTTTGCAGAGAATGTACGTGTTTATACATGGCGGTGCTTGGCTCAGAGCTCATGACTTTGTGGCAACTTGCCCCGAAAAGGAGAGTAATAGAGCTCTTTATCTTTCCTTCCCGCTCTGATTGTAATATTGAGCAACTCTTTCCCTCTCCCTCTTTGTCTCTTCTTCTTTTTCTCTCATTCTCTCTGATCACAACAAGCTTCGAAAAGAGCCTCTGATATACAGCACTCCTTTCATTTAAATCCATTTGTGGCTGTAATATCAATATGATTTTTTATTTATTTTTTCCTTCCCAGCTTGGAACAGTGTCAATACAACGCACTGCCTTATTATTATGGATAAATGTCCCCTTTAACACATTTATTAATGTAACATATTTAAGATGAATAAAACATGCTGCACAAAATATTATTTGTTTATTAATATCACAATAAAAGTTTGTAATAGGCAAATGATCCCTCTAACAAACCACAGATTTTTTAAGAGCTTCAGGTTTTAGATACATTTTGGGGGGCTTTTTTGATAAATCTTGGCATTCACATGATCCAAAAAAAATAAAACCGTTAATTTCAGACAAATGAACTAGCAGGCCAATCTTTAACAAGACGCATCACGACTTCACCAGTTAGTTTTAATATATTGCAAGGCAGCTCGCTATCACAGTGTGCAGTGAGTGTAATTGCAGTACGCTATTTTTGTCCACATCACACAGCCCGACTGGAAAGGCTTGGGACATCATGTCAAACAGGAGCAGCGTTGATTTATTCTCTCTCTGTTTCAGATGTACATCATGAGCAAGACGAGCCAGACTCTGCTTTTGAGGCCACGCAGTACTTCTTTGAGGACATCACCCCTGAGACCTCCAATGGTACACGCACGCACACACGCACACAAGTCACAACCCTGTAGTTTCATATCGTCGCTGTCCAATGAAAAATATGTATCTTCAAAATTCCAATTTTTCTGGAACACAAAAAAACACTTTTTCTTATCATTAATCATGCACAATAAATGTGAAATTCACGGTGTGATTTGTCAACTTTTCATTCGACATTTAGATGTTAACTGCTGTGGGGTAGATGGAGGTTTTTGCCCACATTCCATACATGATAAAAAGTTTAAAAAACGCAAAAAGTGGAGATACATGTTTTTCTTTGGACAGCAACGATATGCTGGATGTGTCTAGGTGAGCAGTTGTTTTCCACACTGTGTTTGTCTGCTCTCTGGAGTTTATTCATTAGATAAAAACCATTTCATGTGCTCCCGAGTGGCGCAACAGTAAAGCGTTCACCCCATCATCTGGAGATCGCTAGTTTGAGCCCCGACGGTGCCACAGCCATCCGTGGCCGGGAGTCTAAGAGATCGTAATTGGCCCTGCTCTCTGGGTGTGAGGGACGGCATTACACTTTCTCTCATGTCGATCAAAAAGCGGTACCAGCCAATCGTGGGCGTCTGTGAGTTCATGCATATGGAAGAGGGCAGTTGGCGCTTTCCTCCGAGCGTGCAGGACTGCCCTGTGACGTTGCATGAGCAGCAGTTCGAAAAGATGCGGTGGCGGGCTGCATGTGTCTCGGAGGAAGCACGTGTTGGCCTTCGCCCTCCCCGGTTGGTAGCTGTCCTGTGATAGGAGAGAACTAACTAGTAGGTGGGAATCGGCAATAACAAAATTCTGAGAAAATGGGGTAAAAATGAAAAAACAAAACCCAATTTCATTTATTTTTATGCAATGCAGCATTTGCTTCGATCCTTCAGCTTTAGAGAAACAATGCGATTTAGAAATGTTTGTCAAATTGTAAATTTTGAAGTAAAGGCACATAGGAAAATGAATATTACAGTATATGGAGCTTGTATTCAGCATCAATTCTTAAAGACTGATCAGCTGTGCGCTCTAGGACCTGACTAATAAACCAGTTGGCTGATATAATTGGTGAATATTAAGGTTTCACGAATGTATCTGCGTAATGTTTCTAACGGTTCTATAAGAAAACAGCATTCATGTACACGCTGCTATTTTGAACAACCTAATGTAAACAAACATAATGAAGGACACTAGGAGGTGCTAATCACTGCTTGTGAAAAGCCCTACATACTCAAACTGTCTGTAGTTACTATTTGCGTTACCTTAACCTGACCCCTGACCCGTGTCATCTAACATGCAGGCCTTGACCCCAAGGGCAGGAGTGAGAAAGATGACGGTTTTGTCAGAGTCACCTTTAAGAATGAAAAAGGTAGGAAATGCACGTCAAGCACACAGATTTCTTAAAGTCTTCATAGCATTATGGAAGACAAATGGTTGAGGTCTGACACGTAGAAGCACATGGCTGAGCTGTTTTGCTCCAAGTGCAATATGTAGTGCCCTCTGGTGGTCGTTCCACACACATGCAATGTACTGAATGTTCACACTGCCTTACTGTAACAAGACTTGTGATATTGAGCTTTACATCATTGAAATGTGATCCATAGCCGAAGCTTTTAATTGGATTATAAAATAGCATAATGCTCGATAAGCTCAATTTCTTTTCTTATTGTGTGATCCAAAAGGACAATAATGTTCACGAATCAGAGACATGTGACCTCTGCAGGGTTGAGCATCATACTAGTTTTAAAGCAACAGTTCTGCCAAGAATGAAACGTGTACACTTTTTACGCCAAATGTAGTCTATCAGCCAAAACCTGTTTGGTGTCCAACATTTGCTTGTTTAGTTTTGCAGTGGAGCTGTTGCTAAAAAAACAAACAAAAAACGTGTAGCTTCCAGTTTAGCGCTGTGCAAACTGTCTAATGTCTAAATCACCACACACTCGCCTGAAAAGTCATCATTTGGCTCATTTAATACTTTATCATCCGAATCACTTCCGACGTACATTTCTGCTTTCAAACGTTGGGCCACACCTCCTACCCGAGTCTGGTGCTCGCCAGTGACACCAAACTACTGTATGTGCTGAGGAAGAAAGGGATTCTGGCTTTAGCTCTGTGGCGTCCTTTTTGTCCATTTTTTATAGATAACAGTGCGTCATACAGCGTCAGAAACCACATCAACAAATCTGTGTAAGATACTGAACCACTCGATACTGTTTGAGGCGAGTGTGTGATGATTTAGACATGCAGTTTGCACAAAGCTAAACTGTTGGCGATACGCTTCTCTTACCTGTTAGATACATTAGCCTTGTAGCTCTAGTGCAAAACTAAGGAAGCAAATTCAGACACTAAACATGTCATGGCTGATCGATAAGTGGAATTTTGTGTTTTATTAGATTTTTGGCTGAACTGTTGCTTTAACGTGATGATATGTGTAAATTTTGAATACATTAGGACTCACTGAGGGATTGAAACTTTAATGAGAGTAATTGAATAGAATAGAATGCTATTTATTGTCACATATACAAGTACAGTACAGTGAAATTGATTCTTCGCATATCCCAGCATGTTG
>JAOUQW010000038.1:21845064-21857479 GCA_028565825.1 Olivaichthys viedmensis | reverse complement strand
TCAGCCATGATACAGCGCCCCTGGAGCAGGGAGGGTTAAGGGCCTTGCTCAAGGGCCCAACAGTGGCAGCTTGGTGGGGCTGAGGTTTGAACCCACGACCTTCTGATCAGTAGCCCAGTGCCCGAACCACTGAGTCCCAACAGGTTAATGGGAAGGCAGGATATATTTGCTGAGCTTCCAGACAGTTACATTGCTCTTGTGGGTTTAATTGGGATTTCTTGTGCTTCATCGTGGCTGCAGTAAGGAAAATGCAGACGCAGACGGATTATCGCACGTACCTGCGCTTGTGGAACCAGGAGACTAAATCCAAACCCGAGAACATGAAGGATCTCCCGAAACTCAACCAGGTACATCAGATATTTCTTTTTCATTTTTAATGACAGCTATTTAATTATAATCCTGTGTTGTGCCAGATAAAGCAGTCCATCATTTTAAACTGCAATCTCTCTCTCTCTTTCCCTCTCTTGTTCTCACTCTCTCGTCCTTACCTCCCCATCTCTTTTTCTTCCTCCTTCCTTTCCTCAATCCCTCTTCTATTTCCCTCGCCCTTCCTTCCCTCCCTTGTTGCCTTCCTCCTTCTCTACCTTTCTTTTTCTCTCGTTCCCTTCTTTTCTCACTCCCTCCCTCATATTCTCTCTTCTTCTCCCTGCCCTCCTTTTTCTTTTTCCCTCAATGTCTCCCCTTCCATCTTTCCCCCATTCTGTCTTTCTCCCTCCCTCTTCATCTATCTCTCTTGTCTGCTTGCTTTTCTCTCTCTCCCTTCTTCCCCCTCTCTTTCTCTCACTTCCTCACGGTCTCTCGCTCCTTCAACTCTTCTGTCCCATTCTTCATCCTCACTACCTCTCTACCACTTGCCCTTCCTCCCTTTCCCTCCTTTGTCCCTCCCTTTTTCTCTTGATTCCTTCCCTCCCCCTCTCTCTCCCTCCCTTTCTCAATCTCTCTCTTTTTTTTTTTCTCTGTCCCCTACCTTCCTTCTCCTTCCTTTCATCTTCCTCGATCTCTCCTTTGCCACCTTGGCCCTCCCACCCTTCCTCTCTCCCTCCTTCTCTCCTTCCGTCTCTCAGGGTCAGTTCATCGAGTTGTGTAAAACGCTGTATAACATGTTCAGTGAGGACCCGAACGAGCAGGAGCTGTACCATGCCACAGCCACGGTGACCAGCCTGCTGCTGGAGATGGGCGAAGTGGGAAAGCTCTTCTGTCACCCCTCCAACAAGGAGGACGACGCCGATGATGAGGAGGAGGACGAAGACGAGGAGCGGGCCGCCGCCATCCGCAGGAAGCAGCAGAGGTCTCAGGGAAACACGTTTAACCGCCCCATCAACGACAAGCTCCCCAGCGCCGCACCTATGGAGGACATCAAGCTGGACGAGTCGCCCAAAGACGCCGGCGCATCCTCGGCCATGCTCGTCTCGGACGACGAGACCAAAGACGACACGTCCGTGTCCTCTTACTCGGTGCTGAGTGCCGGCTCGCATGAGCTGGACGACAAGCTTCAGTGCGAAGACATCGCCGAGGACACGGTGCTGGTGCGCAGCGACGCAAGAGGAGACGGGATCCCGCACAGCGCCAGCATTGATAAGGACTGGGCCATCACCTTCGAGCAGTTCCTGGCCTCGGTGCTCACTGAACAAGCCCTGGTGCGCTATTTCGAGAAGCCCGTGGACATCGCGGCTCGCATCGCGAACGCCGAAAACGTGCGCAAGGGGGGGCAGACGTACCCGTCCATCAGCGACTATGAGATCTCACTCTCAGGCTAATGTGCTACTGGACGCGCAGTTTTATTGAAAATTGATCTTGAAAAACAGACTTTCCAACTGACCGCCAAGTTAAACTCGAAAGGAGACAGAGTTTACGCCAATGTTACAAACTAGAAACACACAAAAGACACAAACTCGGAACTAGTTTGCAACTTTGGAGTACACTTTACCAAACTATACCTTAAACATGTTGCTGTATTGGAAACTGATCTTCGAAGCCACGTCTAAGGAAAACAGACCGAAATCTTCATATGTACAAGCCCTCATCATCAACTACCTTTTTTCTTAACCTATTTAAAGTCTGTATATTTCTCTGAGACACTGGATATTTTAGAAAGGAAATAAAAAGTGGCTCTTGGCTGCGTATTTTCTCTAATGTGAATTCACCCTGAAGAGTCGGAGATTCCGAACCAGAAGGACTTGTGAAGGATCCTCGCTTTTGAGACAGAACTGAACAGATTCTCGTCTTTTTATGTGTAGAAAAGCTGAAAGGACTCATCCACGTATTATATGCTCGGTGTACTTTATATGGAGTAATAATGTTGCTATTTAACAGTATGTAAAACAAGTAGACCGTGTATAGTCGAGTCATGTCGTGTATACACTTGTACTGATTGCCTAGTCAGGGAGTGAGCAGTCCTTGTCTTTGAGATTTGAAAGGAAACTAGATTTAAATACATTTAAAGAAATATTGCACTCCAAGAATGCCTCTTTTTTTCTTTTTTCTTTTTCTTTTTTCTGGATGCTAGCTGTTTGGGTTTGGTTAACGTTATGCAAATCAGATTATGCCAACCAGACCATAGTAGCTTTCATCCATCGTTTAGCCATGATGGCATTTCTGAGTGACTATTCCTTTAACATGGCGCTTACATTCTGAATGTAGGACATGCGAGACGAGAGGAGACCTGGTTTTTTAAGACTGGAAGTGGATCGAGAGGAGGAAGAGGACTGAAATGACCGGATTCCCTGCTGTAAAGACTAAGCATGACTGATTAGTCTCTGATTCAACACTGTTGGAAATCACTACATTAATTCTTCTTCCAGACATCTACAGTCTACGGCTGTGTCTCCTTATTTAAACAAATGGTGCACTAGGCAGGGATTGTAAGGCTTATATAGTGCAAAACATGTTTAAATAGGAAGCAGTCTGGGATTTATCAGCTCTCTACTTTGCTGTCTGTCTTTTTCTGTTCCTGGCACCTGCACTTTGAGGTTTTCATTTCGCTATAAACATTGTAGGACAGGATATAATTTACCATAGGGGACATGCGTAGCCCTGTTACATCTCATACTTAACACATCCCCTTTTCTGAAGGTTTACAATTTTCTTCCTTTCTTAATTTCTTTCCTCACCTTCACTGGCATGTGGCATGGCTGCCCACTTTTATGTAAGCTTTTTTTTTATTATTATTATTTTTTAATTCATTTTAATGCTGCTGTTTTTAGTAGTTTTTCTGTGAATGGTTTTAAGTGTCCTGTAAAGATTTACTCTGAATAATTAAAAGTACAAAAGAAGTTATCCTATGCTACATATTGCAAAAGTGTGCAGTCTCGTTAATACCCCTCCAGCTCATGTTGATTTAAATTATCATTGTAATGTTGTAGGTATTTTTCCCAAATTATTCGTGCATTAGGAACTCTAGAACAACTGTGAAGCCAATACAGTAGTCATTTTGTGGCCATTCATTTTGCACTAAGGAAAAAAAACAGATGTTCTGCAAATGTAACCTTATCCTATACATAAATTAGTGGTGCCACCCCTTAGTGTGGTTCTGCCCTCCTTTAAACACCCCCGTGTCAATAAATCTGAGAGAGAGATTGATACAACGGTGAAACATGGTGCTGGATTTTCAATGTGCTCTCAGACTTTTGGACCCCATTGTATGTCTATGTATAGATCTATGGCTGTGCTAAATTCCTTAAGATTTCCACTCAAGGTTAACACAATGGAAAGATGATCGAGTGGTGATTTTTATATCAGAACATTTTTGGTAATATTTGGTAAAGTTCTCCTCACATTGTGGCAGTTGTCAATAAAATATCTGCCCAGAGGAGAAACTCCGGCTTCTGTGACTAAAAATAAAATAAAATGATGTGGACCACCTCATCAATGTCGAACTGCCCACCAATGTCCTTCATTTCTGTCCCAGAAGGCTCCCCTTCTTGCACTCGTTCTCGGGCGTTCTAGCCTAGACAGCATATATTTTGGGAAGAATAGCTTTGGAGGGTACACTGAAGAGAGGGGCTGTATTTGCTAACTTCTGCCAAATTCGCTGACTATACCTGTAAGATGGTCATACTGAAATAAATTGAGTCATCCACCAGAGATCAGGAAAGCCTTCCGTTTTAACATGACTCGCATGATGCTTTAAAGATGTCTTTCCTTTTTCTATTTCTCTTTGCTTGTCTTTGTCTGCGTGACTCTTTCTCTCTCACTGCCTTCCCATCATTCTCTCCACCCAGTCGCTGATGCAGGCCTGGGTGTAGCTCCAACCATCTAATCAGCAGTTTCAATCATTCAGTTCCCTCTAAATCAGTCACAGAAGTTTGGCTGTTTGATTCTCTGGTTGTTTGAAGACTGCACTCATTATTTGTATTTCTCTCGGAGCAGTGACCCGCAGGCTGAAGATGTCACCGTGTTCTTGGATTCCTGCGGCTTCTGCTGTTTTGTTCCAGCCATTCTGCCATAACAGACCCCAGACCAGCTCCACTCTCTGTACATTAATCAGTTAATGATACCAAAGTCTACAGCCATGGTCCACACTCAGCACGGTGTCTCCTTATTTGATTAGTAAGTGTATTATGAGTTATTATCCCAAACTGTTAATCACATTATGCTCCATCATTATAAATACACACACTGTAAAGGTTTGGCGTAACCTACACCAAAGCTGACTGCTGAATCAGCTGTGCTCATTAATCGCTGCTCATAAATACTGTTCTGATTTCTTGGCGATTTGTGAAGTTTGTTTTTCATTACCGCCGCAATTAGGGACTTATTTTCTATGGAACGTGTTCGAGTTTCCTGTCAGGACAGTGTGTTTTATTCTCTATAGAAAACATGAGCTAAGCAGTTTGTCTTTTTCCTGGTGAATTAGGAGCAGTTGCGCAAGCAAATGTGTTGACAGCGTTTAAACCCAGTGGCAGGAAGTCATGAGTGTTATAAATTCTTAACTTGGAGACGATAAAACGTTTATAGAGGGGTCCAAAAGTCTGAGTCCATTACCAAGAACCGTTTTCTTCCATCAATTATGAAAGAAAGAAAAACTCATAGATTATAGTTATGAAAAACAAACAACTAGCTATGAGGTGCTGGTTGTTAGTGATTGTTCAATCAATCAAAAAAGAAAAAAGATTTTTACACAATTTTCCCACTTACCCCAAATGTAGTCAATCAGCCAAGGCGTGTTTGGTGTCTGAAATGTAATATTTAGTTTTAGACGGGCGCTACAAGGCTAATATGTGATGGTTTAGAAATGTGGTTTGCAGGTCGTAGCTCCAGTATAAAATTAAAGAAGCAAATTACACCAAACATGTCCTGGCTGATGGGCTGTGTAAATTTCATTTTTGGCCAAAGTGTCTATTTAAGAGATGCCGGCTATTAACTCTGTGTTAGAACCCAGTTTGAAATGTTAGAATGAAATATATGTGGTATCTTTAAAAGGATATTCAGCAAGATTTAAATATCATTTGAGGATTTCTAATGAAACGGGTAAAAATTTATTTTAGTATTATTGAATACGTATTATCTGAGTATTAGTACTTTCGTATTAGTTTTTGGTAAAATAGGTCACAGTAATTTAGTGTATATATACTGTATATAGTGCATTTACTGTAAATCAACCACATAGTTGAGCATTTAATAGTAAAATACTTGAATCATTATGCACTAATTTACAGCATTGAATATTTGAAAGTTAAAAACGGAAAAGGTTTGTCATAATTTTGTCATTTTCTCTGTTACCTTGCCTCACTGTGCGACACTGCTGATAACTGCATGAAAACAAAAATAAATAAATATTTTAGATATTTAATTCTAGATATGTAATTCTATATATTCAAAATTATTTTAGCAGGTCTGTGCTAGTCATCAGAAGGTTGTAAGTTTGAATCCCAAAAAACTGACAGAGAGCCACTGTTGGGGCCCCTTGGAAGCCTTGGAATTAGTGGCCCTGCATGGCGGTGGTTTGTTTCCTACCTGTAAGGTCGTATCAGGTGACTTGGAGGGGATCATCTGCTCTATGCAGACTCTCCACTGGAGTTCCACAAGGCTCAGTGCTTGGTCCTCTTCTGTTCTCCCTCTGTACCAGCTCTCTCAGTGAGGTCATATCATCACATGACTTCTCATACCACTGCAATGCTGACGACACCCAACTCATCTTCTCCTTTCCTCCTTCAGACACTCATGTTTCTGCGCGGATCTCTGCATGTCTGGCGGACCTCTTATCATGGATGGCAGCTCATCACCTGAAATTAAATCCCAGCAAGACTGAGCTGCTATATATCAAGGGAGATGCATCCCCACGTCAAGATCTTGCCATCTCCCTGGAGAACTCTATGATCACACCGTCAGACAATGCAAGAAACCTTGGGGTGGTTCTTGACAACCAGTTATCCTTATCGGCTCATATTGCTAACCTAACTCGGCCATGCAGGTTTCTCCTTTACAACATCAGGAGGATCCAACCTTTTCTCTCCATGGAGGCCACTCAGGTGCTTGTTCAGTCCCTTCTCATCTCGAGATTGGACTACTGCAACTCGCTCCTGGCAGGTCTTCCTCAGCATGCCATCAGGCCCCTGCAACTGATCCAGAATGCAGCTGCACACTTCCCTTCGAGCCACAAGCACGGCTCGACTCGACCCTCCATCCCTCAAGACACAAAGAAGACATTCATTAAGTCTTCTCTCTTCTGGTACCCAGATGGTGGAATGAACTTCCCCTGGATGTCCGAACAGCTGAGTCACTGCCTGTCTTCAAATGAAGACTGAAGCCCCACCTCTTCACTACACATTGAAGCGAGCGTTTAAAAAAAAAAAAAAACTTGTACTTTTTCTTTGCTATCCTAACTTCTCTCTAACAGGGTTCTAGCTTTAGGGTACTACTAGACCATGGCCTATTTGTATTAGCATGAGAATATGATTTTTTTTATGGAGACTACAAAGCACTTCTGTAAGTCGCTCTGGATAAGGGCGTCTGCTAAATGCTGTAAATGTAACGCTCTGTGCTTGTAATATATTCTGCTTCATTTGTAGGTCACTTTAGATAAAATCATCTACCAAATGTAGATATTTTTATAGCTAAGGATGTTTGGATATATAAGAATATATGTACGGTAAATGTTTCCTATTAAGATCAGACCAGACGTTCAGTCACATTAGACTAGGCACCCGAGTTCATCTGCAACACTCCAGCTGTATGTATCATTTAAAATACCTGAACCTCAGCTTGTCCTTATGTTGTGTAATAATTGCATTTGTCCTGAGGTTGAACCTACCAGTGTAGGTTTCAGTGGCATTTCAGAGCCAATAGATGACCTCTTGCAACAGCGAGAAGCTCTTGGGTAAGCTGGTCATATTTTACGTAGTCGAGCCTCTGACAAAACATGCAGTGAGGCAAGAACGTTATCTGTCCTCTCGATGAACTTCAGTCACAGACGTCACTCGGTGTCCTCTTTCTGAACCAGTTGGCTGGGATAAACCTGTTTACCGCCTTCCTGTTTTTAGATAAAGTCAAACCAGAGTTTATAGCAAAGGGTTAACATCATGAGTTCATAAAGCACACCAATACACTAATACACTTACACTTTTCCATAAGTACATTTCCATAGCCTGAGCAGAGGTATTTATATAAGACACAATTGACTTTTGTGTCTGTAGACGTTATCCCCAATGTGATTTTAACCTGATTGTGCAACATAATAATTTGTAAAATACAATTGGAGATACACACACCACCCATATCAACACTCTTACATGTCAAAATCCTTGTAATTGCCTATTTATATTCCTAAATGACGAGTATTTGCTTATAATATGCAATTAACATCGTTCGACCAGGTATCCAATCATGTTTGTCGAAAGCCAAGAGTGCGTGGTCTGAAAGCTCAGCAGCTATTGGCTGGGCGCTCAGTCGAGCCCCCTGTCCTGTTAGAGCTCAGATCAAGCCAACAAACAGTCAGCGCAATTTAGTTAATGAATAGGCTTCATGTGTGCCAAAAGACAAATTAACCCTTGACTTTTGTATAGTGTACCTTAGAACAGTTCATTTGTGTCCTTTCTGAGCCACTGTAGAACATTTTTACACCTCTGTCCAATGTGCAGTGAAAAGTTTTAACACCAAATAATTTTTCCTTCATAGGCAACACATTAGTAAAGTAGAAAATCACTCCACTGAACTTTTAATTTCCCTGCTGAAAAAGTGAAGGTCTAATAAATCCTATTTATCCTAAATAAATAGAGAAAGGCTGTTTTATCTCGTGTGTTCAATGAAATGTGCGTTTATCTGAGCAGGCGCTGAAAACGGACATTGACACTCTGTATGTGGGTGGACTTTGAGTTCGGTCGTGATTGCAAAGAAACGCCTCTCTGAGTGTCTGCAAAAACCATATATTATATAAAGAGCAAGAGACTTTCTTTCTGAAGACTTAATTCAAACAGTCAAGTCCAACCATAAAACCGCCACCATCCAAAAGGGATTAATCTGACCACTGGACTAAAAATGTAAGTAACAACCTCGTACTATTCTACACTTTCTCTAGACATGGATTAAGTCTGTTAAGTTATTATTAAGTTTTAATTCCCTAAATTGCAATACCAGTGCATATTCGCCACCAAAATCCTTTTTCGTCCAGGGTTTGGTTTGGTACTAATTATTATTGTATTTAAATTTTTCATTGATCAACGAAACAAAACAGGCTACACATGCAACATTTGTAAAATACATTTTGGTTCTTAAATATAGTGAGGTCCAAAAGTCTGAATGCACGACCAAAAACTGTTTCATTTATCAAAAGTTTTACTGAGTTGATACTAATATTAAAAAATACATCATTTAAAACTGAGACTTGTATTATTTATTTTTTGAGAAATCCTCCTATGAAATGAAAATATATCTGCATATCCTGCTTACACATCATTTTCTTATTTATTTTCAAATTGTGATGTGTAGTAAATGGTTTTGTAATAGGTTTATTAATATATTTAAATGCATGGATGCTCCAAACACAGTGTGACTAACGTCTGATATTTACTCAATAAGGAATTATTCTACTCTCCTGTGTCCGTAGCTGTGATCATGGTGGGACTGAAGCCGTCTGATGTTCCTCCTCCTCTGGGAGTGAAGGTATTGAGTGCAGGTACAGCCGCCTGCATCGCCGACCTTGTCACCTTTCCTCTGGACACCGCTAAAGTCCGGCTACAGGTACACACATACACAGTGATTCATATCAGTGTCCAAACCGCCGTCCTTTTACTTTTGTTAAAATGTGTTGAACAGTTCTAGCCTTATGGATGTGACATTTGAACTTATATTAACTTGCAAGGTGCCTCACTGAGACAGTTTGCATATCTGGGCATGGGACCGTTCATGGAGAACACAGCCCAATATGCAAAAGTAAGATATTCAGATATATAGAAATTTATCAGCATTATGGATGTGACATCACATGAGTGAGTTTTTTGGGAGGCAATATGTTTTCAACAGATGCTGTGAATTATGCAATATCAAGATATTATGAAAGAGACTTGAATTAACACAGAAAAAATATCGTTTTTGAAAAATATTTTTTGTTTTGACAAAATTGAGAATTTAGAAATTTTTTCATTATGGATGTGAAGTGTATGAAACACACAGAAATCTCACAGCTGCACGTTTAGCTGTTGTATGAACCATGAGGAAATGGGGATTTAGAATGAACTAATAGCGTAGTTAATTATATACGTAAGTGGCAATTTAAAAGTGATTTATTTCCTATGATCACACCTTTTTATTTCACGGGAATAGTTGACATTTGCATGGAAATGCCCATTTCTAAAGCCACCATAGTGGGAAGGCGTGGCTCAGAATATTACTAGCTAGATATGGAACATGAAGTGTAAAAGTGTGAAGCTCGAATAATTTTCCTTCTGCAAATATAACACCATACACGATTTTTGTGTATTCTGACTGATCAATAGATAAATAGATTTCCTATTCCTGAACTCTTATGACTTAATAGGGTTTAATAAAAAAATATGAATAACTTGCAAAATTATTATATATATATATAATAATATGCAAAACTATAAATAATATGCAAAACTATAAATAGTTTTCAGGTGTAAAGAGCATCCTGTTCTGTTCGTCCATAGCTGTAGCCTGTGTGATGGTTTCTAACTATGTCTGTATTCAATATCTGATATATAAATATCAATATTTATCTAATACCTGCGAGGCAGTCCGTCATTTCTCATGTCAGAGATTCCCTCTGTCTGTGCCACTAGAAGCTCTCTGACTTGTGTCCTTTCTTGTTTTGTGTTCAGATCCAGGGTGAGAAGGCGGCGGTAGAAGCTACTAAGAACATCCGTTACCGTGGTGTGTTCGGGACCATCAGCACCATGGTGCGGACAGAGGGGCCACGCTCACTTTATAACGGCCTGGTGGCCGGCCTGCACAGACAGATGGCCTTCGCTTCCATACGAATCGGCCTGTACGACAACGTCAAGAGCTTCTACACAGGAGGCAAAAACAGTGAGTGAGATTAAAGTGGCCTTCAAGTAGGGCTGAATGTTTATATATAAAATAGAAATGCACAAAACGATAAGAATTCTGTGTAAAATGATAAATAAATTAACTAAATTGGCCAGTTAAGACCTAAGAATTGCATTTATACAGTTGCTTCTTGTCAGATTTATTAAAAATTTTCAAAATGGGAGAGGATATACTGTTTCCTATTTTTAAAAATGGTGGAAGAGTATACATATTTTCGAAATAGGGGGAGCGTACGCGTATTTCTATTTTTACAGCCGAAACATCAGTGATCCAAATGCCTATGATGTTTAACAGTGAGCTAATAACCAGGATGCTTAAATCCAACAGAAAGTTGGCTTTACTTTCGTCTAAGCCCATATTTCTTCTCCGCAGACCCAAACATAGGTATCCGGATCCTGGCCGGCTGCACCACAGGGGCGATGGCCGTTTCGTTGGCGCAGCCCACAGACGTGGTAAAGGTGCGTTTCCAGGCCCAGATGAACCTGCAGGGAGTCGCTCGCCGCTACAATGGTACCATGAAGGCGTACAGACAGATCTTCCATCAGGAGGGCCTTCGTGGGCTCTGGAAAGGTCTGTGACGTGATCTGTAGTGAGGGACTGTGGGATGGAATGGGACTTTTAGCCTAATGTTTTTCAGTTGTACAACATATACTGATGGTGACTGATGTGTAATAAGCCAGAGTTTCTCAATCCTGGTCCTGGAGTTAAGTAACAAGCTCTACATGAGGTTAAACACGCAAAAAAAACAAAAAAAACCCCACACTAGACTATGAAGTAAGTTACTTAGAAAACCTGTAATTAAAGCCTCCTTCAGGATTTGTTTAAACAGCCTCTCTTCAGTACAAAGCTGTCTTGTTAGTTACAATGATTCTTGAGTTCTGGTTTTAGTTCATTCTCTATCTTGAGAGTAACTGAAAGTTTGACAAGTCCTAGTAATGTATTCATTTAATTATCTTTCAGGAACGCTACCCAACATCACCAGGAATGCCTTGGTCAACTGCACAGAGCTGGTGTCTTACGACCTTATCAAGGAAGCCGTTCTTCAACACAAGCTACTGTCAGGTATGTGTGCTTAAAGAGAATACTTCACCCAAAATACTAACATGGCTAACAACAAATGAAAAAACTGCACAACTTTTAGCAAAGGGTCTACACTATCTTGCTTCCCCAGAATTCTAGCAATGCTAATAATGAAACAGACGTGGTGCGTCTTTTATTATTAGCATCAGCATTTTGGGGCAAGTTGCTTTTTCTTTAATGCTTTCCTGGTGTTGATCTGAGATTAGGAAAACCTCCAAACCTGTCACTGGCTAACACACACACAAGGAACATGGTACCTGATTCCAGTTAAGGCCAGTTTAATAGGCCAAAATCCAACAAAAGTACACACACCCCCTGTTCTGTATCCTGTCTACTGATAAAAAAATAAATTTCTTAACACCAATACAGAACATCTTAGCCTAAGATAGAACCAGTCTGTTATTGCTCCATTCACAAGATACCTGAACAATACTGTCTCTGTTTGTAGAGTTCAGGCTGATCAATATACAAGGCAACCTTTGTAATTAGGACTTTATACTGTAGGTTATAGTACTGATGAATGTGATTTAATTATTTAACAGTCTCACCAAGAAAAATCAAATAGAAAAATGATTTCTTTGGATTTCTCAGTACTTTATGGGAATAATAATAACAATGTTTTTTTCCCCCCTATTATGAGCCTTTACCAAATGGTTTAGGTGTCTATTATTGGTAATGGTTATTGATTTAAACCTAAATAAAAGATATTTTTCCTACATATTTCACATACATGAAGTGTGTAAAAACCTGATAAATAAAACGGGGGAAAAAAGAGTAAATTATAATAGTAATTATGCTATTATAATGTAATTATTATAATATTTTAAAA
>JAOUQW010000038.1:21824484-21844057 GCA_028565825.1 Olivaichthys viedmensis | reverse complement strand
AGAAAAAACATCCAGTGAGCAGCAGTTCTGCAGATCTTGTTGATGAGAGAGGTCAACGGAGAATGGCCAGACTGGTTTGAGCTGACAGAAAGACTACAGTAACGCAGATAACCACTCTGTACAATTGCGGTGAGCAGAAAAGCATCTCAGAATGCACAACGTGTCGAACTTTGAAGTGGATGGGCTACAAAGGGAGGCCCTACCCAGTATTAGTATATTAGCACCTAATAAAGTGATCGGTGAGTGTGTGTGTGTGTGTGTATGTATATACTTATTAATCATTATTTATCATATTGTGTATTAGCCACACTGTACTACCTCCTTCTGCACATCTTTTTGCACATACTCCTTTGTTTTTCTCATAATGTTCATACCTACATTGTGCATATTCATCATTCTGTATATATCCACCTTGCTGCCTTACTGTACATATACACCATGCCATTCTATTTATCTGACCACTTTGCACTTTACTATTCTTGCATTGTACATATTCATCATCGGATCTGTATATACTCATCTCACTGTACATATAAACTCTGCGCTTTACTTTGCAATGACAATAAAGTTGAATCTAATCTACAGAATCTTCCAAAATGTTTTCTGAATTTTCATAATTATATGAAATATATGGCTTTACATTCCAGACTTTTCCAGAACCCTGGATTGATAAATATGCTGTGTTTTACTAACCTCGACCAGAGATTCATGTTGTTTCAGTTGTAATTTCTTATTTATTTATTTTTACATTGGTGTGTATCTGCCTGTCTCCTTGTAGATTTGTGCCATCATTCCTCAGACTTGGATCGTGGAACGTCGTCATGTTTGTGTCGTTCGAGCAGCTAAAGCGGGCCATGATGGTCTCCAAAAAGAAGGTGGACGCCACCATATAGAGGAAAAGACTGTACCCCCATGCTAAATGCACAGACTCGATGAGGAAGCTGCCATTTTGTGCTGATGAAGGAAATCTGATTGAGGACGGTAGCAGGTGGTCGAATATTTAATTTCTAAGTTTGAACTGAAGGAAAAGATGGAAAACGCCCACCCCAAGTTCTAATTTCTACAGCATTTTGAGAGAGCATGGCCAGTTCATGCTTCTGGCATGGTTAGAATGAACATTTCTCTCAGAGCTCTCATAACCTGGTGTGTGTACAGAAGGCTTTGAGGTTCAGGTCCAGAGCTGTATTTTGGAAACAGTGTTTGCTGTTGGTTGTAGCTAGCAGGCGGTGAAAAGCCCCAATCTGCACTTTGCCCTTTGCTCCCTAAACCCCTTAAACATACACAGTGGCTTTTCACACAACACTCACCATAAGCTGCCTTTGTTTTTTTTCTAATTATTAATACTAATTAATCCTTTTGTTTAAAAAGGGACTTCTAATGTTATTTAAATTTATGTTGCGCCTCTGTATGATGTTCACCGTGGACAGAGACTGACCGCTTGATCGCTGTAAGCTTGCAGGAGAAAAGTCCATTTCTAAAATAAATATATATTTAAGTAAAGCACACCGAGTCCTTTACAACTTCCAATTTGTTGTTTTCATTCCGGTCACTCATCTCACCTTTTCTACATCTTTCTACAAGGCACATGTAAGGAAATTATATAAAGCACAGTTGCCTTCAAAATGATGAAATGAAAGGTTTCTAAATATTAAAAAAAGTACTCTAAAGAGCAGTAAACAGTAAAAAAACTAAAACAAATCAATATTTGGTGTGAGCAGCCTTTGGCTTTAAAACTGCATCAACTCTCTTAGACACTGTCGTGCAGTTTTATAAGGAAATCGGCTGGCAGGTTGTTCCAAGAATCTCTGCAGGTAAAATCCCAGCCAGCCCTGATTGCGTTTCTATCTGAAAAGTGCTCTATTGCTTAATTACTTTCTTTAACCACTTACAAAACATTTTCTATAAAACATTAAACTTTTGGGAAAATGAATGTTTGGAAATCTAAAATTTGCTCTTTTTACCTAATGACACACTAATCTAAACAATACAAAATAAACATCTATGGCAAAATGTGTATATAAAAACTAGGGTGCCTAAGACAGTACTTTACATTTGAAGTAAAACACATATTGAACCACAGATTTATTTATTAACATTAGCCATGTAGCCAACTGTACAAAGCAACTCATAGTAGGACTGTAAGTGCACAATTGATCCTGCTAAGCTGTATAAATAATACAGGTGAAAAATTAATGCATAAACCGTGCTACAGGTCAAGGTTTTAAAGCAACAATTCAGCCATAAAAAAGCAAATTTACATAATTTCCCACTTACAAACTGGCTTCATAGTGTGTCGAGTTGTTCAGTATGTCAAACAGATTTGCTTATGTGGTTTCTGACACCGTATGATACTTTTGTTATCTATAAAAATGTACAAAAGGATGCCGTAGAGCTAAAAAAACAGTAGCGGGCATCTGGAGGCTGGAATCACTTTCTTTCTCAGCACATAGTTTGGTGTCTATGCATACAATGACTCCGATAAGAGGTGTGGCACAAGTTCATCACGTTTGAAGGCGGAATTATACATCAGAAGTGATTCAGGCAATCGTACAGTTCCAATTTGATTTGCATATTTCATCTTTTTTTTAAAAACATATTTATTCTGTAATTTCATGAAACAAACGTACAAATGGTGCTACTTGAGCCAAACAAATGTTTTTGAGATGATTATTGAGGCCTGCAGTTTTCACAATGCTAAACTTGTAGCTATAAATCTCTTACATGTCAGCAACATTAGCCTCATAGCTCCAGTACAACACTAAAGAAGAAAACTTCAGACACCAAACACATCATGGCTGATTAACTAAAATTGTGGTAAGGGAAAAAAAAAAAGTGTGTAAATTTAATTTTAGGCCAAACTGTTGCTTTAACATGAACACCGTCACTGATTACAGAATAACACATTAAATATGTAATGCGTTAATTTGCTGCTAGAATGCTGAAGGCTAATTAAAGAAGTGTTCTATGGGGCTAAATGTATTAGCAAATGAAACGCATTAAAACATGCCAAACAGGTTGGATTGTCTCTTGTGATAGACAATTTAGCATAAGAGAACACAATTTTTCATTCGGACCATATATGATCTTTTCCTATGGACATAAATATCAAATTCCTGAAATGATGCAACAACACAGAGGAAATCAACAGCAATCATAAATAAATGCAACCCCAAACTTCAAGTAAGATGATAATTCCAATCTAGCTACCGGCTAATTGTAAAAAAAAAAATTATTAGTGAGCGGTGACGACCACACAAACCAGCTCTACAGGAGCTTTTCAAGTTTTATAAAACTTCTACTTGTTACTGTGTTTAAAAATAGGAATCATGGAGGAGGGATGTGCTTAAAAGCTATAATTCAGTCATCTTTTGTTTTTAATAAGTCATCGAACAAGTCATTTGGTCAGTTTTTAGGGTCGATGTTTAAGACGAGGGTGACTCCTGGCTCCAGAAGGGACCCTTTCACTTTGTCGTGGAACTTCTCTCTGTAGATGTTAAACTCCATGATGCTCGCAGGCTTCTCTTCCACCCAAAACGTATCAAACTCGTACGCCAGATAACCTGAAAGAACGCCACAGAGATTTTGGTGAGATCGGAATAGCTCAGAAGAGGATTGGACTGCCCGCTATCAGATGATGTGCTGTACATTGTAATTTCAGCCTAATATTAGCATCTGCTTATTTTAATTTAGACAGACATGCAGCTATGGCAACAAGGCTACGCTGTTGCACGTTTTTTTTAAACTTTACTTGACTAGGCAACGAAACTGCTGAACATGATTCATTGAGAAAAAAAAAATTGGTTGTAATTTTTAATACATGTTTAAATGTAAAATAAACATGAATGAAACTTAAACAGTGCAGCAAACGTGCTGTTTTGTCTCTAAGGAAAGAGAATTTAGGGGGTCCGGTGTGACCTATAATCCAGTTTTAAACCCAGCTCTGGCTTAATTCATTTTAGAGAAAATACTTCCAGCATTGCATCTATACCAAAATGGCTATTTGTGCATTCTTAGCGTCCTGACTGGCTGTGTTGGTTGTACAAAAGCTGGGTAGGACAGTAAGGATAGTGTCAAGAAACAGAGTTAGAAAATAGCCTCCATTGAATTAATTGTGAATTCCACCAAAATTATAGTTTGTGTGTTTTTGATCGTTACGTTTCATACGTTGTTTTTGTGAATGTTTATCTCTAGAGTTTGCAGTACGTTCATCACTGTTAAGTTTCTGCGTCGCAATTGCAACACTCTGCAGTTCCAAACTAATTTGTCCCTCGCGCTTGCTGTAGTCTGGCAGACTTGCAGCTGCTGAAAACATCTAATACAGTGCTGAAATATTGTTGTCTGTATGCAGGAGCGAGCGACACACACACAGAGAGAGAGAGACACACACACACAGAGAGAGAGACACACACACAGAGAGAGAGACACACACAGAGAGAGAGAGACACACACAGAGAGAGAGACACACACACAGAGAGAGAGAGACACACACACAGAGAGAGAGAGACACACACACAGAGAGAGAGACACACACACACAGAGAGAGAGACACACACACACAGAGACAGACACACACACAGAGACAGACACACACAGAGAGAGAGAGAGAGAGACTGGCTGCCGTGTCTTGTGTCTGCCACACACACACCTGTTCCACTGTTGCCGTGACGGTCGTCACATTGATGACGTAACCGACCGCTAAAGTTTAAAGGTTAATGAGCGGACTCACAGTAAAGCAGGTGGAAGTGGTGCATGTGTGGTGTTCCCGCCACTGTGTTATAGAAGTGAGGCTTCAAAGCCCCGCTCCTCAGTAAACTGTAGGCCATCTCAGTCAGGTTAATACCCACGATGGCGTAGGAGTACCTGCGTCGAGAAGCACACCAACTGTTAGAACAATGTAAAATTTAACTGAGGCCTGAGAGAGAACTTTGCCCAGTAGGGGAGATGTTTTTAATAATAATTGAACGTATAGCTAAAAGCATGGTGTGGCTGCAAACGTCTTACCCCAGCGTGGGATGGTTTGCATGGGACAGGACCTGTCGTGCTGCTTTAGTGAAGTTCTCACTGAAAAAACTGTTCACACACACTCATGTGATTTGTTAATATGCGAGTGGTACATTAACCAATAACACATCAGCAGTGTGTGAGGTCTTCTGAATATTTATTCATAGAAAACATTCAAACTTGCACAAGGTTAATTAAATAACTAATCACAGTTATGTGTGGTTTAACTGAAAAATGAGACGTACACCAGGTTTACCAGGCCGAGCATGCCCATCCCTCTGAAGTCGGTCTTTGGGTCGTCACCTTGAAAGCCGATGTTGCCCCACTGCTTGGTGATTCGAGATTCCAGCTTAACGGATGGCATCAGTAAGTCCCACAACTAATAACAATAAAGCATAAAACAGCGATATTGTGTTGAAGACCATCGGAAATCTAGACTGACCCCTTTACCGCGTTAGTTCATGGTCGCTGGTCGTTCTGTGCACAATTTCAACAGTTTCAATCGCATGAAAAACTAAAGTATTCTTGTATTTCCGTAATCCTCAATCAAAATGCACTGACTTTTTCCCACCCTCTAAACCTCCTTTTAATTTGTAACCACGTTACAGCATGCGGCCGGGGAAAGAATATTAACCAATAACGACTCCCACTTTTCTCAATACAATTGGATAAAAGCTGTACATTAATTCCTGTTTCGTGAAAAAATGCGCTATAGTTTGTGTTTCATGTCGTCTTTTACGGCCTGCGTTTATTTACAGAATCCAAATTCACTCCTTTATGATTTAACGATATTTGCGACACAACCTGAGCTAACCTAACTACCAAACCCTTTAAAATAATCCTCCAGCGTACAGCAGGCATTGACGCAGATCAGCTCCGCAGTGCCTCGCAGTGCCTCCCAGTGCCTATTCAGTGGCAGAAGGATGTGTGCTAGTGCCTGCCTGTTGGCCCATTGAGCAAGACATTTAACCCTCGACTGCTTAGCTATATGACTGGATTCTGTCTCATTTATCAGTCCCTTTTAATAAAAGCGTCTGCATAAACGTAAACCGCAATATTCACTACAAAATATTGCAATATAAGCTCACCAATAGCAGCGCCTTATTGTACAATGGGTTGGACGAATGCAACTCGGCATAAAACCGGATGCTCAGTTGTTGGCCAGACTCTGAGGTTGCCTTTTGTGCTTCATGTCCAACACAATATTGAATATTGACACTCCCACGTTCCAGGATAACAACTGTAGGGTGCAGAGGGCCAAATCTGTGTGCGACTTGTTCAACGAGCATGACGAAACACTGGAAAACTTTGACCGGCCTGCAAAGTCACCGGATCGCAATCCTACAGAAAACTTGTGGGATTATATGGAACACCAAAATAGGCACCTACAGACTCTAGCTGAATTGTGCATCCCGTCAGTGGAAGAGTGGGCTACAACTGACAGGAACTATCTTAAGACGCTGGTGAAATCCATACCTGACCGGTGAAAGGAGGCGTAACCAAGTAAATCAAAAGTTAATGTAATGATCAGACAAGTTGTGTGCTAATGAGCACCTCAAATGACTCACCTGAAGAAGCTTTTTCTCGTGTTCTTCATTTTCAGAGTCAAACACCTCTTTTCTTAGCTCTTCAACCGACGTGAACAGAGTGTTATAGCCACTTATTTGCAAGAGGCACTGATGAAGATGCACCTTAAACCTACAATTGTCAATTAAAGGAACATTGAATTTCATTTCGAGAAAAAGAAAAGAAAAGAGAAAGAAAGAAAAAAAAAGCATCACTGATACGAATGTGTCTCTCAATGCAAGAGTCATTTAATGCTCTCCATGTCTCTTAAAACAAGATCTATTGAATTCCTACTGACTTGGGATCTTTTTGTTCTTTGATATTCTTCTCTCTCATGATTTGCGCCACACAGCCCGCCACTGCATCTTCCTTCACATTCACAGCATCTCGCAGCACCTGAACAATGCAACAGACGACTCGTTCAATTTAGTCTGACAGAAGAATCGCTCATACCGTGCCATGCTTTACACATACGGTGGGTTCCAAAAGTCTGAGAGCACATTGAAAGTCCGCCACCATGTTTCACTGTTGTTTTGATCCACTGTGGTATCAATCTCTCTTCTGTTCGTCTCCTTACATGAACCCTTCTGTTACTGCCATAAATCTCAAACTTGGATTCATCAGTAAAATAGGACTTTTTTCCAGTGTTGATCTTCTGATGGTGTGCTCACTTTTGGTCTGTACCTGATCGTGCTTTGGATACGACTGATCCAGTTATTGTTCATCATAGACAATGATTGATACCATTAGCATGAGCAAAGTAGCTCCTATGTAGTACGTTGCAATTGCCATCCATTTGTTTTTCGACAATCTTTAACCCTCCTAAACGCTGTCATGGTGATGAAATGACTCCGCCCCTAAGCTTCTGACATCACCGTTTCTAGGCTCCAGACCAGCAGCGTTTTACTATTGGAGATGTACTGATTTTGTGAGACGAGAACTGGCTCTTTTGTGGTAGAAAATAATAGAATGGTTCAAGATTAGACTCCGGCTCCAGAATCAAGAGAAGTCGAGAAGATCTAAGTGATATTTAAACATTACTCTAAGATAATACGGGCTCCATCTTGTTTGCTGTCCCTGCAGCCTGTTCGCCGGCCGGATTCCCCAGACGACCGCCACATCATGGCCAAGCACGCCGCCATCTACCCAGTGGATGAGGAGCTGGAAGCTGTGCAGCGTATCGTCTCGCACTCTGAGAGAGCCCTCAAACTGGTGTCCGACTTGCTGCTGGAGCAGGACGGCATAGACTCAACGGATAAGCAGTGAGTCGCTCCACTATGTCTGTCAGGAGTATAGGGGTGTCCAGCTTTGGGGGTCAGCCTCTGATGTCAAAATGTAAATGCATTGATTCTTTACCTATCGCCGTATTAGCTCTTTATCAGTCATTTATTAAGTGTCACTCTGTTAGTTGTCCTCCTTATAGAAAAGTGAGTATCTATGCTATGCTCTGTGTTCCAGAATGCAATAGGAGAAAACGAGTAATTTAGTACATTTTAAACTTCATGTATCCTAACACAGTGATGTGTCAGAATATCGCTGATATGGGATCAGAATTTCTACTTGATATCCTTATAAATTTGGTTACACAAGCGGTAGGTGGTAGAAATCTCTTACTGAAATACCAATAATTGTGCCAAAATGAGCTTTCCTGTTGGGGCAGTCATGGTTTGTTCACATTAAAGCGATGGGCTAACTAAAGCTAGCATCATCCTACTCATAACATTAGTTACGTTAGGTCATTTTTTGCCACATTATCAGACAGAATTTTCAGTTGATCGGGTTCCCACAGTCCTGGAAGTTTTAAAAATTTAGAAAATTGATCAAATATCTATTAGGTTTTGGAAAAGTCATGGAATTTTTCATTAGGCCCAATATCATTGTCACATTTTAAAGTAGATAATTTCGGTTCAACAAAAAAACATGTGTAGGAGTTTAGAGGACAAATGTGCAGGATGGGGGCCCAAAGAATGAATCTAATATCTCTCGTGCAAACGTCTTGCATTTGCAGTATTGTGCCAAGGTTTATTCACACAAAAAAAACGGTCGTGGAAATTTCTTTTGAAGTTTTTTGGTAAAAATGTGTGGGAACCAGGAGTTAAACTAATCACCATGTTAGCACAGTCCACCAACTAAATGAGGCATGTTGGCACTTTTTTCAACTAAATAATGTTGGCACTGTTGTACTCACATGGTCTTTAGTACATGTTTAGAGCACTGTTTAGATTATTTAAAGTACTGCTTAGTCATACAAAATAATTGAACTATTGTTTAATTGACCTAAATGATGTTAGTGCTGAACTGTTGAATTGAATACTATATTAACACTGTTTAGTTGAATACTATACTAACACTGTTTAGTTGAATTGAATACTATACTAACACCGTTTAGTTGAATTGAATACTATACTAACACTTTAGTTGAACTGAATACTATATTCACACTGTTTAGTTGAATTGAATACTATACTCACACTGTTTAGTTGAATTGAATACTATACTCACACTGTTTAGTTGAATTGAATACTGTACTAACACCGTTTAGTTGAATTGAATACTGTACTAACACCGTTTAGTTGAATTGAATACTGTACTAACACCGTTTAGTTGAATTGCATACTATATTCACACTGTTTAGTTGAATTGAATACTATACTCACACTGTTCAGTTGAATTGAATACTATATTAACACTGTTCAGTTGAATTGAATACTATACTAACACTGTTCAGTTGAATTGAATACTATACTAACACTGTTTAGTTTAATTGAATACTATATTAACACTCTCTGTGTGAAATGGTGCCTTACTTCCTATTCTCTACAAACGGCAGGGCATTAGAGAAGTACTTTGCCCTCTAGTGTAATGTACTGTAATAAGTGCACTAGATATTCTCCACTGTGCTGTCATTTGTGACCACAAAATAGCAAAACTCGCTAAAAGTGCACTATGTAGTGAATAGGGTTTTGTTTCGTACACACTTACTGTTTAGTGGAGTTAAATGGTGTTAGCACTGTTGTACCAAATACCATTTCAGCACCGTCTAATTGTACTAAATAAAATTAAGAAATAATGTTCGGGCAATCTTGTACTTAATACCGCTGTTTAATTTGATCTCTTGTGCCACTTTGGTCTGGAATATTTTTTTGTAAGATGGTTTTTGAAGCTCTGTGGAAACTGAGGCTTTTTGTTTGTGCTTTTTTTGTTTGTGGAGCAGGTTGGACCCTCAGGGTCGTGTCCTGAATGGGGTGATGAGGGTGGGGATCCTGGCCAAAGGCCTGCTGCTGCACAGAGACAGGGACGTTCAGCTCATCCTGCTCGCTGCCAAGAAACCCACTATCTCCCTGCTGAACAACATCGCCGAACTGCTTCCAAAACAACTGGGGGTAAGACATCAGCCCGTTCTTTTCTTCCTGTGTCTTTCTGTCATGTGACTGTGAAATATTCACTCCCGGAGAATCAACAAAACATGTTTAACAGACAACAGATTGACACTAAAGCAGAGTTAAACTGTTTGCTGTTAAACTAGAAGCAGAAATATGTGGAGTGCTGTAGCAGAGACCACGCCTCGCACTGTTAAAGGCCAACATTTAAACTTGGGCAGGCTTTAAAAATTCTTTTTAATGTCTATATACATAAGGTTTATTTTAATTCCAAATGTGTGTACTTGCCTTACATTCTCAATTAAAGCTCTCAGTTTTGGAAACCCACCTCAAGTCTTTTTAAAATATACCTGCAATGAATATTTATCCATTTATCACAATAAAAGTGTGCTTCCATGTACCAGCTTCCTTTCAGTTTGCCATATAAACAAAAAAATCCTTGTGAAGGATTGCTGGTCCTGAATTAGTACTTTTTTTTCCCCGTTTTATTTATTTATTTGAAATATAGTGATGATTTAGGATATTTTGATTACAGGCCACAGTGTGTAAAAATGGCATATTTCTGGAGCTAAAATTAATGTGTCTGAAGAAAAGACCTCTTGTTTGTCACCAGGGGTCATTTAAAAAAATCCCATTAAGGCAAGGAAGGCTACAGATGGTGTTTTGCTACTTCTGCTTTCTAGAGAAATACAGCATGTTTTAGATCACTTTAAACCAGTCATACCCTTTGTACTTCCTGAAAAATGTGGTTTCGACAGTCCTGTGATATTAAGCGTGGTTGTAGGTATGACGTTAATTCTTGGTATAATGTCTTGTCGTGACATTTCTTTTCTGCAGGTTGATGAGCGTGTTGATATTTAAGTTTAGATTTTGGGGTAATTCAAGGCCACATCCAAATAAATACGAACACGGCGATGATTCTAATACTTCTCTATTTCTGCTTCTCGGCGTAATCGCTATTTGAAGGGCTCTTAACTGATCTTTAGTTCCCCTGCCTGGTTGCGACACCTAAACCCTACAGAGAGAGCCCGGGTTATTTTTATTACAATACAGCAAGCCCAAACCACAAAAAAAGGGAAAATTGAACTTGAAAATTGAGTGAAATTTCCATTTTTATATTCAGCTTGTAGACTGTGAAAACCTTTAATATCTGTCACTTTTCTCATTATGATTATTTTTGGCGGGCTACAGCCCTGATATAATTCGGGACATTTAGTCTCCTGCCCGGCTGTCTCCTCTGTAGTGAGTAACACAGCGTGTCCTTTTAACCGGCAGACCTTTTCTGAAGATCAGTATGTGGTCCAGGCTCAGCCTGAGGAAGCCAACATCATCATTATTTCCAGCAAGGAACCAAAAATGCAGGTGACCATCTGTCTCACTTCGCCAGTGATGCGGGAGGAGCCTGCGCCCAGCGCGGAGGGAAAGGCAGGCGACACTCTGCCTGAGAAAGGTTAGAGAACCCACGCTTTCAATCGACTGCACTTGTATGTCTCCGTTTCATAGACAAAACAACAAGAAGCCAAATCCAAGATAAATCTGGCTCTAACTGAGATTGGGTGTCTTGTCTATCGGTATCACTATCTATATTATCCATTAGCAAGTAAATTGGCCAGTCCTCGGTTCTGATTTAGCCCCTGATTGAATCTAAAGCTGGATCTCTGACCTTTCTGTCATTTTGCATGTGTCATTATATTCCACTGACGTGCTGTGACATTCTGTGCATTACGAGCACTGTGACCCACACACAGAGGCTTATGTTTTACTCAGCGTATGGGAGGCAGACATGTCCATTTTTGAACCACGTTTGCAAGGAAAGGGAAATATGTCAGGATTGAGTAAGAGAGAGAGAGAGGCAGTGTTTGTTAGATCAGTGTTATGTAGCTTCCCTTTTATTTTGGGAAGTGACATAAGCTGATAAAAATGAAAGAAATGGTTTGGCGAAAATTAAAACGTGAACAATTTTTTTCCTTACCCCAAAAAAGTCACATTTTGTCCATAAATGCATGGCCAAATCTTTATATACTTGCTTCAAACAAGATCGTTACGCGACATAATCACATTTTTAAATAAACGATTTTGTAAAATAGCAGAGAGAGTCCGTAGTTACAAATTGAAGTTGTCACCCGCGTAACTTCCTTTTAAACTCTGGGATGGCCAGGGGGGCAGAATGATGAGGGGAAAATTGATTCCGGTTGTCCAAAATGGCTGCTCCCATAACGTTACAGCTTTCAGCTACATAGTGAAGTTTTGTTCATGTTTATAGATTACAGATTTTGGGTGAGAGAGATTTACATTATTTGTTAGCTACATGAACCTCATAGCTCGAGGGCAAAACTAAAGAATCTAAAGAAGCAAGCATCGGGCATCAAACATATCGTGGCTAATCAGCTACATTTGGGGGAGACTTGTGCAAATCAGATTTTTTTTTTCTTCTCCAAACCATTCTTAACTGTACACCTCGTGATCTGCTTCTCACTTTTGTACATTTTTACGTAACTTGTTCCATTGCAATAATTTCTAGGAACCAAGAACTGTGGAAAAAAAAAAAACCCTATTCCTTGTTATGTTTGCTAATAGTATCACTCCTTACTAGCGAATTTCCTCTTAATACTGATTTATGTTATTCAGCACATTCAGTGTTTGCATTTTCCATATTAGAGCAAGAACATCCACGCATTTGAGCGGTTTTTTTTCTTTTCTTTTTCCCCTAAACTGTGATGTAAAAACAACAACAAAAAAGACATCAGTGACTATGTCCACTGTTTGTCTGTTTCTAGGGTCGGAGAATGACCCTGCAGATGTTCTAAACAGGACAAAGTGCCTGGAGTATTTGGCTGCCCTTCGCCATGCCAAATGGTTTCAGGTAAATGGGAAAGTTGGGTAGTGTGGTGGGGATTGCTCTATGGAAAAACACAATGTGCAGATATTCTGTAATATCTTATGGGTCCTTTTGCGTCCTTCATTGCTTATTGGTGAAGTTAAAACGACAAAGTTATAATCAATTGAGGGGCCTAAACGTGCAATATTAAGCTTGGGATTCATTTAATAATTGTCTACATCATGAATTGGTTTCCGAATTTAAATGTCATGAGCCAACATATTATTGAAGTCTCTGTGCATAACGTCCACATCTAATTTTATATTTTGATAAACTACGCATATGTTTACAAATGCTGCTGTCTGGTTTCATTGCTCAAACGAGAAAAGCTCGTGTTGTAAGTATGGAGTCTCAGTAAGTTTTGTCAGCAGGCTCGGGCGAACGGTCTCCAGTCCGGTGTGATCATCATCCGTGTACTGCGAGACCTCTGTCAGCGCATGCCAACCTGGGGCAAGATGCCCGCCTGGGTAAGAGCACCTGAAATCTGTTCAGCCATTCAGTCAGTTTCACTTGCACCTTTCAGTTTCACAGTAGTGATGAATGCGTTCTTTATTGCTCTTCATGATGATGATGCTGATGGTATGCTTGATGTCCAAAGGCCATGGAGTTGCTGGTTGAGAAAGCCGTCAGCAGTGCATCAGTTCCGCTGAGTCCAGGAGATGCCCTGCGCAGAGTTTTGGAGTGTATAGCCAGTGGAATCCTACTGCCAGGTGCTTTAAAAGGCCACATAATAAGATGATTACGTTTTCAATATGATGCATAGCTCTCACAACAATTTGGTATATATAAAAATATACACTCCTTCTGCTCTCAGGTGGTCCAGGCTTGTTTGATCCCTGTGAAAAAGTCCAAACAGATGCACTGGAGACCATGACCAAGCAAGCCCGAGAAGATGTAACAACAAGTGCTCAGGTATTTGGGAGCCGGGTCATTTTCTCACCATGACATGAATGCTACCACGATTACTCATCCTGTGTAAAAGCACGAGAACAACATCAGCTCCTGTCTTTCAGAACGCCCTGCGTCTGCTGGCCTTTCGGCAGATCCACAAAATCTTGGGGATGGACTCACTGCCGACGTCCAAGGCCAGCGCTCGCAACCGCAAAAGACGGAGAGACGACGCAGACGAGGGGGAGGGTGGGGGCAAGAAGGACAAAAAAGAAGATTCCCAAGATGCCCGAGATGTGCATCAGACGTCTTGCACGTAGATCATAGCATAAAACTATTCCTCACCAAGAAGGAACGGTGTCGACATTTCTAGACAAGTTCCGTTTCCTCTTTTCTCGTTTTTATTACAGCTGTACTGCAAATAGGATTTCAAAGGAACAGGTTCAAAGCAGGTGACTGAAATTCCATTTATAGAGTAGCAGAGCGTGACTGAATAAGGCTGAAGTCACTGAAAACTGTTGCTAACCTGTTTTAACACAGACAGAGGCACATTTATTCAATAACAGCACTTGTTTAAAAAAAAAAAAGAAGAAAAAAAAAGCTTTAATCCTTTATAAAGAGGCCAGTTGCTTTATTTTTTATAAAGTTTACACAAGACTTTAGATTTGGGTCTGGTCCATTGATATGGACACAAAGGAAGCCTGATCATTTTCAGTTTCTAGTTAATAGTGTAATTACTTTTGTGTGTGGATAATGTACTCCTGCAAAGAGATTAGAGTTTCTATATTATTTAACTTAATCATAAGAAATATAATATTAAAGTGAATATACACCAACAGCTTATCGAAAGTAATATATCATAATGAAAGTATTCTCCAAAAGAGTAATGTATAATTACAGACAACTAAACTTTGTGGTTGAGCTTAAAAATATCTGCTCACGTGTGATTGTTTAATACCTGGAAATTAAGTTTTAAATTCAAGCGATTTCATTAGTCTCTCTTCTTTTCATTGCACACGAATGTCGTATAGTGAATCTATTAAATTATGGCCGAGGCCGAGCGCTCGCGGACCCACCTGTGTCAGAGAAGCCGAATGTAAACGGGGGAAAAATGAACAGATTTTACAAACATGTACATAAATGGACTGTAATGGAGGATCTTCTATTTTTTTCTCTTGTGCCTGAAATTAATGGAGCTAAAACGGGCAGATTAAAGTGCACTTGAAGTGTGTCGAACAAGATGGGTGAAGATGTTTTTTTTTTTATATATATACTGTGACAAAATGTCATGCAATACTTAGTCTCTTATTATGATTATCCGCTTATTATTATTATTATTATTATTATTATTATTATGATGATCAAAAACACTTTTCATTTGCTTTCTGAATTTGTGTTCTTTAAAAACGCAGAATGTTATAGTCAGGTTTTGTTAATATTCTTTGTTAATGGCGTGAGCTTATTTTTGAAGGTTTTTGTCGTGCTGCTTTAAAATACACATCTATTAAACTCTCATATGCACAAAATTGTTAACTTAAAATGTCTTAATATCGCTTTCGGAGTTAATTTTGTTTATGGCTTATGGGGGGGGGGAAGAAACGGCTTTCTAATTGTTTCTCAATTCATTCATTCATTACCCCAAAATTAATAACACCATAACCCTTCACCTTACAATAAATTTAAGTGATTAATGTTTTTTAGTTCCTGAGTTCAGAAAGGGTTTTTTTTTTTCCTGTCTTTGACCTACATCTGATTTTATGTACAAGGTCTTAGCTAAGTTAGCATAACTTCTCTTTCATTTTCTGAGAGGTTTGTCTCTGAAAATGAAGGTTGTTGTGCAGTTTCTTTAATAAAACAGTGGTACATGCATGAAACAGACTGATGACGTAGTCAAATTAGTCTCACAAACCTGGCTGGTTTGGGGTTTTCTCTCTACTATGGAGAGCTCCAAGTTGCCGTCAAGCAACATTGTCTTGGTAACCGGTCGTAAAATCATCTGGCTTTAACCAATCCCGCACTCGCTGCAGTGTTGGCGTTTTACTCGGTGCTGGAGAACAAGTGAATTACATCGAGACGAGTTCATTCATGCTTTTATACAACACATCCTTTTATTTTTCATAAACAAAATTAGGTTACCGCATAACTGACCTGAAACGTTCAGTGCGCGATTTTAGCCGTTTCCAGCGCCATTCACGCCCATTCATTGAGGCGTGTTTGTCTCTCGGCTGCCCCCTCGCGGCGCAGTGATGTACTGCAGTGAGGTTTTGGGTACAGTAGGATGAAGAGGAAGTGAGCAGCGGGATATCAATGCAACTGAAATAGATATGAACACATTCATATCTCACATCTCATATGAACACATTCATATCTCCGTAGCCTGAGTCGGAGCTGTTGAACGCGGCAAGGGGCATGGAGTCGTAACACTTTTCCAGTGTGTGGTAAGTCACTTAAAGCACCTGCAACCTGCAACCGAGTGGAATTTTAGTTGTGCATTTATGTTTTTGTTGTTGTTGTTGTTGCAAACACTGCAGAGTCGCTTTGAGTCTAAACCGAGTTACTCTTAACTTCTGCATGGGCTCATTATAATGAGACAAAAGCAGTGATCATGTACTGTTCAAATATTTCTATTAGCCTAGATCAGAAATGACAAGCTGAACCTGGGTTGTTCTATGGAAATTGTACATTTTCACTTTTGAAAAGTTGAAATATGTGATGTTTCCCCACAATATATGAGTGGCTCTGGGGGGGAAAGACACCTTGAAGTGAACGGGAACTGGACTGCCATAGCCTGTACAACTTGTGTGTTTTGGGTACCACATGTATGAGTATTGGGGGGGACAAAGGGGCAATAAAAGGTCTGGTCGTTATTAAAAGCACCTTGGTTCTGGTCTACACTGAGTTTATTTTCAGATTATGAATGTTTTTTAAAAAGCTGATCTTTTTTGTTGTTGTAATGATACTGCTTTTCAGAAAACAAATATAGAAAAAAAGAAAGAAAGATACTTTCAGAATGACCATATCTTTAATATGCAATAGTTCATCTTATTCAGTCAAATGGAATGGTAAAATGCCATTTATTTAACCTTTTTATTTATTAATCACATTACTGAATGTAAGAGGATTGACCTTGTGGTAACAGGAATGAACGGAGTTAATGGGACACTGCTTTCATAGTTTACTGTTCAAATTTGATTCGATATTTTGTTCTATGTTTAATGAAGATGATATTTATTTTTGAAGTTTGTTCATTTCTTTGAAAAGTCTTATTATTCACCGAAGTCTCATCGCTGTAAAAGGGTGTACGCACTACGGACCTAAGGTATACTCTTGGGGGAAAAAAAAAGAAGGTTCTATGTAGAACCCTAAAACATAGTGTTTCCTAATCATAGAGGGTTCCAAATAGAACCCATTTATGGCGCTAAGAACCCATAACTATCTAATGAGTCCTTGAGGAACCCCTTTTTAAGTGTGTAGTCTTATGGAAGCAAGCAGTGATTTTGAAAGTTTCTGAAATGTTGTACAGTTAAGTTGATTTGCCAACAACTAACAAAATACAACATGATTATTGACATCTAGCCAAAAAAGTGTTTCCAGAATGTTCCACGGGTGTGCAGTGATGTGCTCTCATGCTAATGGATTATATGAGAGAACCTTCATGCTCTTCGTTTATATCGATCCCTTACATTAACCAGTTTTCAATGATTTACACACTCCTCCTGTAACACACTGATGAAGTGAATCAGGCCTTCAGGAGCATCTGAGTGTTAATCAGGCTGTCGTTAAAGCTAAAGGAGGACATGAATGTAGAATTTAAGCAAATGAACAATAGCTTCTGATGTTTAGTCAAACCCTTTGTTCTGTGTTAATGAACACGTTCCTGTCCGTTATCTCTTGACAAATACAGTTTTAATGTTTATTTTTTCACAAAGGTAGTATTTCCTAACATGTCATCATGCAAGAACGTCACCATGCCGACACAAAGTAATGTGTATTGATATCGAACCAAATCCTGAGCTACACTACCGGTCAAAAGTTTGGACACCCCTGCTCATGGAAGGCTTTTCTCAGTTTTTACAGTTTTCTACTATTTTAGAATAATAATGAAGACATGAACACTATGAAATAACACATATGGAATTATGCAGTGACCAAGAAAAATGTTAAACAAATCCTCGCTCTCTTCTTCATAAAAGTGCTTCTAATTCTCTAAAACTATGTTTAATTGGTTTCAATTCGTATTATATTAAGGAGGCCAGACACAATTAGTAACCTATTCTTATAAATAAGTTTATTTATAATTTTATACGGGTTTATTGCTAGTTGTAATCGGGGACAGAAAAAGCCCCCTTTTCTGGAATGACCCAACTAAAATAATATATAATAAATCTATAATAGTACAACAACAACAATAAAAATAGTAATGCAGCAATAATCATAATAATAATAATAATAATAATAATAGCAAAAGGACAATGAAATGCAAGACAGAAGCGAATTGCGGGTGGGGTAAGTGAAAGCCTCAGAAATCAGGAGAGTCTTGAGTTTTAAAAACAGTGTTGGCCCGTCTGTGTGTTGAGGGAGGGGATTTCCAGAGTCGAGGTGCAAAGGTAAGACGGGAGAAAGTGAGATTATTATGATCTTAGTAAATAAGAAGGAGGATTTTGGATTAAACATCATCCTTTATGGGGAACCAGTGAAGATTTTTGGAGTGCTGGTGTAATTGTGGTGTTAGTAAGAAGCCGTGTAGCTGATAACTAAAACTGCCTCTCACTATTTTTCATAACTCAGCAGCATTGGTGTTTGGAACAATAAGATCTGTGATGAGAAAATAAAATAATCCTCAGGCCAATTGAAAAAAATGCATCTTGATAGGCAGAAGTATGGCTGCTAGAACTAAAGCAAAAACAAGAACAAATCTAAAAACTGACTAAATGTATAAAACCCTTCCTATAAAGTGGAATTAAACTAAACTGGGAATTTCACAGGGAGAGCACCAAGCCATCGTAACCTCATGGCTGAATGTTATTTTTATCACAAACGTCAGAGTTTCCACTGTCCATCAGCTGATGGGAGTATAACGCTGGGTGCTTTTAAATTGATCAGGGTCTCTTGGTTTTAAAGTGTTGGGTCCTAAAATGTGTGGTGGTGATGATGATGATCATCATCATCTTAAAGTAGCATTCTATAAAGTAGCATTCTATGATGATGATCACAGGGGTGGTGGTGGCTCAGTGGTTAAAAGTTCTAAGCTAGTGCCCAGAAGGTTGTGACTTCAAACTCCAGAGAGCCACTGGTGAACCATTAAAGCTCAACTCTCAGCTCTGCGCTTGAATTGAATTTTGCCTCAACTGTGAGGAATAAACCCTCAAAAAAACAGGCAACCAGGTGACTTATTTTCAACTCATTAGAATCCTCTGTTTTTTTCCCCAAGTAAAGACAGACAAGTCCTGAGTTGACACATCATTTATTCAGAATGCAGAACAATTTTACACACACACACACACACACAGTTTTATACTTTTAAACACGGCGTAAGAAGGTGGGGTCAAGAAGGTTGAAACTCAAGGCTGCGCATCATTTCTTGACGATCGCTTTGTTTTCTGTACGCCATCTGGCCGCCTTTTAGCCTCAAACATCTTTTCCCATGTTCTTGGTTCCTGATAGCAGAATGACTACATGCAAGCAAGTTGTTTTGTCTGGTCTTCCAAGCCTTCGGTTTTGTTTAAGAAACAAATCTGAATCAGACATGAAGACGCATGACATTCTAAATCTACATGTGTTATTATATTTTACACAATGATCTTAGGCATATGGCTATTTAATTAAATCACCTACATATAGTAATATTCAAGATATGTCC
>JAOUQW010000038.1:21812034-21824384 GCA_028565825.1 Olivaichthys viedmensis | reverse complement strand
ATGATGTTTTACAGCTTTCTACAAATGACTTGAAACCAAAGTGCATAAACACTAGAATCATATTACAATCATTTTATAGATGGATCTGAAACTAAATGAAATTTATATCACTGAAAACACTGATTCAACACTTTTGAATGCTGGTGTACATTGATAATATATATATATATTTAAATGTGAAATTGTTGACTGCCCTATTACTTCTGGGACACTCTGCACCTTCTAGTACAGCAACAGTTATGCCGTCAGGGACACAGCTAACCAATCAGATTGCACCTTGGGCCACAGGTTCACCTAAAATGACTAGATTCTTTATATTTCTTAATATTTAAGCACATTCAAAATCAGATCAAATTAATTTTGTGATCTTAACAATAAGACAGTCATGAAATGGTGTTCAATAATTTGTACTTTAAAAACTGTTCTGTGTGTAAATGCTGCTAGTTCAAAGAGCTAAAGTCAGCTATGTAACATTGCAAAAGTAAATTAATTTTTTTAAAATCTTCGAACAAGCGAGGGCCATGTGGTTGGATCACGTTTAATTTCTTGCAAATGAAGTCGTAAAAAAAATGTATGAACTTTAACCTTTAACCTTAACCTTCATAACCTTCAATACGGATTGAGTTGTGAGAATTTTTACAGGTTTGTAAGTGTGCGACCATGTTGAATATGCATGCATGGTTATTTAAAGACGACCTGAAATCAAAACGGACCTTTTTTTTTAAACCTTGTTAGCTCGTGTCCTTGATCAGATTGGTGCACGATTCATCCGCACTAATCACTTAAAAGACAAAATCCTTCTTTGTCCGTAACTTTTCACTAAAGTGCACCGACTTTTCCCCGCCTCTAAACGGCCTCTGATTTTTTTATTACATCACGATAAAATGGTAGGCGGGACAAAAAAACAAAGAAACCCAATGATTTTATGTCATGTTTCACACACCCCTCCCCCCCCTGAGTTATGGTGCGTTCGGCAGGACCTCGTCAACTCGGATATTACCGAGTTTACCACCAGGAAGTTGCAATCGAACAGCCGACAAAGTGGTAAATATCAGTGGTAAACTCGGCCTACTTCCATGATACCCGAGTTTACGAGTTGTGACGTATCCCAGAGCTTCATCTTGCTTTACGCACGTGGGTGACGACCAGCAAACACACAAATGTTCCAGGTTAACTGTAAATATACGCATACAGCTTTAATAATTGAATAATAATTGTAATAGAAACATGCAGCAGAGTATCTCTGTGGCTTCCGTTGTTTACGTATCGCAGAGGTCAATCTCATTGGTCCCAGCTTCTTCATATCCCAGTGGACATGCGTACTGTTCACGCGATAAATTTACCAGTTACCAATGAGTACCCGAACGCAAACACCTGGTACAATACGACTTGGTTCACGCCATTGTTTTACGAGTTGACCATTAGCTCCAGTCCTCCAAGTCCAGCCCGGCCAAATATGGCGTTTCAAAGAAATGCATTCAAATCTCCGTTTCATGTTGTCCTTAAGAGGGATAAATGAAAACCATTAACACCATGATGAAAAAAATGTTTTAGGGACATCATTAGGACAATTCCCATTAGGAGGTAATGGAATAAAAAAAAAAAAAATCATAATAATAATAATTTTTTTTTAATTTATTGGTGGTAGCCTATGTACATGTTCCTTTGTTATTTGGACTGCAACAAAATATTCGACTCATTTGATTTGTGCAAACTTTATATAGTTTAAATCAGCGCATAGTTATACGATCATGTGTAGTGAAAGAATGCATCAGGAAGCTTTAATGTAACAGAAAACTATCTGGTGTAAAAGATCACCATACAGCGACTAATATTTAAAATCAGTGGCGTCGGCACCTGCAGCAGCAGCTGCCCTCGGCTCCGACCAATCAGTGAGCCGCGTCTGGCGTGATTAGCATATTCATACCGCTCCGGAGGGCGTGGCTTCGCGCAGCAGCTGCCGTGCGGCTGACATCCTTCCACTGATATTCAGCCCAGTGTCCTATATGTGAGAAGAGCAGGGAAATAAAACCCGAGCATAATGTGAGACTGAGACAAAGAGGCAAGCAGGTAGGGTTTGCTCTTCTTCTGCATGCATCTGTTCTCGTGTGTATTCTCAGGCAGCTTGTTGAGTAGAGAAAAGCATAATGATTACATTTCTGACAAGGTCATCCATAGCTCTCCCTTTCCCCTGATCATGCATCTAATTATAAAAAAGGGGTGAGGGGTGGGCAAATTCCCTCTAGTTTGTCTTCGCATCCCATGATGCACTTATGATGGCATGACTTTGGCAGGTGATGCTGCACGTTTTAATGGACCTGAACTCATTTGGTCTAATTAACCAGTTCATATTCAACTTCGGTGCTTCAGTGTGACCTGCATACAGGATCTAAATACAGAATCCACATTCAATCAGCCTCAATTTAGTCCTGCGTTTGCGACTTGTCGCGTTACACAGTATAGCCTTAATATTTACAAGATTTCATATGAACGGGCATATTATATTGGCACTTTTTTTTACAAAATGCACGGGTTTTTAACGTAAATGGATCGCAGTGCTTTGGATTGCGAGGCACTATATTTCCAGTGTAGAGATGCACGTCCCCTCATTCGCCATGGGATATTTCACATTACAGTTTCAATATGAGACCCAGACGCCACAATTCTAGCAACATATAACACACCCCGCTTTCTTTTAGGCAGCCCGGAGAGTATATTTGTGTGTCCCCAGCGTCCCCTGCATTATAACTGCCTGGGTCCAAAAAATCTGTAAAAGTGGCGTCTCATTTCTTAGGAGATAAAATGCATTGCTCGGTACTATGAACTCAAAATCTTGTCCTGCTTTACCTGTCCATCTGTCCGTTTTGATCCATCGTTAGTTATACTGTAAAATTAAGTTTTGTGCCATTTTATAGATGAGGCAGGCTTTTAATTTTTTATGCACACGTGTGGTCATAATTTTTCCAAGGGAACATAACGGCTATTACCAAGCATACAATTTATGTCCGCCAGAGGGGGAAAAAAGACATCATTCATTATAAGCTTGGTGCAGTGATGTTTATTATTTAGATGATTTGTCAAAAGCCTGTATTCTGGCCAAGGCATCGGGCAGCCTGCCAAAGTTTTAGACATGACTGAATAAGAAGCTCTCTAATGCTAAAAATTGAATTTAATGCATGGGCAAAACAGTGTAGTGTGTGTCTAGTGAGATCCACTGTTTGGGTGCGGTGTGACGGCAAAAAGCTTCATTAAAGTGAAATTGGCTTGTTTTACAGTCCCTTACTGTCCATCCATTGCAGAAGTAGGTGTATTTGCCTGATAGGGTGCGGAATGTTAGTCTGTCAGGTCCCCAGAGCTTTGGTTTATCCGAGATCGATTGCAAAAGTCACAGAGGAATGGCCTGATACTAAACAATTCAAGGTTTAATACTTGAGGTAAATATAGTTTATCAGATGGTGCCGCTTTGTTTGAGGTCACATAATCAATATGTGGTTTGAAATAATGTCTTTGTATTGTTTTTTCTTAATAAATGCTTTATGATGGAGAAAAATGGCTGACTGGTTAGACGACACTTAGTTACATGTACTTTCACCAATACAGTGTAATGCACATGAAGATAAATGGACCACAAGGGTTAAATAACTTTCGGTTGGGAATGATCTGTTCCTCTGGTCTGGGCCTTGATAAGTGTTCATGTCCTCTGCTATGTTTTTCAGTACTTTTGCTTTGGGCACTGATAAAATGTAGAGAATCTATTTTACCTGAACAATTTTTTTGTCTTCACTCCCCGGATTGTCCACCATCTTGACGTACTGCAGTCTTTAGTTTGATCAATAAACGGTGTGTGTGTGTTGCAGTGGCATCTAGAATGATTAATCTTACAGCTAAACGTAGACATTAATTAAATGATTAAACTTTATCATAAAATTTAAACTGGAATTGGGGCTGTCTGAATGTCTGAAACACTTAAGAGTAATAGCCAGGCAGATAGAAATAGTAGTTTCCTGATGGAGCTGTTAGGTTTTTACTCAATTTCTTCCAAACATAGATGTTTGTCTTCTCATTTATCACTGTCATTCAGATGAAAAATTAGCTTAAACATTTACGTTAATATAGCATGCTACAGCACGACAACCGACTCCTGGTTTTCTCCTTCTCGCTATTTGTTCTCGCTATTTGCCTACACTCTTAGAAAAACAGATTAAATCTAGAACCCTAAGAGGTTCTTTGATTTTTCCCTCTGAGGTAACCAGAGAGGGTTCCAAGTAAAACTGCTTTAGGAAGCAAAGAGCCCTTAAGGAACCCTTTTGTGGCTAAGAGTTTACTTGAGGCTGTCCATTCATAAAGAGCAAATAAAAACTTTAATTAATCTATTTATCTTTTAATATGGAGGCCATACTTTGTGTGGCTAAAAGTTCTAATGTCTTATTATATATAATCCTTTAAGTAATATTGTATACTGTCTAAATTTGTGTCTAAATTCCATTCTTCCAGGATAGCCACGTTGATTTTGGACTAACAACAAAAGAAGCAGTAGAACTGGACTCAGAATGGGAACTGTCCCCAACCCCAAAAGGACTGTTACTGTTCAAATGGTACCTCGTCTATCTGGTATGGATACTGTGGGCAGCAAGGACACAAATGCAAACTGTGTCCATGACTCAGGCTTAAACCTGGCCAAGGATCACTCCTCTACCCAAAAAACAAAACCTGATCAGGATAATATGCAACATAAGTCCTCCAATAAAGGGAAACTCTTGGCAGAAACATCCCACTCTCCTTCTTCTAACAGTGAAGGTCATAGAAAACCTGATTCCCAAGAACATCATGCAAACACCAAGGTGGTCCCATGTGCAAACAATGCTGAAGAAGGCCACAGGGACGGCAATGCTAATTTAAAACCGTTGCCAACCATCTCTGCCAAAAGCAGGGATGTTTGTGTGACTAGCCCATCATCTCTAATGACACTGTCTCAAGTTGACAAGGAGAGCAATGGCAGTCATGCTAAACAAACAACCGAGGGAGAGCAGCGTGAGGACAAACTACAGAGTATCAGAGCATCAGCAACTGAGGAAACCATTGCTTGTTTGGGAACAGCGCAAAGTCAAAAGCCATGTCACACTAGTGATCCTAAGTTCACAGACTGTCCTGTGACTTCACTCCAACATGACACACCTAGCAGCATTAGGAACTCAAACATGGACACTTCCTATTTACCTGGACTTAGAGATTCAGACTGCACCATGAGCTCAGACCATGCTCTGATCACTAGTTTAGATCAGATGAACCAACCACAACCAGAATCAACTATGAAATCCCAAGGAGGGACTTCCTCAAAAGACTTTACAACAGAGGATTCCAAACCAGTTTCTAAACCAACAGAGACCTCTCAGCCAACAAAAAACAATGAGAAACCTGAGGCAGATGTCACCATGTTGCAAGCAAACAAGACACAAGCCACACCTGTTAAGGAAAAAGATTTCCACTCCAAATCTCAATATGATGCAAATTATGCCAAACCCCACCATACTGTTACAGTAAACAGCACTCCACAACACTCCCCTGACATTTCCTTAAGTCACTCCTACCATACTGAAGTGACTGATGAGGCAATTCAAATACTGGGATCTGCTTCTGAGGAAAACAAAAAGAAACACAGTAAGCTGTACCGTGAGGCCTCTACCATGACGTCAGCGGCAGACTGTGGCACCTCACCTTGCAAACAGCACCACAACGTGGAGGTGCAGGCTGTGGCTACGGTCTGCACTCGAGCTGTTGAAACAAGTCCCAGCCTTTTTCCGCACCAACCCAATCAGGCGTCCATCTGTCTTCAAATGGAAGAAATGGAGAAACTTGCAATGGTATGTCCAAAGGACAATGCAGAGGCACCTTCATTCATCTCCTCACAAATTTTAATGGGAACTTCAGGTAGTTTATGTGACCAGTCTATCACAACCTTATCAGAAGTACTTCCTCAATCTGGTGGTGTCTTGGTGCACACAGATGGTGCTCTACAACACGAGTCTAGGCTTGGAGCCAAGCCCAAGGAGCCTGGGCCACCAATGTTCAAAGACCAGAAAGGATATTCGCCTCTTCAACCAGTTTATCAGATCAATATTGAGACGTGCAATCAAAACAAGCCATCAACCGAAGCAAGTAGACACAGTCAGAGCTACAAAGCCCTCCCTGTGCTTTCTGCTTCAAACTCTGTGAATCAGGACTCCAAGGGAAAGAGCTTTTGTGAGATATCGACCCCAGCAGCTGATCTGACATGTCGAGTTCTGTCTGAAACAAGTCCTCAGTCAGAGCAACCAGCCAAGCCTCTTGCTGCTAAATCCCCTCTTTCACAGCCAAAGCCTACTCTGCAGGTGGCCGTTCCTTGTACAGCAGCTAATGAGGCTAACACAGAGACTGCAAAAGCAGCTTCTGCCCCACCATCAAGCTCTACATCAGAGGACAAAAAGAAGACAGCGAAGCTGGTGAACAAATCCAAAGCCCCACCATCAAGCTCTACATCAGAGGACAAAAAGAAGACAGCGAAGCTGGTGAACAAATCCAAAGCCGAGTCTGCAAAAAAGGGTTCCAAGTTGAAGCCAGAGAGGGACAAGAAGGCGGACGCGAAGGCAGCCAAGCCAACCAAGAAGAGCGTCCATGATGTGTTGTGGGATGACCAGGGCATGACGTGGGAGGTGTACGGCGCGTCACTGGATCCAGAGTCGCTCGGTTTCGCTATCCAGAGTCACCTCCAGTGCAAAATCAAGGAGCACGAGAAGAAAATCATGCTCAGGAAATCCATTTCAGGTGCAGCATCTGACTCGCCAATGGGCAGAAAGAGCAAGCGGAGGCAGGCTAATGTCTTCCGGTCCATGTTCCAAAATGTCAGACGACCCAACTGTTGCATACGCCCGCCCCCCTCTGCAGTGCTGGAGTGAGAACTGCTGAGTAATCACGGTCCAATGATTGCTTGGTACAGAATATTCCTCGAGGTTGTTCTAGTGCAAAGCATGACATTACTACTCCTGTTTCTTGATCCAGAGTGTGTGGCATATAAAAAAAATTGGTGTTAGAAGGTGGTAAACAGTATTATTAAAGGAAATATTTTTAGAGATTGAAAAATTATGTGGAGAGTAAAGTTCTAATGGTATTTAGAATGAAATGGCAATAACGATACTTAACATAATGACGATAATGGAACATATTTAGTTATATGCATGTACATTGGTTCAGATGGCTGTCTGTTAACTTCCCATTGTGGGATCTGCAGTTATACATTGCACTGAATATCAGATGTAAGCATACTACTGTTATACTTTTTACAAAACTTTGTGAGGTCAAATTCAAAATCTTATTGTACTCTCAGTTTGGTAAATAATTGTTTTGCATTTTTGAGGGTGGGTTGGCCCCTATTATTTATGATGTTCAAGAGTTTATTTAATCCATAAGCTTCACAAATTCAAATAGGCTGGAACTTAGTCATGATAAATGCAACAACAAAAAAAGGGAAATCCAAAATCTGGTGTGCTTGTTGTCATATGTATAGTAAAGAGCCTGTGTGCCATAGATGCCACATTCAGCAGCAATGTTACCCTGATTTTATATTAAAATCATCAAGAGACTACTGTTTTTTTACTCTCAGAATTTTTTGACCTTGCACATTTAATTGAAAAGAATGAGGATATATCGTAGTCATTAACATGGGAATTAACCTTGAGTTATTTAGCGTCATGAGAAGTGCAAAAATGAATGTGCGTGTGCATGTTTACGGGTACACGTATGTAAAACACTGGTGAGCAGTTCTGCACGTTTGCGCAGGCATGTGTACCTGCTAAAACATTTCATTTCATTGCATGACCATAACCATAACCCTTCACTGATGTGACTGATGGTGGCATTTCAGCAGCAGATGGAAGCCATATCACCATAAAGCATATCACAAATCTATTTTTGGAGGTCTTGACCTCTACAGAATGAGCTATATTGAATTTGGCAGAAGGGCTTTTTCTTCTCCCTCATTGTACCTGTACCGCTTCCTCTCTCTCTCTCTCTTTAATATTCTCTGTCTCCATACCACCACTCCACCAGCTTCATTCTCTTTCATTTCCCTTCATCCCGTCTCTTAATTAGCCCTTGTTTCAATATTTAATGTCCTCCCCCTTGCTGGCACCGTATCTTTGCAACAATTTAAAGGCTTTGATTAGATCTTCACCATAGGCCCTGTTGAACTCTGGAAGAGATTAATGCGGGCGACGCAATTCACCAACCACCGAGCTGCTTGCAAATTCCAGCTGGCTTTAGTGATCTCCGTTTCACTTTCCGTGATGTGAGCTTTGAAATCTGCAGCCCCTCAGGCATTTTGTGATGTGTATTAACAGCAAGAGAGCTGGTCAGTCCAATAAGGGTGTTTAAGAATGAAGTGAGGGCAAGTGTGTGTCAGCCTCATGAGGCAATTCCAGCCATAGGGTTTGATGCGCATTTATGGGTAGAGTCACATTTCGAGATCTGGTCCAGTCAGAATGTTTAATGTTGGTTTTGAAGTGAGGACGTTTCTGTGCAAACCCCAGGAGGCCGTTTGATGTAGGGTGTGAGGTATGAACAATTCACACTATGATAACCTTAGCCCAATGTCGCAGTTTTTTGGTATATCACAGTATCTGCTTATGATGTTGAATTTTCAAAGAGCATGACATTAAATGCCATATAACACAGCAGCAGTGCAGGTATTAAATAATCTGATTAGGGAAACTGATAGAATATTTTTTCAAAACGGATTTGTTAGCAAGCTCGCTCTTATCCTTCGGTAGTTTATCAAAACGCTTTTTCACCTGGTATGTGGTATATGGTTAAGAAGTAGTCTACGTGGTCATACAAAATGTAGCATATTTCAAGGAATGCACTGCGGCTAGAAATGTTTTTGACATAATATTTTTATGTAATGTAACATTATATAGTATACCATAACACGGTAGAACAATTTCTGATTTTTATATCATGATATACCATTGTACCTGTGTAACAAAAAGAGTTGATGCTGTGAAGAGCTTAAATCCGCATTGTGCATAAGCTTTCTCGCACGAAAAGACAATCTTGCAATGTACTCTGTGAAGGCACTATTGGGCAAGCTACTTAAAAAAATGCACAACAGTGTTTTTTGCCCTGAACAACATCCACACTAAAGTCCACAGCCAATCACAACTGACCTCTACTAAGATATGTTTCTATTTCTATATGCCTCAGAGGCTGTTAACCGATGATATCCTATAAGGCAGGTAACACTATTAGACGCTCATCATTTAACAGTTTCTGAGGCTTATAGCTATATTAACGGTAATCTCCCCTTTACCTACTTGAGTGCATTCAAAAGCATCCGCCTTGTAGGAATCTATTATTAAACGACATCCTCTGAGGCATATAGCAATAGTAAAATATCTTCTTTATCTACTTCTCTCCACTTTACCTGCTTAAGCGTAATCAATAGCATCTTCCTTGCAGGAATCTATTACTGGTCAACAGCCTAGGCATATACCAATAGTAACATATGTCTGCTAAGGTGTGTTGTGGCTGGCTGTGGACCGCAGCCTCAGTCCTCATTTAGAGCCAAAAACACTAATGTGCTTCAAAAATCGCAGTTAGCTAAAGCTAGCTAGCTACGCTATGAGCGATGTGGCAAACATAGTTTAACTACATTGAAGCTACAAGCTAGATAACTTGATGGTTAAAAAATGTATATTGCGTACGTTAGGAAAATGAAATATAACAATTGTAAGTGCGTAAAATAGTTTAACTACTTAAACTTAACAAGCTGCTCGATTTAAAAAAAGTGGCGTGGCTACCACCTTGCTACTGTAAAATGCTAGCCAATAGATTTGCTAGTGACGCTACTGTCCCCCACTGAGACGCAGTCAGCTTTTGTATGATGTCAACTTTCACAGCATTAGCTATTTCCGTGAACTATTTACACCAGTATACCATCATAGAGTAGTAATAGTTGGGTGGCGTGACACAGAACCAGTAGTTGGTGCAATGCAAGAATGCTGACCGTCCACATCACTCAACGTCCACAGTCCTTTTATATATTGCAGCATTGAACGCAGCAAAAAACTCATTCCTTAGTTATCTGGAGTGATTGTTTTCTTCATAAAAAACCTGGTCTGAAATTCAGAAGCGGGAAAAGGCAGTCTATAGACTGATTGGAGTCATTATTCTTTCAACATGATATATTTCATCTAATCTACTTAGTTGAGGTTGGTTGGGAGGAGGAGGAGGATTACTTCACTGGAAAGCAATCTTGTTTATGCTGTGTGTTTTAGGGCGACTGTTGGTAGTGGGAGCACTGCAGAGAACTATATGATGCCATAAGGAGCAGCTCTTAACCGCAGCATGTTTTTTTCAAATGTGGGTTTTTCCCAGTGACTGCGGTTTGAATTGCTTTCGTATTGACGCCTTCAAAAGCTCTTAGAACTCTGCATTAATCATTTGCATTTGGCCTATTTCTTTAAATGTGCAGTTGTTTCAGGGACACGTTTTCTCCAAGGCCTAGTGTCCAAGCAGCATCTCATTTTTTTTTCCGCATCTCTTTCATTGAACCCAAACATAATATACAGTAGCATTATGAAGCTTTTCACAAAATTTGAAGCTTTCCTGCTTTGATCAACTAAAGCCTTGACCTAAATTGCTTCTAAGTAAAGCAGACTGCTCCGGAAAAAAAATTCTTCCAGGGAGACCCTTTCATCAATAAGGCAACCCTTTCATCAATATCGTTATTTGGATTGCAGGTGGCGTCCCTCCGGATGCTGAATGGCCATTTATTTACTCCCATTTTAGTTCTTATCTGTAGTAGACATATGCAGTTAGAGTATGTGAGGCTGTAAAATAGTTGCTGCAATGTTGATTGTGGGTGAGAGGATACAGTGTGTACAATTATCCTGCTATTTGCTTACTTGCACTGTACTAATTAAAGGAGAAGTATGTGTCAGTATAGACTGCATTACATATAATGTGAGTGAATTGATGACGCCCCAATACAAGCCCCTTTAAGACTGTATAGTAAGTTCAGTCGCCTAGACTTACTGCTCCAAGACATTAAAAAATATCCTGGATAACTAAAAACCTTCATACTTGGGTAATGTTAAGGTTTAGGTTAAAGGAGCAAATTTGTAACACCACTGCTGCTTGTGAGGTGAATTGCAATAGCAATGAAAACATTGACAAGCTTTGCCATTCCCCTGAGCTCACTCCACCCCCTCTGTTGAAACTGGATCAGTGGGCTGATTTTTAGACTTTTAAGAATTAGGGGCAGAGCTAATTTCAGGGCAGCAAAATGCATCGAAATGAAGTAACTTGCCAGATATTGCCAATCAAAGTTTTCCAAAGGTATCTTTGAAATCATATAATTATGAAAGGGCTTTCAAAGTACCCCTGAACATGTAATTTAGACCATTAACCATAATCTATAAAGAATAATACTTCCTCCCTAAGAAACAACAAAATCTCTATACTTTTACCCTAATTAAAAATGCCAGGATCAATGAATATACATGAATATGCAATTTGGAAACGTCCCCATGCTCTCCTGCCATCCCAAATACCAATATTACTAAGATTAGTTAGACAACTAGTTAACTGCTCACACTTGTCACAGGTCGACACGAGTGGGATTTTAGTAATCTGCGTCTCGATTTGCATTGATAAGTTATTCTTAATTTATTTAACAGTAGCCAAACCTGTCAAAATATACCATAACTATCAAAACTATTTTGTTCATCACTATCATTGGCTAAGTTAGCAAGCTAGGTTCCGGGTATCACGTCATCCTCTCATCTCGAACGTAATTGGTCCTAAACTGTGGAGCTTATTTTGTGAGATCACTAACTGAGCTCATACGTTGCACAGGTTTGTATGGAAGTACTAAGAAAGTCTGTTTTTAAATAGAAAAACTTAAATAGACTTAACATGCGTTATGAGCCAAACACCAATCTATATCATCAGAATCAGCCATTCAAGTTTTGGAGTTCAGGGGTTCTTTAAACATTACAAACTGCTCCTTTAAACTTTGTGTTTAGTGGTCAGATTGTTCAAATTAGAACACACAGAAATATTAAATGAGTTACTGTACAGTATATATTTTCTATAGATCTGTGCTGCATACTTGATGCATGATCTTTGTTTTTGCTGAAACTACCAAAGGTCTAATGATTACTAAGGATAGTTTCCCACAGTTTCAAAAACAGACTTTGCACAACTAAGAAAAGTCGGCAAATTCATTAAATTAAGGCAGATTTACATCTCCTTGTTCACCTGCTGCTGAGATAAATTGGTGAAGGTGGCATTTTGTTGGACAGCATTGTTCCCAC
>JAOUQW010000038.1:21736991-21752717 GCA_028565825.1 Olivaichthys viedmensis | reverse complement strand
TTGCTCAAGGGCCCAACAGTGGCAGCTTGGTGGAGCTGAGGTTTGAACCCACAACCTTCTGATCAGTAGCCCAGTACCCTAACCACTGAGCCACCACTACCCCATGAATGCTGCAATCACAGTGCTGAAATTGTTGCTCTTGATGGGTTTATAAAAACCACTGCCAAATAGCATTGTGTTGCCTTAAACAGTGTGTTTGTAGTAGCGTTAGCACACCTAATCCACTATTAAAAATCTCTCAGTGATGGTGCGCTGTCGTATCAGTAATAGCAGCTCCAGTCAGACGGTTCAGCACTGATGGTAATGGAGCTCTTGGCTGAGCTTGTTGTCATGCAGTCAGTTATGCAGAGCGGGAAAGAGGGAGGAGGAGCATTCCTACAGCCCGACTGCAGAGCCCTGATCTGCTCCGAAAATAACCAGTCCAACGCCTTGGAGGTCTGGGTGTGTTCGCCTGTGTGGTGTGTCTGCTTGCATGTGTGTGTGTGTGTGTGTGGGGGCGAGAAAGAGAAAGATTGCCAGCATGCACTGTCTGCATGTGAGTGTGCAAAAAGAGTATGCAACAGGAAGTCAAATTAAAACAAAAAATACATTTTTAATGTAGAAAGGAATGAGAGAATTTATAGTGAAGGAGAACGTGTGAATGTAATCAAATCTGAGGAAAAGCAAAGCAGAATCGGCGTTGTTCTGTGGTCATGCGTGCAATAACAGAAGTTCCTGTCAGTCTGCCTGCGTGCTCGGCGTGCTCTGCGTGTTCCTTTTTTTTTCTCCTCCTTCTCCCTCCTTTTTCCCTCCACCCTTCTCTTTCCCTCCGCCACCCTCTCCCTCCTTCTCCAGCTACTGAGACAAACAAGTATAGAGCTTGAGCGGCTCAACAGGGAGGTGGGTGTGTGTGTGTGTGTGTGTGGGTGTGAGGCACTGAAAGGCAGATGGGAGGATGTTTTTCTGGCCAGCGCGGACGGGGTTTGGTGCATAAGACCCGCCCCCCTCCACCCACCCTGCCTCGGGGTGGGTTGGGCCAGAAGAAGGCAGTGCTAGAGCGAACTTAAGGAGCACCCAGCTCCCGCTCTGCCGTATTTTGCATTGATCTCTCGCTCCTTTTCCCTGCTAGACGCCTGCCATGAAGATCCAGGAGGCCATCAGCGGCCCGGCGCCTTCAGACGGCTGCGAGGACGTCCCCCGACTGGACCTGTCCGCTCTAACGGAGGACAGCCACTGGGGAGGTCAGCTTATCTCTCTGTTGATCGGTCTATCTCTCTCTCACTCTCTCTGCTGCCTTTTTCTTCCTGGCATGTCTCGTTCTCTCAGCACATGGGTGGCAGCTGCAGGCCTGCTGCTCCCACTCTCTTGTGTTTGTGAGATCTGATTACATTGCTTAGGTCAAGTGAGGACTTTATGTTTCCTGCAAATACAACAAGGCGTTGACTTTTTCTAAACAAAAGGCTTACCTTTGTGGTCTCAACAATTTGCTACTGTGTGGTAACTGGTGAAAGCGTTGTGACTAATTAAAAGAGATTAGAGCTGTGAGAAGTGGCTGATTGCAGGGCTGTTTGTGAAGAAATCTGCATTAGAGACCTCGTGGGCATTTTAATGAGACTGCATTAGTATCATGCGAGATGTCCGCTTACATAGGGCAGTTGAATTTGTGTTACGCGTAGCCCAATATTTGATTATATTCCCAGTCTACTAGATACAACAACCTGTTCATTTGGGTACAGCGTATAATTATACATATAGCAAAGGTATTATGAAAAGTCAGGTTTCCCCACAAATGGGAATGATGTATATCGAACAGGGCGGGCGATATGGCTAACAATATCAGATTACAATACTTGAAGATGTTTATATATATATATATATGATATTTAGTTTTGTTGAGGTTAATATTAGTTGGAACACACATAACACCCTTCGGGTTTTTTTATGCAAAAATATTACAAAGATAAACAATTTAAAAGGGAAAATGTGAACATCCAATCAGCTACTTGTTACTCTGATGTTGTAGAAGCATAGATTATGCGCATTATACTCTGAGAAAAGCGGATTGTGACATAATTCATCATGATAATGGTATCCTATCATGATCGCGCCCATCCCTAATGCAGAAAAGAAGCATCTGTTGTTGCTGTAATGCATTATTATATTATGCATATATTATATGCATTATTATATTCATTAAAACTCTCTCTGATTGTCCTGCAAGCCCTTTAAGCTGGGAAGGACATACCAGCAGCATGTGTTTTCATAGGGACTGAAGTTTGTTTGGAAGAGAGCAATGGAGAGCAAGCAGCCAGCACCGTGCCTTCCTGATTTTATTATCATCGTGGTAACAGATTAAACTGAGAGCTGAAATATGGGGAAATCAAGCGTGCCAGTTTCTTGGGCTGGTCACAGTGTGACAATACAGTCTAAATGTTTGTACAAAATAAAACTTACTCTTCTTCCGTCTTCGATTTTAGCTCCTTCCCTACACGGCTGCCAGTTACAGACGTGCACAAACCTGTGTACACACACACACACACACACACACACACACACACAAAAAAAAAACCTTGGCAATGTGAATCTTGCCAAAACAGTGGTAATATTCTGGAGTGTCTTTCCGTCTTCACCCTGTCAGAGACATAGCCACTGTCTCCCCACTGCTTCCCAGAGCTTACCTGACTGGGAGGGTTGCCAGATTGAGTCACTTTTACCCTTTAACTTGATGGAGCTGTTGTAACAGAGCTGAAGGAGCTGGCAGCCTCAGTTTCTTGCCATCTCATATCAGTTTTATGGGCTTTTACCAAACCGCAGAATGCTGTAGTATACCAAAGGACAGTTTATAGAGTGAGATGGCACAATGACACACACTGCGATGCTGGATTGCTAACCGTGTCTAGAGACTCCCCTGGATGTTTAGTGTGAGATATTTCTGCAGTGAGACCGATGGCTGTGGTGTTACCTTGTGTTTCTGGACTGGTGATGCATTTTTCGGGTGTACATTAAGTTTTTGGGTGTTATGTTGTGCTTGTGGTTGCTTGTCACTCCATGTTTTAAAGGAATACTCCAGTGCGCTTCAACCTAATCCTTATCTACTACATCCGTAGCATATGTGTGATTATCACAGACAAGAATTTCAACTCCATTCTCTGTACTGAGAAGAGAACAGAAATCCTGTTTACTTGCAACTAGAATCCTAGGGGTTGTTGTTGGGGTGGCAAGAAACGCTTATGCAAAACGTTTCACAAGTTCTGCAGTTAAGGGTTTTGTAAATGAATCTGTAAATCTTACTCTTGTTCAGAGACAGGACTACTTTTTCAGAGGGAGGAATTTGTTATGCGTGTTACCAACATAGTTGTGTTGATGGCACATGGGTACCACAAAACCTGTGGGAAAGGTTCAGTAACTGGAATTGCCTATTACTGTATTGGTCAGGTGTTGGAAAGTGGGATAAAACTACACAAGAACAGTTTTCTCTCATCCGAAGATCTTTATTTATTGTTAAAGTGTAACGACTGTGGTTTTGAATTGCCGTTATGTAGTAGCGTATTTTAAACATTTATCGATGGACTTTAACAAAATTATTGTCCGTGGTAAAGAGGTTTAAGAGTATTCCTTTAATCAACAGCATATCAACCTTCTGAACAGATGTGTTTGCTCCATTTTAAACAATGGCCCATGATCAAAGGATAGTAATACAAGACAATGGTCCATGATCAAAAGATAACACATTGTGTCTTATTCTCGCTCTTTGAAATCAAAACGTCTTTGAAGTCTTAACGGAAAAATGGGTCCACATGGGAGTTTTTTCTAGTACCAATTTATAGAGGGGCTCCCCTGATGAATGAGGCTGTGCAGACAGCAGATGAGCCTGCAGAAATGGACATGTAAAGAGGGGGGGGGTCAACCTTTGTCCTAGTGTGGCTAGTGCCAAAGCTGTTTGTTTGCAGTGACTCACTGTGACAGTAAGTGCCAGGGTACAAAGCACTCGCGCATATGTCTGTCGTCTATTCTCTTAGCTGTCTCTGCCATTATGGGTCAGTATAACGCTCTCATTTTCACCTTTCTCACGTATGAATCTCCCGCTCCGTTTAAGTGAGCTTGCATCACTCAGGGCTGTTATTACTTCATCTTTTTTCCATCGTCTTTTCTTTCTCTTCCTTTTCTTTCCTTTATTCCACACACTGTTAAACTTTAACTATTTTTTTTTTAGTTCCAAAATATTTTTTGTAGCAGAGTTACTTCAAGGTTAAGCACGCTCCACATTCATCTCCGGTGGCCTTTCCATGCTGTATGGCAACCACAGTCCTGACAGAATGATTTAGACTTTAAACATTCAAACTAATAATGGCATATGGCTGTTGATTCGCTTTATGAGCTCCTCAGGGAAAGTTTGTCTTGTCCCACATGTTTGTCGTGTTTGGATATATCAGTCCGTCACACTACAATGGCCGTCAAACACAGAGGATCGAGTAAATAGTTCATCTCACACGTGATTGCTCCGGGCAAGAATGACAACAGTGATGGTACATGTGGAGATAAAAACGAAGAACCTGAGGAAAAGCGACTGTTGGAATCTTTCTCTTCAGAAAATTACTTACCTCTGCAGCGCGATGCACACCCTGACAGGCATGGGTGTGTGTTTTATGCACGTTTGCTTTCAAATGACCTTGCATCCTTTACTGCGGTCTTGGCCGTGTCACTGCTTGTTTCTTGGCAACTGCTGAAACTAGGACTGGTTTATTTTTTTCAATTCTCTTCCAGCAATCGTATGTTTGAGTTAAGCCTTGTTCCCGAGTTGAAAGGACAATTTAAAGAGCCTCAAACATACTATTAATTGAATAGTGTAAACATTAAAGTTCATATTTTTGTTTAGTGACTGTGTAAATGTCCAGTATCTTCGAGGCAATGAAACCTATTTGTTTAACCATGAATGTGTGCCAGGTTCCAAAGGTCATATAGTCAACAACCTGAGAACCAGTCCATGTGTGTTGTGTTGTCTTCTGCACTGTTCCAGTTCTGTTTGGTTTCAAAGCTTTATGCAGACATATTTCTGTTGACGTGAGTTAAATACCTGTGCATGTGTGCGTGTTGTTGTTGACAGAACCAGTGCCAGCCTACTCGTCGTGGCAGAGAGAGAACATGGACAATGAAGAGGCTCGCCTCTCGCCCCACGGCGGAGGCAAAATGATCCGCCAGCTGTTGGAGGAAGACTCAGACCCCATGCTCTCACCACGCTTCTACGCCTACGGCAACTCGCAGCAGTACCTGGACGACACCGAGGTGCCTCCCTCACCGCCCAACACACACTCTTTCATGAGGTGAGAGCCAACCTGGATCTGATGTCAAGAACTACAGAACAGCATCAGAATGGGCTTGTTCAAGGCAGTGTAGAAATAATGCATGCATTCTAGTTTTTAGTACTTCTTTTGTTGTAGAACAAAACTAGTCCTTAAAAGCACTTTTCCACCGACACGGTGCCAAGAGCCGGACCTCAGCCAGCAAAACTGTTTCGATCTCAGCACCCAAATGCTGCTAGTCTGGAATCAAGAACTGGTGATGTCAGGGGCTTGTGGGCGTTGCCATTTCATCACCATGACAAGTTATTTTCATAACCAGCATTAAACTAAGATATTGCTGAAAATATGAGTGAAATTAAATATTGCAATGAATTAGTGGCCCGAGGAGAAAACCATTTTACTCACAATTGCAGTGAAACTAAATAAGAGCTACATTGCTACTGCTAAATGCTAACGACACTCATTTTGAGCAGCTACACACTCAAAATAAATAGGAAAATGCAATCAAACATGTATCTGTTGTATTTCCTTTGTACCCTTACGGATTTGACATTGAATGTTAAAATACTTTCTCACTGCAAAAAATTAAACTTGTAAAATCTGTTTATGATTGCTGTTATTTTCATGTCGTTCATTAATAAACTCCCAATTCCATAATTGTTCGGCTCGTAAACTGGTGCAAATGGGGGCTAGTTCTTAAAAAGGTTTGCTAGTTCCCTTTTAACAAGCGCCGGCTCCAGCATCTTGTCCGTGGAAAAGGGGTATCAGTTTAAGAGCTTTCTGACTGACCTTTTTGATTTTAACGGTCTGCGATAGAGTGCGGATACAAGATCAAATTCCTCTCAGCCGTCGTGAGACGCCATACAGCAAGAACATTAGCTTAGCGCCCGTTTTATGCCATTCTGTTGAAAGGATTCTCAGAATTTGGCTCTTGAGCAAACCAGTAGTCTGATGCTCATAGAGTCGAGGCTTTAAAGGTTGAGTAACTGGAAATGACGGTTCAGGTGGGATGGTCTAATCACAATATTGTGTTTCGTGTTCAGCCGGCGGCGGAGTTCTTCACTGGGCTCCTGTGATAATGAACGTGAGGAGCTCACCTCCACGCAGCTCTCTAAAAAGATTCACAGCCTCAAGAAGAAAATCCACAGGTTTGAGGAAAAGTTTGAGGACGAACGCAAATACAGGGTTAGTAAAAGCCACAAATTACTCTATAAACTACGAATACAGAGGATACAACTGACAAGATACAAGAAAATTACTCAAATATTATGCCTTCACCATTTTCCAAAGATTTGTGATAAAGTAGCAGAAATAAATCGAAACGGATGCCAAAACTGCTTTTTCAAACGGCCCATTGTGAGTCTATTTCCTGTTTCTGAGACAACAATAATAGGCGTTGTGTTTTCCTCTTTTCCAGCCCTCGCACAGTGACAAAGCTGCCAACCCCGAGGTCCTGAGGTGGATGAATGAGCTGGCCAAGCTTCGCAAAGACCTCAAAGGTATGCCTGTAACACTTGAAGAACAAAGAAGGAAGGCAGAATTAGCATGATTAGCATCTTGTAAATCATGCTAATCCAACACTCATGACGTTTTTGTTAAACAAACGAAGAAAAAATTAAAATAGTCTCAGACGTCATTAGCTACTTATGTAGCTCTTTAAAGCTAGAAATTTAAGAAGTCGCTTTGTCATGCTGCTGTAATGCTTTATTGTGAGGTTAAACCTCAAACGCAGAGGAGCCGGTTCCACACGTCCACTTCTCACTCTGATAACGTAACATAAGCTTAATCATTTTTGCATCGTCTTCGATGTAGATACTGGATAATAAGCCATAGGGTTTTATTAATATGTCAAGGAGCCTAAGAAGTTCAGGAAAAACAATTCAGCATTTGATGCAACTTTCCATCCCCTCCTCTCGCAGAGCACAGTTTGCTGAAATCAGAGGAAGATCTGGCTCCTTTGCCCAGACAGCGAAGCAACACGTTGCCCAAAAGCTTCGGCTCCCAGCTGGAGAAGAAAAGCAGCGAGGCCAAGGCGCCTAAACCTCCTGTGGAGAGCACACTGGAGACGGTGATGAACAAACTGCAGGAGAAACGCACCGAGGCCGGCCGGCCCGAGGACATCAAGGCAAGAATGCTACAGAGCTACACTGCTGAAAGCAGCATAATAACGATACAGTGCAGACTTAATCTTATTTTGCTTAACACAACAAGAATCTCGGTGAAGAAATATCCTAATTCATATTCATATTAAAGGAATATTTTGTCAATCAAATTGAAATTTACATAATTGTTCTCTTACCGCTTTAGTTTTGCCCTGGAAGCTAAGAAAAAGAAAGCGTATAGCCACTGGTTTAGCATCATGCAAACTGTATGTCTAAATCAAACACTTGCCTTGAATTGTTCAGCTATCTTATTTCCTCAGCACATAGTTTGGTACCACACCGCATAAACATCAGACTCAATTGTATGTTAGCTGTGATGTGGAATGATAACAGACTGTAGATCAGAGTTGATGAGTATATTTAATGTTAGTTTTCTTGTGCTCTTTTACTGTGCTATTTAGACATGCAGTTTGCACAGTGCTAAATTGGTAGCTATAAGCTTCCCCTACTTGTCAGAGACATTAGCATTGTTGCTCCAGTGCAAAACTAAAGAAGCAAACGTAAGACACTTTGGCTTAATGACTGCATTAAAGCAGATAATTGTGTCCATTTAAATTAATTTGCCAGCTCCAGCTTCTCCTTTCTGTTATTATAGGGACGCTTGGCTGAGGTATGCATGTCGGTTTAGGATAAATAATTCAGTTTGGTGACCGAAATACCTCTGTACTTCCAAAACAGGACATGACTCGAGAACAGATTGGAGCAGAGAAAGTAGCTCTGCAGAAAGCGCTGCTGTATTACGAGGGCATCCATGGCCGACCGGTGAGTGTGTGTCTCGCGTACGTGCGAGTGTGTATGTAGATGGGTAGCATCACTGATACCCCACCTAAACCCGTTTTCATCTTTCTGACCATTAATTCCTAGCCATATTCCAATCGGGTGCACTTTTCTGTTGGCCCAGATTGCGAGTGAAGAGTGAATAACGTTTGAAAGCAGGCTGTGTGTAGGATTAGCCTGCAGTATAGACGGATGTGCAGTCTGCGCTCTTGCTCTGCCGCCATTACACTGCCAAGAAACTGAAACACAATCACTGTCACAAAACACCTCAATTCCTGGCCAGCCCTGCAATTTTGTACTCAAGGCCATTCAGGCTGTCAGAAAGCTTAACACATTTGGCTGTTTCAAAAGCCAATGGAGAATTGCATCATGATAAAAGCTGTTTGTTATTGAACCAAGGTTAATTAGACTGCTGTAATTACTGTAATCTGTGTCAGTGCCGCAGGTCATTGTCAAGGGCAAATACTGCTCGATTCGCTTTGAGCGTCCATTATTCTTCTTTGTTTAAAATAGTTTTTTCATTCAGGAAAAAGAGATTCTAGTGGGTTGGATGGGTAAAAATGTAGGTCACATAAGCTATGCTGCAGTGTTCACCTCTCAGCCTCAGGAAGATCAGCAGCTCCGTCCAGCGGAGATTTAAAGTCACCCAAAAATCATACATTTAAAGATAAACTGCTTGATGTGGAAGTTCCACAAAAATGTCATTAGAGTACAGAAAAGGGCATAAAAAACAGACCTATACTTTTACCCTCATAAAAAAAAATTTTTATAAAAAAAAAAAAGATTCTATTAATATAAAAAAATTCAACCCTAAACATACATATACACACACACACAACCTCCCCCTGGTAAATCGGTTGCATAGACTTAATTTGCATACTGGAAAATGATTGGCTCTTATATATTATGATGCAATAACACCCACCTGTTCAACACAAACTCTCGTTTTCCTCTTTCAAGATCACCAAGACTGAAAGACAGCTGATGAAGCCGCTGTATGACAGATATCGCCTCGTCAAACAGATCCTATGCAGAGCGTCCACCATCCCAGTCATCGTAAGTGCAGTCTTTTTCTTCTCTTTTTCCTGCTCAAGTTCATCTCTCCATCTGTGCAGCAGCAAGATGTTGCGTTATCCTGCAGCAGCAGGTTGTGTAGGAATTCCATGGCCTCAGTGCAGCAAGTTTGAAAACATCTGCGTCATGACACACAGCGCTAGCAGCACTGATTGTTGTGACTGTAACCATTAGGGTTAACATTAGCTTTAGCCACTGTTCTGAAGCCAGTCATTATTAGTGTTAGCGCAAGTGTTAATTCCAGCCGCTGTGTCGGTTTGATGGAAGTGGTTTCAATGCTGAACCAGGTTTAAAGAGCTCAGTGGTGACCTCCGAATTCTTAGCTGGACATCTGACATCCGAATGGCATCCCTTATGAGGGAGATTGCATAAAGCTCGCATATCTACAGAAATTAATATTTCATTATAGCACTAAAATGTGTCTATGTTTATATAATACACTTACAGATTTAAAATGTGTACATTTGTGCAATGTATATCTTTTTTCGAAACTGTAAGGCTGCACAAATTAATCTAACTTTAGTCAGGATTACGATTTTTTGCTTCTTTAATGAAACGCACTTCACTGCGATTTTTAGTGCACCAAAGTTAGCTAATTGGCTAATGTTGGGTATCGGTTTTGATTGAATCTGGTGCATTACATCACGAACTCGCCATTCATGTCTCAACTGTCTGTTTGGTTGCATACTGTAGTGGCTTATTTATTTACTTCTGTAAGTCGCTCTAGAAAAGGACACCTGCCAAATGCTGTTAATGTAAATCAATGTATGTATTTATTTATAGTCTGATTGTGTTTATATTTAGTATTTAAAATATCCACCCAAATAATGTGACTAAGGAGCAGTCTTATTTTTATTTAAATGTAGTATAGTACCATCTGAAAGAAAAGGCTGTTTTCTGTTTATTTAAAATGATGTGCAATGAAACTATTTTTAAACTATTTCTAAATTGACCAAATAATCGTGATTATCATTTAAGCCATAACTGAGGATCCCTTATAACAATAAAAAGTGCTACTTTAAAGTTTATAGAATGAACTGCCAGATTAATTTCCCCTTTAGATTAAAATGTGCCCATTGGTGTGATTATATAATGTGTAAACATTTTGGCTATATAGCATGCAATCTCTATTATATATACACATGTTTATTATGCAATACTCAAGGTCCTGATTATATCAGTACAGTGCAGGTCATAGTGCTTTAGAAGGGCATCATGGGAATCGTGTCCTTTATGAACGAACCCTTCATGATGCAGAGCCGCCAGTCACAAACGCACTTAAAACACTTAAAAACCCTCAGACGTTTTTGCTGATCTAGGATCAGTTTTAAATGGCTGGTGTAGTGGGTTAGCTGCACTGTTGGCTGTTCTGAGGTCAGTGTTCTGAGTGGTACCTTCCTTATGACCCTCCCTGAGCAGGGCTCTCCCTCCAGCAAGCGCAGAGGCCCTCAGCTGCAGCCCATTATCGAGGGGGAACCCGCTCTCTTCTTCGACCACAGCAAGGTGATGAGCTGCCGCTCAGTCAATCAGAAATCTGACTGCTCCGACTGTAACCCCCGGCCCCTCCAATTAACCAATCTTGATTGCAGCCTGTTGATTTGGGGTGCACTGGGCCAGATAACCGTGCCAAATCAGTAGCTTTTGAGTGCTGTGTGATTTCCCTCAGACTGATTATGAAGCTCTGATTAAACTCATGCAGGGGAGATGTGTTTGTTGTGCATGGTGTGTTTTTGAAATGAGATAGAAACACCATGTAAGAAAATCAATTGTACTGACTTGAAGCTCAATACATTGTAGCTGAAATGAAGAGTCTGAAAGGAATACTCAAGTGTTTTTCATCCTAATTTCCATCTGCAGCATATGTGCGATTACCACAGACAAGAACTTCGACACGTTTCCCTGAACGGAAAACCCGTTGACTTGGTAACTCACCCATAATGGAAGTCTAAGGGCAGTTGTTAGGGCAGTTAATAAACACACACAAACACGTTTTTGTAGAACGCTTTCATGAATTCTTCATTCAAAGGTATTTGTATTGTATAGAGGTATTTGAAGAATTTGTGGTCATGTGGGTCTAATCGTGCATGGATACCATAAAACCTTTGGGAAGGCGTTACAATGACTTTTTACTGTATTGCTCCGGTGTTGGAAAGTCAATAAAACTACATAAGAACAGCTTTGGTAAGACTTTCTCTCATGTCTGTCTCATTTTTGAATTTGCGTTCTACAGTCACGTATTTTAAATGTTTATTGATAGAATTCAACAACTGCCTTTAAGCTTCCATTATAGTAAGTGAGTTTTGAGTAAACAGGTTTTATGTTCTTTTCTCAGTACAGGGAAATGTGTCAAAATTGTTATCCATGTAATCACCCATACACTACAGATCCAGAGATTAGGTTTAAAAAAAAAAAAAAAAACCCACTGGAGTATCCCTTTAACATTGCTGCGATCCTTTGGGAATTTGCAAATGAGTACAGCTCAATATCACTCTTGATGATGCCAGAAAATCCATGTGAAAGATCACTTGTCAGTGTAATATTCTGCTTAAACAGACGTTCCCCTGCTAACCAAAGCTCTGACTAAATGAACAAAGTGTTGATTGTGTATATCCTGCATGGAGTTTACCTGAAGATCCTTCAACTAACCAGATTTGCTCCTCACCATTTAACCAACCAGGCGGATCCGTTGTCTGTGCAGGAGGAAGAGGACGGCTCGGACGAAGACAACGACAACAGGACGCAGTTTACGCAGTTGACGGTGCGTCCAGAGCTGAGCATGCTGGGATTTCTGGAGCACCTGGATGAAGAGGTGGATGGTTTCATTTCGCCCGTAGACGAGCTGTCGCCCTCGAAGAACAGCACAGACATGAGACTGTCCAACCTGCATGCGGCCACCATGTGAGTCTCGCATGCGAACGTGCAAAACTGAGTGCACGTACACTAGCGTTCAAAAGAGTGGAATCACGTGTCGTCATATTTTATGAACAGTCATTATTCCATTCACTAAACTCTTCTACAATGTAGTAAATTTAATATATCTAATATAAACCACACACCTAAAACTCTACAAGAATCTTGGAGAACTTGCCACGGTTCTTCTGCAGAACTTTGGCTCTCACTTGCTTCCGTCTCTGCAGGTAAAATCCCAGACAGCCCTGATTCTGGTTTTATCTAAAAAGTGCTCTAGTGCTGAATATCTTACTTTCTTTAATGACGCACAAACATTTCATTATAACGTATTACATGTTTGTAAAATGAATGTTTGGAAATTTAAAATTTGCTCTTTTCTCATGACACACTAATGCAGAAGACATCAAATAAAACATCTAGGACAAAATTTACATAAAACACTTAGGGTGCCTCAGATTTTGCAAGGTGTGTGTGTGTATCCATATATATAAATAATTACACACACAAACACAAATGTGACAGTGAACAAACTGCATATTTGTGTTTATTCTGGTTCCCCATGTTGGTGAAATGAGTATTCTATCATTACCATATCCATTCCGGGAGACGTGCGTGAGACAGACGACTAGAAAAACATTTCAGAGATGCTTTTGGTGTAAATTGGCCTTTAGACTGTGTGAAAGCAAAGGAAGAAAGAAGCAGAGAACATGCTTAGTGAAAAGAGTTATATTTATCCATGGCTTTTCAGTAGACAAACTGTGCGGTTGTTTGCAGTAGCATTGTGTCGTGTTGAAAGAGCTTCCAAACATCCTCCTTCTTTTACAAACAGACAGGAACTGGTGGAGCAGCTCCAGGAAGCTCGAGAAGAAAAGAAAAGAATCCGCAAGAACCTGCGTGAATTTGAGGACCAGTTCTTCAGGCAAAACGGCAGGTAAAGAGAAACTTTCAATGTTCTCAGAGATATTCGCAGACAAAAATGTGTTTTAAAGTCTCCTCTGAGCCGACGGCTTAACGTTTCACAGAAAGTTAACGGTCCTCTTTGCGCTCATGCTGTTCCACAGAAACGTGCAGAAGGAAGATCGCTCGCCTTTGGCCGTGGAATACAACGAATACAAGCACGTCAAGGCCAAGCTGAGGCTGCTGGAAGTCCTCATCAGCAAAAGAGACTCCTCAAAGTTCATCTAGCGTCCAGCGCAGAGGGTGGATTTACGGCACCAGAGCCGAGAGCACAAGGACAACCAGACACTGCTAATGCTAAAGCTAAATAAGCTCGTGGAAAAGCTCTCCTGTCGGAGTCGCACATTGGGTGGCATTTTTCCCTCCTCTCAGGCCATCTGTGGCTTACACACAGATTTGGCTGGAGAAGATGCCCCCTTCTCCTCCTCCCTACTGGATTTCTCCAACACTTTTCACACACACTCGGCAGAGTAATCCACGATTCAATCTCCATTTTGAATCGTCACGCATCTCAATTCCAGTCCGATCAACGAATCCGCACCTAAAAAGAAGCTTCGGCTACGGCTTTCATCAAACGAACTTCCGATCAAGACTAATCCCAATTCCCTGTGAAGCACAGGCAGTTTCCCACGGCACAGTAATGTGCATCTGACACACGTCTGTGGCGTATTGTACACACAGTGTGTATAATATATTTAAACACGTAATGAGTTGTATTTATTAAGTCGACCCCTTCCGTTTTAACAAAGAAGAGTATTCGTTTAATCAAAGAGGGTTATTAATGTTGAATAATTGGAACTTAAGTCTTAATTTTGTATATGAAATATTTCGTCGCTGTCCAAAAAAACCAAAAAAAAAAAACATGTATCTCCACTTATTGCGTTTTTTACTTTTTTTTTTTATCATGTATGGAATGTGTACAAAAACCTCCATCTACCCCACAGCAGCTAACATCTAAATGACTAATGAAAAGCTGACAAATCAGATTTATTGTGTCTGATTAATGATATGAAAAAGTGTTTTTTTTTCGTGTTCCTGAAATATTGAATTTTGGAGATACATGTTTTTCATTGGACAGCGACGATTTGTGGATGATTACAGCAATGTTGCCAGTCAAAAGGTTTTGAACACGTGGATTTTAATGTGTTATTACAGTTTAATCACACAAAAAACAAAAAGGTACAGAATTACAATGAAATAAGAAAAAAAACAATTACCTAAAACTTTATTTGAGGAATGTATTAAAAGGCTGTTCCTGGAGTCTAACTGGACTCTAAATCAATGCTTTGTTAAAGGCAGGTGTAATTGGAGGGTTAATGAGTAAAGCCTATAGATAAAAGACTCAAACTGTGCTAATATCAATTATAAAATATATTGTTTGCTAGACGTGCTTCATTAAAATTATTCCGATCTCAGCCTTTTCCAAATTAGATCCAAATTGTTTCCAAAAAAAGAAATTAAACCTCACAAACCTTTCTCCGTTCACTTATACCTGTTCTTGACTTAGATTTTCTCATTTTGGAGAATTGAAAATGAGCCCGTTGCTCGGACAGCTGAAATATATGGTGCTCAAAAACTTTTGACTGGTATTGTGTTCATCACTGGAGGAATTTGTGTGTGTGTGTGAGAAATCAGAAGAGAGAATGTTAGACGATTGTGGGATGAAGGCAGTGTGTGAACACACTACCAGCTGCACGCAAAATCACAAACTAGGGCTGTCAAAAACCTTTCAAATTTGCATTCGAATTTCAGTCACTTAAAATATTTACTGTTCGAATATTAATTAGGTATCAAATGAGCGTGAATATTAAACTGCCATTCACGTTTGTATTGCATAAAAACACAGGAAGTGAAAAACTGACCATTTAATACGATGAAATCCAAAGTTTCCACACGGGGGCTTTTCAGGGGTTTGGGAATTAATTATTGTATTATTATTTATTGTGTCAGGCGACTAATTGTAAAACGTGAGGTCTTAAAACATTCGAATGCAGATGTTTTGCCTTCGAATGCGTAAATATTATGTAAATTCGAATAGTGAAATTCGTTTTGACAGCCCCATCACAAACAGCTTCAGGGGAAAGAAAAAAAAAGAAAAAAAAAGAAATTCAGTTGTATCTTTTTGAATTTCATCATGACTGGTGCCATATTTCACACATTTCTGTTTGAAATACTAATAATGTTGCAGCTGTAGAGAACAGGTTTTATTTTAAAGATCTATATTGTATTCTTTCATGCTTTCTCTGTCTAGTAATTTGCTCGTCCTAAACAGTGTAGCCAAAGCAGGTTAATGACTTTATTCAGCTAGAACCAGTTTGTACTGCAGAGCAGGCGATTATCTTTAAAGTCCTTCCATACGTCATGTGGCAAAGACGCACAATATCTTAATCCAAGATACCAGCTGACATTTGCGTGTGTATTACTGCATTTTATTTTATTGTCATGTTAAAAATAAGCTCCAACCAGCTTTTATTGTCAAGTCACTGTGTATGACAACGACATGGGCCAACAGCATCACAGCAAACTGGCTGCCATTTCTTATTGCAGAGCGATAGTTATACGAGGTG
>JAOUQW010000038.1:21713548-21724449 GCA_028565825.1 Olivaichthys viedmensis | reverse complement strand
ATCACTGATACTGTAACAGGGAATAACTTTCAATCAGTCTGATACAGTAACAGGGAATAACTTTCAATCACTGATACTGTAACAGGGAATAACTTTCAATCAGTCTGATACAGTAACAGGGAATAACTTTCAATCACTGATACAGTAACAGGGAATAACTTTCAATCACTGATACAGTAACAGGGAATAACTTTCAATCACTCTGATACAGTAACAGGGAATAACTTTCAATCACTCTGATACAGTAACAGGGAATAACTTTCAATCAGTCTGATACAGTAACAGGGAATAACTTTCAATCAGTCTGATACAGTAATAGGTAAAAAGCCTGAGGTCTTGTCTCACCTTTAGAAAGTGCTATGCAGTGCTGGTTGCCACACATGACTTGCGAGATCCGATGCTCACACAACTTTTTAATCAACCTGCATGTAGGAAAACAACGTCAAAGCTACACTCAACTGCTAAAGTTCCTGTACACGCGCTAATCATAGGTCATCACATGCCTTTTGCAAAAGTCGACACATTAAGCTTTTTTTTTTTTTAAAGCTCCAGGCGTGTGCACGTGCAAAGTGTACAAACAACAAAAAAGTGGGCACACTCTGGCAACACAACTTGTGGAGAATTAAAACCAGAAAGATTTTTATTTAAGTGGGTTCTTCGAGAAGATACCACGCATCAAGAATTCAGCCAACATGGGAAATACAAAAAAATAAAAATTCAGAGAAAGCAAGAATCTAAACATCTTTATGGTGAATAATTACTGTGTGTTAATAATAATACCAACAGCATTTCTGAGGGGAAAAAATAAATACATTTAAAGGTCAGGGAATCAGTTTAGTGAAAACGTTAATATACTGTATATTTGGTTAATATATAAATGTATATGAATTTTGTAGATGGTTAAACAATATCAGCTCTCAACATTAACTTTTCATCTGCAAACCTGTTAAATTATTAGGCCAAAAATCTGCCGAGTCCGATCTCCAGCCGATCGATCGTCCCGTCCCTAGCAGTAAGCTTAGCATTAAGCTTGCAAACTTAATAAAGGAAGTGTTTCCGAGAGCGAGAGAGATAAATTTTTACCTGGGCACTCGGACGGCTTCCTCCGCCGTGCCGAGGCCGAGCTGCCCCAACTCTCCAGCGCCCCACGCAAACACCTGCCCTTGCTCACTGAGTGCCAAAGAGTGGGCCTGCCCACACGCCACGCCCGCAATCTTCTGGGCATCCAGCGCCCCCACCAGCTCTGTGGAGACACACACACACACAGACACACACAGACACAGGTGAGAGGATGCATTAAATGATGTAGACATGAAAAACCAGAACGTATTATAATAATATATTCCTAAGATATGCCATGAGAGCGCAGTCCATTTCATGGGTAATGACAAACACTGCGTGTTATCTGCGGGTCATCGTTTCACGATCCGGAGCCCATTAAAAGTCACAGTGTTGGATTTCCATGTGTGCTTTCGGAAAGTGTGCCGACATCGTCTCATCATGAATAGATTTAATTCTGGGTCATTCCAGTGTCACGGATGTGCCATTTGAGCTCATATTGACTTGCAAAGTGTCTCATTGCTTGCACCACCTTAGCATCAGTGAGCTAGTTTGCATATCTGGTCATGTGACCCTTAAGAGAACACGCAGATCGATATACACAAAACGTGAGATATTCATAATAAACATTGTGAATTTTAAAGACCTGTGCAGAAAACACTGTAGGCATACCGACAGCATGGAGTTTTAGTAGTATTTCTGTGTATATACACGACACAGACTGTAGAAATCGCACGGCTGTGATTAACTGTTGTCTGACACAACTGAAACAGGAATTAAGAATAAACTAATGAACGAATTTAAATTTACACTTAATTGCCCATTTAAAATGGATTTTTTTTTCTTTCTCTACGGTACGGTTAACATATGCATGGAGTTGCGTCCAACTACACACCGTGGCTTTTGAATAGTAGCTTACAGAGACAAGTCCAGACTTCTTTACACCAAACACTAACAGACTGAGCTCGCTTCTGTTTAGCTGAACACAATTGTGCAGTTCTGCCAGTTTGAGGTAAAGCAAGTAAAACAAACTTTTTTTAAACAGGATATTCCAGCACAACAGCTCATTCTGCCCATTTTCCATTTCATCAGAAACCAAAACTTATACTTGGAATTGCACTGCGCCTAAACTGCGAGACAACACGAGGTCTCACCACGATGTTATGAATTATGATTCGCTTCTCTGAAATATTCTGGCACTCATCCAGTAAATACACTTCACTGTGCGTTCGAAAGCTCATGACTGTGATTTGCTGTGAGTTACTATCACAGGATTCGCCGAGGCGACTCACAGCAGCTCAGGAACATCGGGTTGTGGAGTGTTTCTTTCCTCCACTGCACAGTGATGTGTATAAATTAAATTAGTAGTTTTAAAAACGCATCAGAGCATATTTATTCTTTTTACTTTAATATTCAATTATACTGTTATTTTTTTTATCTCGTAACACTAACAGGCGACTTATTTTGTATTTCATACTTTTGTCTTCTGTTCATGTCGTACCCGTTTATTTTATTTGTATTCTCTTTCTGCGTTGAATTGTTCTTCCTGTTTTTCATGTTTTGTTTTGCAGCCGTTTGAGCAGCATTTTAAATGACTGAAATGTGCTGTATAAATACAGTTATGATCATTAGTGATGTACCTGGTTTGGCTCCAGGCTTCTCGTGGCCCAGCTGACCGCGGCTGTTGGAGCCGCACGTGTAAACGCTCCCGTCGTGCATCAGGAAGAGCGAATGCTGCCCGCCACACGCCGGCTCCTTCAGCCCTCTGCCGTCGAACACGCAGCAGCTCCGCGGCTCAAACACCCCGGCCTCTGACACGCCGAGGCCCAGCTGACCCCAGGCTGAACTGCCCCAGCACAGCATCGCCGCTCACACACAGAGACACAGATCTAAACGATAAAAATAAAATAAAAAGGAGCGACAGAGGGCAGTAGAGCCTTAGGCTATGTGGCCCGGCCTTCTCCCCTTCGTGTCAATGATGAACCTGAAAGAAAGAATAAACAAAAAGGCCAGCATTTAGTAAGGATGTAAGAAAATAAACTGTATTTTTAAGACAACAAGTCACAAACAAATTTTTTTTTAAACTAATTAATTGAACCAGTGAGCATTCCCACATTCAGGTGTTTCCATATCCTAATAGGTTTTAGGTCTTGACTTAAAAGGGGAAAGAAAAGATGCACGTCTTATGTCAGTGGTTAGAATGTTCCAGAGTTTTGAGCTTGGTCAGCTTTTTGGCTTTAACAGAGAGCGAGGGAAAGTTAAAAGAAGCTGATCGGAAGACCTCAGGGGTCTGAGGGCTGTATGTCGGCAGGTTGGCAGTGTAAAAGAAAGACTGTCTTTTGTACTGGATTCTAAAATAAACAGGAAGCTAATGAAGTAAATCAAAAACTGCGGTAATATAAATGGCTCCAAAAAAAAAAGAAAAAGAAAACCCAGAGATACTGGAATGAGAAAAGAGATTAAAATGATTCCTTTGCCCTACCCATAACCCTGTGGGGCAGCTCCAGGTTGTGGACAGACAGGAGATAAGGAAGCTGCATTGGGTGGTTAAATAAGACTCCAGCTTCACTAAGCTCACTAATCTCTCCAACACTACTCATTCCTCAACACAATCCTCTCAGGCTGCTCTGAACCGCGAGGCACGGAGTGGCTATGCTCAGGTAAGAGTGTGTTGTCAAGCTAAGAGACCATCATCAATCGTGTAAAGCCACAGCAAGTGGAGTAAATAATTCAGCTACTAATTTAGCTCCCCAGGAGCTTCCCTACTTCCACTATAGAGAAACTTGCTGTAGGGCTGAACAACTAATCGTATTTTTGGCATTTCGGTCTCTAGGCGTTTGTTTTATTACATTTATTATTTTTGAGGCGACACTTAAAGCACCAAAAAAGCAGTTTATTTTTTCTCACTCTCATGGGTTTTTACATCATAATTCATGCAATTTGAAGAAGGGTCCATTAGCCAATCTGTGAACCAAAGACAGCAACGTCCAGGACCCATACTTCGTCGTGGACAACGCACTAGCGAGCAAACCCCATTAGCGTGAACGCGTAAATCTGTAAGGATTCATAACCTGAAAGACTTGAGACTAATACTGGTTTGTGCAACTGCTAAAGTGGGCTAGTCGCTAAGTAAAAAGGACAATTTCAAAGCTAAGTGCATCAACAATAAACACAAAAACGCTGACAGTGTTTTCAAGCCCATCCATTAAAGCGGGTGCCCCACAAGGTTCTGCTTTAGGTCCTCTATTTATTCCCCCTTTACATCCAGCCACTGGTACATATATCAATGTTGGCTTTCACTTCTACGCTGACGCCACACAATTACACTCATCAGCTCAGTCAGATTCAAAATGGAAGATTTTAATAAAGACTCCCAACTCCTACATTCTTATAAAACATAAATACTGATGATGGGTGCCTGCAACAAGGTTGTTGATTTTACTCTAGTGCTTGACGGCCATTCTGCGAAACCGAAAGCTGCACTCAAGGACCTTGGTGTAACCCTTGATGCTGGATTTATTCTCATATAAATAAAATTTCTAAAACTGCTTATCATCATCTGAGAAACACAACCAAAATACGATACATGCCAACCCTACATGATGCTGAGAAACTGGTGCGTACTTTCATAACCTCTAGATTGGACCATTGTAACGTGTTGCCTGCCATCTCTTTAAGGACGCTTCGGCTAAGTTCACAGAGCGCAGCAGCCCGACATCCTTACCACGAAAAGAAAGGGAGGGCATCTTATGCCAGTCTTAGTTACGCTACACTGGCTGCCAAAGGACTACAAAGTCCTCCTTATGACGTTTAAAGCTCTAAATGGTTTAGCGCCGGCGTATCTTGCTGATCTCCTGAAGCAGTACAGCCCATCCCGAGTGTTTTTTTTTTTTTTTACTCAGCTGAGGCAGGTCTGCTGTTAATCCCGAGCATCACTCGCAGCTCAGCCGGTGGAAGATGTTTTTCTTATACTCTGGAATAGTTTTCCTGAAAACATGAGGAACTTTAGCTCTATGGATTGAAGCGTATTTGTAGTTTTCTGAATCCTTTATCTTGTTAAATATACTTTTCATGATTTGTAGTCATTCACATAGCTGTACAAGTAATTCAATAATGACCATGTTGTTTCATTAATATGCTTGATCATACATACTTTGTTTAACCTTTACATTTTTTATATGTAAAGCATTTTGGGACTGAAATAAAAAGCATCACCATTATTATTATTATTAGCCTAGTTTGGTCTCTCCATTAGGATTCAGCTGACACGCCTAGCTTTACACTTCCACACTGGCTAACTGGCTTAACCCAAGTCCAAAGTCAGACTTATTTTAGGAGTAAATTCTCCTCCTTATCGTGTCAAGACTGTGGCACAAATGAACACGGACAGATTCACTCTGAAAATCTGGGACTGAAGTCGTGCTTACGAAGAATAGTAGCTAGCTAGCTAACATATATGGTGTTAAACTGATGGAACTAGCTCAGGCTTATCTCTGGGTGAACAGAAGTAGCTAGCTAGCTAACATATATGGTGTTAAACTGAAGGAACTAGCTCAGGCTTATCTCTGGGTCAACAGAAGTAGCTAGCTAGCTAACATATATGGTGTTAAACTGATGGCACTAGCTCAGGCTTATCTCTGGGTGAACAGAAGTAGCTAGCTAGCTAACATATATGGTGTTAAACTGATGGAACTAGCTCAGGCTTAATTCTGAGTGAACAGAAGAAGCTAGCTTAGCTAACCGACGACCTGAATATTTTCAAATAAAACTGCCAAATAACGGTCAGGCCAACTAACTAGCATTGTTAGCAAACATTACACAAACACCAAGCTAGCAAGCTAACAAGGCTAGTTAGCCGCACGAACATAATCGAAAACATGGCGAGTGCTAAGCTAAGCTAAGCTAAGCTAAGCTAAGCTCACGACCTACCTTGCGAGGCGCATAACCGTTCCTCTTGTGGCAGGTTATTATTATTATTATTATTATTTTCCGTTTCTCCGTATGTTATTGATGATAACAAGGAAGTTATGAATGAGGTCACATTCCAAATGCCTCAAAACACCCTATAAAAGTGCACTACATAGGGCATACAGCCGTGGCGCCTACTCCCTATATAGTGGACTACGTATGGGAATAGGAAGCTATTTGGAACGCAGCCCTGGCTTATTGTTGGGCGTCACCGGTCACGTGGTTACGTTGTCACGCGCTGGCGGCGGAGATGAAGGGTTCACATAAATAATGCACACACATTTTATTTTTTATTAGGATGTATTATTAATAAGGCATGCTTTAAAAAAAAAAGCCCCTGTAGCCTGCTTTAGGAATACAATCAATTTGCATTAGGCCATTCTATTTTCTTTTTTCTTTTTTCTTTCTTTTTTTTTTTTTACACCCGCTTTTATTTCTATTTTTGTCATCAAGTGGACTTGTTTAATTTCTGTGTGTTATTGTTATTGCAAAATATTAAGCATCACCAGGTAAAGAGATTGCTCGCTGCAATAGTTCGCGACAACTACGCCCGAATGAAACAGAACGCATCATTTTTTTTTTACATAAAAAAACATAAAAACACAAATCTGGACATTCAGTCAGGAGAGAAATTCAAAGTAAATGAATTAAATAATTAAATAAACACCTTTCACACAGACCTGAGAAAGTAGCAGCATCAATCCCAGGTGTACGAGTTGTTGTCCACAGCCGGGAGCCCACATGGATGCAGGTGGTAGTGTCCCTCTTTCCGTATTCACTGTGTCAAGCTCTTAAATCTCTTAACGTTTTTTCTTCAGGTTTGCTGGAGTGATGAACAATTCCTCTTGGCCACTTATGCTTTCTCCTACTTTCAAAATAATCCAAACTGTGCCAAATAAACTGTCACAAAACTGCAGTGGTAGTACTGGGGCTCTTGGTGCAGGCCTTTGCCCTTCGGGCTTTGGGAAGCTTCCTTAGTTTGGGAACTAGCTATCAAACTGGGACCATTGCACATTAAACTTTCACTTTACCTTGTAACAATAATAATAACACATGAAACGAAAGTTCACTTGATGACAAACAGAGAAACCCGAATCGGTTTTCAGCAAAATTAGAGGCCCAATGCAAAATCAGTGTTTAAAGGCCCAATGCAATCCTCAAGTAGTCTGCAATGGCTCTGTTTCATTTATAATGCAATTTTTGAATTAACGAGATTAAAATGGTGTATTTGACACTTTGACAACATGAGCACGTGGCTGGTCACTTTAGTTAGTAATCTGAGGCTGCGTCCCAGATGGCTCCTTATTTGGACATACAGTTTACTACTCATAAGTAGTATATTGTTGTGTCGCGGCACCGCAGGTGTGCATTTCAGTTCTCTGGCTTACCACCATGCTACAGTATGTGTTGTAAGAGTGTGTTTGCCAACTAAAGAACGAGTTTCCTGTTTTTTTTCCTGAAATGCTTCCTTGCCACACCTCTTCCTCGCCGACGCTACAACATACTACATATAAGCCTTTTATTTTATGCCCTATGTCCTATAATTGTGCACTCATATAGCTGATGAATATAAATACTCCATAATACTATATGTACATAGAGCGCTACCTATTCAAACACAGTATTCGTTAATATACTAATACTTACGCACAGCAGCTATGAGAGAATTACATGATTTGTAACATTCTGTAAATATTAATAGATTTTTTTTTTTATGTAGTTATTGCCACAGTGTAGCACGTGAGGCAGAGGGGATTGGATGTAATCATCTTTTTATTTAAGCTTATCCAAGATTCATGGTTAATATCCAGAGCAGACATTCTCAGAGGCAAATCTATAATAGTAATGCTCATATCGGGAGGTCAAAACCAGAAAATACTACACACACAAGTTAGAGAACTACGAAACTAAAAAAAAAAGCAAACATGAAATAAAAGCCGAAGAAAACAAGGCTTAGGAATTGCAGTACAAACACATGCAAGACTTCACAGGGACACAACACACATTAAAGGGTGTACAGTATATACACAGACTAACACGACACAAGACTAACTACATAACACAAATGGGGTGTAAACAAACTCGACTCAAGTGCAAATAGGGCTGGGCGATATGGCCAAAAATGTTTTCATGATATTTTTTTTTCATGATCACTCGATTACAATTAATATCTCGATTATATATCATTATGTTATGTTATTTCTGGTGTTGACTAAAACCCGAAGAATCCAGAAGGTCCCAAACGTATTACTTATTAAAGGAAATGACTTATAAAAGTGTTTTTAGCACTCCCTTTTTAAATAATACCAATAAAAACAAATACATTTGCAACTCAGGTGTAGTACACAGTTAATATTTTCACCCCTTACGTAAACATAATGAAAGAAAAGTGAGCTTAGATCAAACTGTCGCACAGATTGACGTGTTTCACCACCAGTCAATCAGGAAGATCCGACATAAACAGGAAATACTACATCTATTAACGAGACGCAGGGAAGCGGTTAGTGCCCGTCTTTCTCAAGACACCGATGGCCATGTTAGCGCCGCTACACGTTCATTTATATCGAATTTCATCTTAAAATTTGTCATCGAAATCATAGAAAATTGAATCGAAATATAATCGAAATCGAATAATCGCCCAGCCCTAAGTGCAAACAGTAATGTGTGGTGTGGAACAGGAACTGGGGTAAACATGGAAGCAAACACAAGCGTACTGTGACAGACAGTAGTACCCTATGACCTTTGTAGGCTGGCAAACAATCACCCAAGCTTATGGACTGTTTTAATTATAATCCACTTCTGTTACGTGTGTATGAAGATACAAAAAAGACAACGTTTTGCACCCTTAATGCCTGAGCCAACTTACCACACTTTTACTTTTGTCCGAAAACCTCGCAATATGTAATGGCATGAATGAGTTTGTCTCGAAGTATGTGGATGCCGCTGTAGTTTGGAAGATGTAAAATGCCGTAACAGATCTGTGCCGAGGGGAAACGGTCGTCTGCATCATCATAGCAGCATCTCGTGATTTTCAGGCGTAGTTCAGAGAGTCCTCCTACAGGCAAGCGGTCTGTCCCGTAGAGGAAAACTGGGAGATAAAATGAATGTTTAAATGAATGTTGGGGGTATTATCCACAAGCACAGACAGTATGACTTTTCAATGAATGAAAAAAAATAAACAATAAAAATTTCACAAGAACTAAATGTGTGCACACTCTCTGGCAAACAAATGAAAATAAGATCATTATGGGGTAATAAATATTATTTAATTATATTAAGTACATAATATGACCCCTAAAGAACATCAATTCATAAGCGTTACCTAGAACCTTTACATAAATATATCCTTAAATATTAAACGTGTATTTAATTTGAATAGGTATTTAATTGAATAGGAAATACAAATTTATTACAGACGTCATTCACCAACTCGTCTCCAAATTTATTATAGGTATAGCATGATGTTAACGGTGTAACTATTTTGGATTTTCTTCACAGTATATTGTGACGGGTATACCCTCACACCCCTACCTGCATTTGTTCGCACTCAGTTCAGCATGTTACTCCCGGACAAATAGGAAATCTGTGATCTGTGGTTTAGTGGAGCATGACACTGTACAACATTAAGATAGCGCTACATTTTATAGACAGGACCTGCTCATCTAATCCTGCATCAGACCTCCAATCATGCAGTTCATTTCCACTCGATTAATGCTATTTTCTATCTGCAGCATTCTGCTGTGTTCCTCCACCACATCTGACCGGGGTGAGATGTACACTTTGCCCAAATTTATGTACACTTGTCACTGTTACATTGTGTGACAGGTTAAATTTTGTTGTGTGCATGTTTTTTTACTGTCAGAAAAATGTCCCAGTGTACAAGTGCATTTTTGGTCCCCAAGGTACAAACAACATAAATATACCCTCATGGGTATAGCAGGGTTTAAGGTCCAATCATGTACCTTTAATGAGTTTAAAAGCTCATCTACATTCTCTAAACACAGCTCAGAAATGATGCTGAAGAACATTGTATATACTATATATATACTGTAGCACCCAGAGGTCTACCTGAACAATAGACTGGACTGGACAGATAACACAGATGCTCTGTACAGGAAAGGCCAGATGCTCTTCTTTCTAAGGAAGCTCAGGTCTTTCAACATGTGCAGCAGGTTACTGGGGCTCTTCTACCAGTCTATTGTGGCCAGCGTTCTCTTCTATGCTGTGGTTTGCTGGGGGGGCAGCGTTACTGCAGGAGAAGCCAAGCGCCTCAATAAACTGGTCAGGAAGGCCAGTACCATCACGGGACTGAGTCTAAACTAACTGGAGGGATTGACAGAGAAGAGGATGGTGGCAGTTTTGGAGAACATTCTGAACAATTCTGCCCATCCCCTCCATGGCATGATATCCAGGAGCACCTATAGGCACCGGCTCATTCCACCAAGGTGCTCAAGGAAGCGCTATTGAGGATCTTTTCTTCCCACTGCTATCAGACACCACAATGCTGCCACAATGACCCCTGTTTCTCAGAACAAACAATAGGACGGAATCATATTATACAATAATTACCCACATACAAACACCATCCAATGTTTTGCTTAATTTTGCACACACATGAAGGTTACTTCACACAAAATCCAAAACCTCACATCCCACATACACTGAATGTGAATGTTCCAGTCAGTTTTGTAATGTTGTGTTTCTGCACTTTGTCTTGCATGTGCACTGACGTCTTTGCACTGTGTGCCTGTGTAAAAATGTGTAGTACGTGCAATTAGGTGTATTTATTTTGTGTATTTAATGTCTTGGGGGGGGGGGGGGGGGGTTGGATTTATCCCTTTTTTTTTTTTTCCATCTTTTTAGTCCACCTTTAT
>JAOUQW010000038.1:21651672-21669901 GCA_028565825.1 Olivaichthys viedmensis | reverse complement strand
AGAAACTTCCAAAAGAAAGGTGTGCCAAGCTTGTAGGATCATTCCCAAGAAGACTTGAGGCCGTCATTGCTGCCAAAAGTGCTTTAACCAAGTACTAAGTGAAGGGAATACTTATGTAAATGGTATATTTCAGTTTTTTTATTTTAATGCATTTACAAAACATTCCAAAAACCTGTTTTTGCTTTGTCATTGTGGAGTGTTGTGTGTAGATTGATGAGAAATGAATCCATTTTAAGATGAGTCTGAAACATACCAAAATGTGGAAAACTTGAAAGGGTCTAAAAAAAATCCCGTATGCACTGTAGTTACCTTACATGTGTTGTTGCTAGGTAGCTTATTAATTACAATAAAATAAAATAAATTGCTTGCTAATATTAGCTGTTTTGACTGTATACAGATCAAAACTGGTTTATTGAGTGTTAAATTACACATCACTCCACACAGAAAGAAAGATCACCCTTGCACCTCGGCGCTACCGGTGAAACCACGCCTACCACCAACCATTGTACAGCGATTCGGGCAGTGTGAGGCGAAAAATCTCTGGCTGTGTGAACGCAAGGTCACCCCAGCAGTGACATTGAGGTGTCGGTGTCACTGCTGTGCTGAGAATGATCCACTACACAAATAATATCTTGTTAGTTGTGGTCCTATGGTGGTCCCTTTCCATTGAGGGGCACCAATATGGAAGGTGTACCTGATAAAATGGCAACCACAAGAAATACACTTTTTTTAATTTTTATAAGTGAATGTGACCATGATACAAGAGGTTGTATTTGAAATTAAGTTAACATTATCCTCTTTTCTGAAGATTGTCCTACTAAGCCACAGCAAATAAAACAAACTGCTCTGTCCTTGAACGTGCATTAGACTGTGAGGTGAGGTCTGAGACTTCCAGCCAGCTAATGGCTCGCTCACCTTACATAAATTATGCTGTATAATCCAGAAGAACTTGTTTTCCCACTGGATCTCATAAGGCCGCTCGTTATGTAGAGCGCACAAAGTCAGTAACTTTCAACACTTGTATTTTATTTTATTTTTTAAATAGATTTCTCTTTGGATATGTTTGTTTTCTTCTACTTCTGACCCTTTAAGGGACTCTCCTTCGTCCTCTCAGGCCCTTGTTCATCTCCAGTTTGGCATGCTGTAGTTGCGTTCATGTTCTTCTTTTTTTCTTCTCTTTCTTATCCCTCTGCCCCACCAAAGATACTGTTTTTCCTGCATGTTTGATGTTTTTGTTTTTTTCTGCTCCCGTTCATCCTGAAATATCCCTGAACACTTCCTCTCTTCCTGTATCATTCTATGGAGTTCAACAAAGCTGTGTGTGTGTGTGAGAGAGTGTGTGAGTGCGAGTACAGCCTGTGTGCTCGGAGTAAATACTGCTGTGTGTGTGTAAATACGACAGAGTGATGCGTGTTTGTGTGTGTCTACACTGCAGTAGCACTCAATCAATGCATGACGTCCGTTATGAGCCGTGTCCAGTGCAGCGTTACTGCGTGTCCCACCCTCTCAGGTTTAACTCTTGGGCTCTCTCTCTGGTGCTTTACAGCCTCGATGCTAACCTCGGGCACCACGGCCACTGTGGCGCTGTTGAGAGACGGCATCGAACTGGTGGTGGCCAGCGTGGGCGACAGCCGCGCCATGCTCTGCCGGAAGAACAAAACTCTTAAACTCACCGTGGACCACACGCCAGAGAGGAAGGACGAGAAAGAGAGGTGAGGAACGGCACTATTGGCACTATTCATTTGGTAAAATAAATTAGGAGGGGTCAAAAAGTTAGACTGCCTTTGAAACGTGACTCGATAATGAAAGACAAATGTGGATCCTGAGGCAGGACCGGTTGAGAACCGCTGGTCTGGTGCGCTAGAGGAATGCGCTTTGTGTCATTTAAATCAGAGATTTCCAGCATAAGTTCTAGAGGCCCACTGTTCTGCACAGTTTCAAGCTCTTCCTGCAGTGGGCCTCCTCTTATTTTAAAGTGTACTGTGGAGTTTTCATCCAGCTGAGACACTTCGCTGAAGGCACTACAATGCCTGACCTCTCAAATGCACAAATTCCCACAGACGTACTCCAAAATCTTGTGGAAAGCCTTCCCAGAAGAGTGGAGGCTGTTATAGCCGCAAAGGATGGGGGCAACTTCATATTAACACCCATGGATTTGGAACGGGACGTCCAACAAGCTCATATAGGCGTGATGGTCAACTGTCTACATACTTTTGGCCATATAGTGTAAATGTTATAACAGTAGGTTTAATGTAAAAATTATAACACATCATAACATGCATTAAAATAAACCGATACAGGAAGTGAAACCACACTTTTAAACAAAAACAGTTGTCATGACAAGCAGAAATCACCAAATTTGAACCAAATCTCCATTCTCGGCATGGCTATTTAGGTAAAACGGTCGCCACTACACTGTCCTGTTGCTGTCGTATAAAATATATATATATTTTTTAAAGCAGTCGTATTGTACTCCACAAAATGGAATAATCTTCCAGTGAAATATTCCAGTACACCCTTTTTGGAGACCCTGTTTTGCATTTTTGTAATAGCACCTCACTTCCTGAAATGCTGGACAGCCGTAGTTCAGCTTAAGAACACCTTAACTGCAAAATGTCCCTGTGTTGCATCCATGACTGGATGGTGTGACGTGTGATGATTATATGTGTGCTAGGATCCGTAAGAGTGGGGGCTTCGTGACGTGGAACAGTCTGGGCCAACCTCACGTCAACGGCCGTCTGGCCATGACACGGAGCATCGGAGACTTCGACCTCAAAAACGCAGGGGTCATCGCCAAGCCAGAGACCAAACGGATTGCAGTGAGTTTTGTCTGTTCGGTTGTTGTTAGACGGCTGCACTGCAGAAATGGGCTTAGTGATGAAAGAGATCAGTGGTGTGTCTAACTGAGCTATTGTATTTGCTCTGTCCAGTTAAATCACGTCCATGACGCCTTCCTCGCCCTCACCACCGATGGCATCAACTTCATCATGAACAGCCAGGAGATCTGTGATGTCATCAACCAGTGCAACGACCCCAAAGAGGCAGCACAGCGTCTCTGTGAACAGGTACGGGCTGTGCCAAAGGAAATGTGTTTGATAAAATGTTTGGGACATTAATTGGGACTATAATAGTGATTGAAGAAAGAGCTGCACGTGTGGTACACCTCTGTAAGCTGACACTAGCCACGCTTCTTTTAATTTATTTATTTATTTATTTGACATATTTTTTATATGTAAAGAGGGATATCATGTCTTTATTAGTTTATTCAGACATAATTAGACTTTGCTCCACATGAAGTGCGACATCTCATTAAGCGTAACCCTGACTGATCTCCCGTTAACGACCCCGGACCGGACTACCTGACTCCGCACCAGCCTGAGCCTCTGCTGATCGCCCGACCTTCCGCCTGTCCCCCGTTTCCGAACTTGCCAAACCCTTTGATCTTATCTGCCTCGTGCCTCCTCGCCCCAAACCTGCACTTGCATCTGCCTTGTGAACATCCTGACACTTGTTAATTGTGTATAAAATAAATGTTATTTTACTGGTGGCCATTCTTTTCATACATAAAGTAAGATGTCTGAAAACAGTACCATCTGAACTCCTAGATCACAATGTCTATTTGATTTTTTTAATTATTATTTTTAATAATCTAAAATATGATCAATATAATATGATCCGGGTTTGATCCACATCGTAGTCCAACGTGATCCGTCCTCTTAATATTTCATGTTAGCCGTTTAAAAGTCCAGTCAATACATTTATGTGAAAATTGAAAGTAACTCCTATCAGCGTTTTTGCACTAATCGGTTTACAGCGACCGAACCTAAAGGCGATCTGCACAGATTTGCTCATTTTCAGATAAATATGAAATGTAATCAGTTATTTGTTTATACTGTAGATTCCAGGGGTCTGAGCACCGTGACTTTTAGGCCAATGAATGTCAGTGACACCGAATATTTGCTTCTATTCTCATGTGTTCATCAGAAACAGATATCCATTTTATATTAATTAATCATTTAGCCTCAACAAACGTTTTTAAGGGTCCTTAAGGGTTCTCAGCTTCCTTCAAATCCTCTTTGACAGGGAAACACTCAGTTGTGGGGTAGAACCAAATGTAAATGGCTCTACATAAAACCTTTAAGTGACAAATCAAAAAACCCTTTGGGGTTCTAGATTTGGCGGAGCTGAGGCTGGAACCCACGACCTTCTGCTCAGTAGCCCAGAGCCCTAACCACTGATCCACCACTTCCCAATGCAACAGTCCAGCAATGTGTCAGAAGAGGAGCAAGAGTCTCAGAATGTCAGGTCTGAGATGGGAGGAGCAGCAATGGCCTTGTATGCACTCTGCACGACTCTGACACTTTCACACTTGTTGAGAAGTACGCATAGTCAGCCATTGAGTCAAGATGAATGATTATTAACTTATTAAAAAAAGGAAGAAGTTCCTATTGCAGTTTGTTATGGAGGCATACACGAGTTCACCACCCTGTCTGTACCGCAGACGGATTTGAACAGCTGAAGCAGGAAACGTCGAAAAAGAAAAGTGTCGCTGTTGTCTTGTCTTGTTTTTGGTTTTGGTTTTGGTTGACGATAACGGACGAACAAAACTAAACCATTTACAACAAGTTCCACTGCTGCCATTAGTCATAAAACACGTAAACGTGAAGCGTAAAGAAAAGGAGAAATGTCTGTTTGGGCAGAATTACGCACACGACGCGAGTGCCCAGGTGTAATTCCAAACGGCTCGCGGCTCCCTGCATAGGCGCACTACATATGGTAGGGAATAGTGCGTTCCACACCCTAGCTAGTGCACTGTGCGTGTGAGAGAAAGCCATTTGGGATTGCGCCTCGGAGAACTTGTGCTTGCATATCTTACCTTTGTCTGCAGAGCACCGCTTGTTTTAAAAGCCGAGCGGTTCAGTTGGAAACTGCGGTAAACTCCACACAGTTTGAAGGCCGTTCTTAAAGCAGCCATGGCTGGGGGAAGAAAAAAAACAACAAAACTATGGCCCAACTTCAAGATATCTCCATTTATGCAAGCCACGCATCCGTTAAAAGGTGGCTGGCGTTAGCTACGGTTGTTGTCGGTGTGCCCAGCGCGCGCGCGAGATCTCATCAGGTTTGCTCGGTGCGCGCGAAGTGAGTTTTTCTCTCTTTTTCCGTTTTCTCTCGTTCGGCTCCTCCTACCGGGAAATGAAACTGAGGAGTGAGAGAGGACGTGTGAACAGAAGGGAGTGCCGTCAGTGTAACACACCCGTAAACAGGCACAGACATCACATTTCAGACGTAGCCTGTTACTGCTGCTGTCATGCAGTTCAATGGATGTTGCAGGTTCTGGTGCGGGTTCTGTTGCAGGGGCTGGTGCAGGTTCTGTTGCAGGGGCTGATGCAGGTTCTGGTGCAGGTTCTGTTGCAGGGGCTGGTGCAGGTTCTGTTGCAGGGGCTGTTGTCATGCAGTTCAATGGATGTTGCAGGTTCTGGTGCAGGTTCTGTTGCAGGGGCTGGTGCAGGTTCTGGTGCGGGTTCTGTTGCAGGGGCTGGTGCAGGTTCTGTTGCAGGGGCTGGTGCGGGTTCTGTTGCAGGGGCTGGGTTCTGTTGCAGGGGCTGGTGCGGGTTCTGGTGCAGGTTCTGGTGCAAGGGCTGGTGCAGGTTCTGTTGCAGGGGCTGTTGCAGGTTCTGTTGCAGGGGCTGGTGCAGGTTCTGTTGCAGGGGCTGATGCAGGTTCTGTTGCAGGGGCTGGTGCAGGTTCTGTTGCAGGTTCTGTTGCAGGGGCTGGTGCAGGGGCTGTTGCAGGTGCTGTTGCAGGTGCTGTTGCAGGGGCTGTTGCAGGTTCTGGTGCAGAGGCTGGTGCAGGTTCTGTTGCAGGTGCTGTTGCAGGGGCTGGTGCAGGGGCCGGTGCAGGGGCTGGTGCAGGGGCCGTTGCAGGTTCTGGTGCAGGGGCTGGAGCAGGTTCTGGTGCAGGGGCTGGTGCAGGGGCCGTTGCAGGTTCTGGTGCAGGTTCTGTTGCAGGGGCTGGTGCAGGTTCTGTTGCAGGTGCTGTTGCAGGGGCTGGTGCAGGGGCTGGTGCAGGGGCCGTTGCAGGTTCTGGTGCAGGGGCTGGTGCAGGTGCTGTTGCAGCCTATTTTTTGGAAGCAAGATTGCAGCTCCAGTAGATTCAGATTTGAAGAAGCGTGTTGTTCTTTCAGGTCAAAAACGATTTAGACATATAGATAGATCTATGATGCTCATCCTTTTGCGTAGAGTACAAACATTGCACATTGTCCAACGCCTTCCATGTAGGTGCACTTGTAAGTATGCGATTACTGACTGTAGCCCATCTGTTGCTATGCACAACTTGTCACCAAGCTCGCCCATCCCGTCCATCTGTGGAAAGGACCACTGTGGGACCACCGCTGACCAAGTGGTATTTTGGTGGTGGACCATTAACATGGTCAACGTGGTCTCACACTTGCAAAACAGTTGGCACAACTTAAGTCGTATGAAAAGATAGGAAGGTTAAGGTTAGGGACAGGGTTAGCATACGTACCTTTTGTAATGACCAAGTCCAACCCCATCCCCCTCATTCGATCGAATCTGCATGATTTCTCATGAGATCAGGTTGGACGTGGTAGTGTGTGTGGCGCTGGTATGAGTGTATCAGGGACATCAGTGTTGCTGGGGTTTTAAAGCACTGTGTACTCACTTTTATTAGACACAATCCACTTTGTAGGAGACTATAGCTAATCTTTTTCCATGCACAGTGTGTGTTAATCATCCTCTACCCTTGTATTTCTGGCCACAGGACACTGTTGGCTGGATATTTTTGGATGGTGGACTGTTTCTCAACCCAACAGTGGTTCCTTTGGTGTGTTTAAAAATCCCAACAGCGCTGTTGCGCCTGATACACTCATACCTTCACCACACGCACTACCATGTCAGTGTTTCTGCTGTGCTGAGAATGATCTAATGATTCACCACCCAAATAATATCTGGTTAGTGGTTTGGTGGTTCCTTTCCACTGACGGACGGGTTAAAGAGGGGCTGACTAATTGAAAGGCTACAGTCAGTAATTGTATACTTACAAAGTGACCTATGTAGTAGGTATACTTCATAAAGTGGCCACTGAGTGTATGTAGACTAGTTATGAAAGGTGCAGAAGACCTCTATGCTAGGTTTGGGGGTAAAAATTAAATCACCTTGTACTATTTAAAAATGTGTTTAAGAACAGCAATTTGCATTTATTTAAATGTAAATAATCTTGTAAATATATAAGGCTTAACAGAGTTGGCATAGTACAATTAATTATAGTCTTGTTAAAAGCCAAAATGGCAATTATGGAGTTGTTCACATCTTACTGAGCCATATGCCCTCACTCTCTGTTTCTCTAATAATTAGGGTTGCACAATATATCATTTGTTAATTGTTATGGCAATGTTGGCTTTTGATATTGCAGATGCAAATGAGCCCTTCAAAACCATGCATAAAATGTTTTATTGTGTGCACTGTAGATCCTGATCTGATAAATCGCAACATTCACATAATCCAACATATCATTTTGGTCTAAATGATGCAGTCCAGACTTCAACCATTTCACGTCAAGATTTCGGTGTTGTTTTAATACACTACGAGACATATCATCATCATCACACTATGTATCACTATGGTCCTTTTCCTGCAGCCCCATTAATAAAAATGATAACCATACTTAAGACAGTCCATCTACAGGCATTGTTAAAGGAATGGTTCAACGGAAAATTAGATTTTCACAAAGTTGCACTCACCCAAAGTGTAGTCAATCAGCCAAGGCATATTTTGTGTCTGACATTTGCTTCTTTAGTTTTGCACTGGAGCTACAAGGCTAATGTAGTGGAAGTCTGTCTCACCCAAAATGTTTTCCAGAAACGCTTGCCCAAATTTTCATATACTTGTTTGCTTTTTATATACATGACATTGTCAACCTATGTACTGTAATCTCATTTTTAAATAAACTATTTTGTAAAATTTAGGTTAAAATTGGAACTATTTTATCATCCGCATAACTTAACAATTCCTTTGTGTTTGTGTTGTGAATTCAAACAACCCCCATCTCTTGTCGTCCTGCGTGGAATGATACCACGCTGCATTTAGAAGCAAAGGCTTGTCCAAGATGTCTGCCTCCATAACACTGCAGCGGTCAACTACACTGTGAAGTTTGAATACAGTAAGTCAGACTGTCCTAAACCACATCAGTAAGTCTGTGTGACATTACTTAAGACCTGAAGGCTAATATTTACGAAATGATTTTGGGTGAGGTAGACCGCCTTTATTTTTTTAGCTACGTTAGCTTCGTAGCTCCAGTGCAATTCTAAAGAGGCAAGCGTCAGACACCAAACGTGTCTTGGCGGGTCGGCTACATTTGGGGTAAGTGGAAAATTGTGTAAAGTATATTTTTTTGCTGAACCGTTCCTTTAAGGTTAATTAAGCTATGACTGATTGCCTGAAAAACAGAGAATCACTCTTTATGGGCAAAGTGCCAGTCTTATACAAACCACCATGGGCTGGGCAATGGGCCTGCCGGTATTGAAGCGCTGGGAGTATTCCATGAATATTTTAGTGCCAGTGATAAGAATTTACAAGGCGTGTAGCAAGTTCTTGAAACTATTCCCTGTGTGTTTAGTTTGTTAGCAATGTACCCCAGAGGCAGGAGGTATTTTATGGTGCTTGATTTTTGTAGTTTTTACACACACCATGCATAAATACATTGTTAGTGCTTCTTTGTGCCTTGGGGAAGCTACAGACAAGTGCATTAAATCACATTGTTTATGACTGAATGATTCACATCTCTGTCAGCAGTGCTTCAAATGAGGCATATTTTCATTGTCAATGGGGTGTTTTTTTTTTTAATGTTGAATAATGGATTGTGTGTAGTGCGAGATACTTATTGCAAAACACAGGCCTAAAAGTAAATAACTTATTCATATGTTTTATTCATGGGTACCTGATGTGTGAAAGTAATTACAACCAAAAACATCACCCTGGTCATCAAAAGGTCTTTAACTAAGCCTTTAACTGTTTATTGTACATTTTCCACCATTGATACACTGCATCAGTGGAACATCTAATGCTTAAAAGCCTTGAAAGACATTTGCATATGCAATTTCGAGACCTAGTGAATTTTGTAAGCTTTCAACTGCTTTTAATTACCTCAGTCACATGCATTTACAAAGAATGGTTCAATGTATTAGGTTCAGTTGATTATGTTCTGTAGTAAAATGTTGCAGAGGTTTGCCAGAGATATCACTGGAGTTGGGGTCTTGATCTCATGATCTTGGTCTGTGTCTCATTCAAACTAGGCATCTTCGTTTGGGTCTTATTTGGGGTTAATGGTCTTGGACAAAATGGTTTCTATTCAGCATGTCTTTCCACCACAAGCGAGAGCTAAAAACCTAATTAGTTTACATTCTAATTGAACATTTTTGGGTTTATTCATGGTTCTTATATGACGGCTGATGACAGCCTCACAATTTGCAGGTATTCGCGTGAATTATGGTCTGTGACACTTCGCTGGCTTTCAGAGCAACTATGCGGGATAGAAATAGTAGCTTGGACTCGAGGTGTGAAATCTCTATGGACCTCATGATTTGATTTGATTTGGATTCAGGGTGCCACGATGTGATTATAAATCATTACTTTATGCATCTCGATTTTTTTGTTTCTGTAGCCTACATTATTATTCTTTCTGGTATCACCACTCCCTGCTTTTAAAACACAATGGTATCCATTTAATTCATCATAAAAAACTGGGTTTCATGTATTTCCATTAGGGCTGTCAGAACAAGTGTTCTACTTTTAGTCCTCTTATGTAAGTCTATTGAAACACGTTTCCTAAACCTTTTTGCAAAACGACCATAAAAGTGCTCTGGATAAATGCATGTCCTTTATGGCATACTTTATTTTCACATATTTTTTAAATTATGTATTCATTTTCTAATTAAATGTAAAAAATAAAAAGAATGTTTGTGGGCATTATCCAAATCATGCCGTTTCTGTGGCTGAATCTCAAATGGGGTTTTACAGGTCATATAGTGCACTATGTACAGACGTGGCCAAAAATATTGGTACCCTTCCAATTTTCTCTGAACCAAGTTGAAACTGACAAAAGTATTTGGTATCCACCATTCTTTATTTCACTTGTAAGAGAACAGGAACTTTGCTTTTGATTTAGGACATAACATTATTTTAAGTAATAAAACAAATGAAAATTGCATGGACAAAATCATTGGTACCTTTAATCTAATACTTTGTTGCACAACCTTCAGAGACAATAACTGCAGTCAAGCGCTTTCTGTAGCTCTGAATGGGGGTTCTACACTTCTCGACTGGTAGTTAGTAGACTGTACATTTTGCTCCAAAATGCCTTGATAGTCCTCTGATTTTATTATGCTCTGCACAGATTTAAGACTCCATCACTGAGCCTCCTCCATGTTTCACAGTAGGGATGGTGTGATTTTCTTTGAAAGCGTTGTTTCGTTTTCGGTGATTATAGAGTTGGTGTGACTTACCAAAAAGCTCAAATTTTGTTTCGTCTGTCCAAAGGACATTCTCCCAGAAGGACTGTGGCTTGCCAACATGTATTCTGGCAAACGCCAATCAGGTTTTTTTGTGTTTCTCTCTTAGAAGTGGGGTCTTCGTGGGTCTTCTACCATGGAGCCCATTTTCATTCAGACAATGATGGATGGTACGACTTGAAACTGTTGCACCATGAGCTTGAAGGTCAGCTTGGATATGTTTAGAAGTTTTCCTTGGTTTTTTCCCCACCATTCGTAAAATCTTTCTCTTCAATCTTGGGTCAATTTTCCTCTTGCAGCCACATCAAGGCATGTTGACTACAGTCCCATGGGCCTTTTTTTTTTTTATATTAGCAACAGTGGACACAGGAACATCAAGCTCTTTGGAGATGGTCTTGTCACCTTTACTTTGACCATGCTTGGCAATTATCTTCTTTCTAACCTCCTCAGACAACTCTCTGCTTTTCTTTCTCTTTTCCATGTTTAGTGTGATACGCACAGGTAGACAAAACAGCAGAGTGAATACTTTTCTCCATTTAAATAGGCTGAATGATTGATTATAAGATTGAATACACCTGTGATACTAATTAGAAGAGAATAGTCTGCTTGAAGTATCACTACAATACAATTATTTCTTGTAATTTCTAAAGGGTATCAATAATATTGTCCAGGCCATTTTAGATTGCCTTTGTAGAATAAGGAAGAATGCAATTCTCTTCACACTATTTTTTTTTTGTTCTGCTGCAAACCAAAGACATGCATGTATGGATGTTTTAATTTCAACACTTTTCAGGACGAATGGTGCATTACTTGAAAATAATGGAAGGGTACCAATATTTTTGGGCTTGTCTGTAGGTCCTAAAATGACATTATGTTAGAGTGCCTCAGGCAAAATGAGTTTTGAAAAAAGCAAGAGCTATATCACACTGGATGGAAATGCTGCTAGAGCACTCCAACTATATTGATGTGCTGGAGCCCTGACACTCAATATATCAAACCAACCAAGCACATCATGATTTTCTTTAAATGCATCACTCCAGACTATGCCTCTCACTAACACACATCCATTTCTGCTGTGTTAAGGCAAAGCCCTGTACTTTCAAAGTATTGGGCTTTCACCCGAATTGCTGCAAATCTAATGAATGTCATTTAACTGTACTTCTCTTTTTTAAATTTAAGTTTCAGCTGTGTTTTGAGTAGGGTCTATCTAAAAACAGTATGGTTGAGTCTTAGTATATTGTGCTTGCTCACAATATACCAGGGCACTTCCAGGCGCAGTGCACCCTCAAGGAAGTGCACTCCTACACTGTAGAAATGCCCACCTGTCTAATGGAAGACTGCTTACAAAGATAAAGGAGGCAATATTTAGGTTGCCACGACAAAGCTACATTAAATTCTCCCACATTTAATAAGACAAGACTGAATTGGGGTCTCGAAGAAACAACACTATCCATATGCTAGAAAGCTTTTCATTAGCAAGCCTCTGCTCTCTAGACAGAGGTTTGCTTATTGGATTTTGAGTGGATAGAAATCAAACCTCCAGCTTCAATGAGGCTCTACTTAGCTGCTTTACAACAGTTACACGGTGTTTGTAATACTATAAGGAGGTAATAAAGAGCATTGGGCTTTATTTGCCTACAAAGTTATTTTAAGTACGTTCTCTGAAGCTCGTTTTAAGCTGTGGACAGCAGTTATTAGAACCTGGTTGCATGCAAGATTCATAAGAATTTGAACAATTGAGGGAGGTTTAATGGGATTTCATACAAATGTATGAACGTTAACCTCGTCCCTAACCTTAAACTTTATAACTTTTCACATGAATTGAGTGATGTGAATTCTTATGAATTTGCAAATGTGACCATGTTGGTTATTAGTGAAGTCTAAGGTCTGCTGGAAGGCAAGTAAACAGGTTAAGGGTAGTGATATTCTTTACCATTTCATTTTTTTGGTTGTTGATGCACAACAAATGTTTAATTTGTTATATATGTAGTTTTGTTACATATGTATATATTTAAGCAATACCTGAGAATACATTGTTTGTCAAAGAATAAAGCATCACTCAGTTTAAACAAAAAAAAGGTGGTAATATGCAAGAATCAACAATGGACTCCATTACGTAGTGAAGACCAAAAAGAAAAACCTTCTTTGACTCCACTACGTAATGGAGACTAGTTTAATATGTCACAACAATTTGCTTGTATTTAGCCTATACTGATAATATATTCAGTCATTCATCTTTAGTAAGTGCTTCATCCTGGTCAGGGTCGCAGTCAATCCGGAGCCTATCCCGGGAACACTGGGCACAAGGCAGGAGTACACCCAGGACGATATGCCAGTCCATTGCAGGGTGCCACACACACATACACACACACACACACTCATTCAGCCAATCCACCTACCGGCATGTTTTCGGGAGGTGGGGGAAAACAGCAGCACATGAAGGAAATCCACGTGGAGAACATGTGAAACTCCACACAGACAGTAACCAGAGCTCAGGATTAAACCCTGGACCCTGGAGCTGTTATACAATTTTACTTTGTATGTTTTCTTGATTCTTCGAAATGATCTCCAAATTAATGGGCACCTGCTCATGGGAAGCTGATTTTGCCTAATTAAATGTCAGAATGCATAATTTTATACCCTCTAGTAGCTATACAAATGTAACAAGTCTCATCAATAGGACCTACAAGAGGTTTCTCAAATGTCACGCCACTGCTGGGTTCCTTCACTGGCTCCCTGTAGCTGCACCATAGACCGTATATGAGCTGCACACATTAGATTTAAAATCCTGAGGCTTGCCTACAAAGACTCTGGTCAATTTGCACTAGCGTAAGGATTAGTCTTCCAAATAGACAACAAAGCACTTTTGTAAGCCTCTCATCTGCCAAATGCCATAAATGTAAATGTAAATCCGATCTGGTTCACAATTCTCTGTTCCCTCACAGCTGTTTCAGCTCATTAAGGGCTTGAATCAGGTTCTTCCACATAGGGAAAACATCATACTACATCAAAATGCAGGACCAAAGGCAACATCCATTACACGACATGAAAACCAGTGTATTCACAGGTCAAGTCGTTTTATCCAGTATAACTGCAACATGCGGATCTTTGGATCAGCTCAACACCTGTAGGTTTTAAGCCTGTTTAAAAGTTTAAAAAGTGTTTAAAAGTCCAGTAACCACATAATGATAATAAAATTAAATGCAGTTTGGTTTGTCAACGAATGGTTAGTCCAGCTCTTTATCGCCATAAAATTAACAAATCTACAGCCATTTGACTTTCTCTAAGTATTACTGAAGTTTGAACCCTTGCTTTGTCATGTGCTCTCTGATCACGTTTTAATCATGGCACTGACTAAGTGAAATACTCGTCTGGTGTTCGAAACCCTTAGCAGCACCAAGAATAGAAGGGTCAGATTAGAATAATACTCTAGAAAAATAATATATATTCTAAAGATGCGCCTTCAATAAATTAGACAACCATAGTGTACATACTTTGCCATTTTTTGAGCCTAATTAGGCCCGAGCATGGCATCTTATTTCCATGGTCTCTATCAGACTACGTACAGCAAAATGTTAGAGCTTTAGATTTTTCAAACAAAGTAAAAATGTTATCTCCTAACTCTTATCTTTGGCATGGGGAGACGGAGGGTTTCGGTTTCAGAAACCTCCCATGAAGGTTTGGGTGCTGTCACAGCCCCAAGCGACAACTCTTCAGTTCACCACCAGAGGTCACCATCCCCAGAATACTGCGCTGTTGCCAGTGTTAATGATTCTCACCTGTCTCCTGTTACCTTTATTAGCTGCTCTATATAAGCCGTAAGCCCTACATCTTTCCTCTTGTAGTTGGACTTATGGTCTTGCTCTTAGTGTAGCACACTGTAGTGCTAAGCGGTGGTCCCTGTGTGCCATTGCTTGTTTGATGTTTTTGACCTCTGGGCTGTATTCTGTTTGATGTATTTGAATTACCCTCTGCCTTTATGTTGTCATGTTGGATTTATTTGGTTTGTGGATTTTTTGCCTATTTCACAGTTTCCTGACTCTGGTTCTCCGTTCTAATAAACGCTGCAATTTGGTTCTCCTTCATGGCATGCCTCAGATTGCACAGGCATGAGGATATGTTTTCCATATAGACAACAAAGCACTTCTGTAAGTCACTCTGGATAAGCACATCTGCCAAATGCTGTAAATGTAAAATAGACCTGAAATGCTGCAGGCTCACGTTCCAGGTCATTAAGTCCTTGAGTGTTTTCGCTACATAAAAATGTCCATTGCAGGGATGTGGAGACTGTACAAGGCAGCCTCACAAATGATAATCTGGGCCATAAAGCAGATCACCAGGAGCCATTATAAAGAATGGGTCTGGATGTAACGTGTGATTGGGAATCAGAGGTGTGTTATTTAATGGATGTGTTTATTCATAAAGGTGACATTATTATTATTATTATTATTAATCACACGTGGTCTCTCTGTAACTATGCAAGCTTAGTTTAGTTTGAACATTTTCTAAGGGCTGGGTGTTCTTGGCACCTGAATAGCAAATAACACTCGGTCTATTCACTATCTTTTGTTTCCATAATCGATAAAACTATATCTAATCAGCATCAACAGGGCTAAACTTATGTTCATAGAACCAAACCCATGTCCTTTGCATAATTAGCATAGAAGTTTAACTCTCAATAAAGTAAACTAGAAACATATGGTATATCAGTCCTAAGTGAATTTGTTCATATTTCTCATGAATAAGTTAAAATGTATATACTTTGCATATGCATATGTTTTTGCATTTTTCATGGGAAATAAACAATCAAATATGTAACTATTATTTTCATTTTAATTAATTTTTTTAAATCTTGGGAAACAGGCTATTTACAATTACACTGGTCTCAAGTTACAAAAACTAGAAGAAATCAAAACATAAAAGACAAGAAAAAAGCATGAAGTAATGCATTTACAATCAAACCCAACTTCATGATTAAATATTTAGTGTGTGTGGAATGCTGTATCTGAAGTATTTTCCAAATCGGAATGAATCTGAGCTACATCAAGCACTGCATTGTTAGTTTTATTGAGTTTTTATAAGTATTATTGGCCTTTCAATGTAACAAGGGACTTATGTGTGGACACTGGATAATACATTCCCTTATAACTAAATAGGTACAAATGCAGGCCTCTTCTTACACTGAGGAAAGGCCATCCCACTTTTTATTTTTTTAAAACACCATAATGAGTATTCATCACCAGAAAGCTGAGTGATAAACAGCATCAATAAATTTAAAGAAAGCACGGCAGAGAACCAAGTGTATTTGGTAAGTGGTCAATAAAATTAGGCATGTAGCTATCACACACATCATTTTGACATTGGACGTTAATGCATGAATAGATTTGTGACTGTACATGATAAACAAGAACATCTCTGTCTGGCAAAAGCAAACAATTGACTCAAAAACATGTGAACTTTGTTTATAATGAAACTTTGCCTTCAAAACATCAAATGCATAGGCACTACTGACTATCACTGGACACCAAAGAGCTCACCTGAGTTCCTTTTTATGGATGTATTCAAATTGTGATACTGTTTCTCATTGATTGATTTAGAACCAGGTGTGAAAAATTAAGCTTTATAGTCATTAAACCATGACAGCTGTGTGTTATTTGAGTTTCATTATGGTGAGTGTTGTGTATTGAACAGCAGTGTTTTCAGCATGAAAACATAAGGTTAGTTGTGCTTTTGCTTACGGTTATGCAAAAAGAGTTTAGAAGATTTGTGCGTATCAGGTGAATATTGCCTAAAATTTTGCTAGTTTTCCTTTTGATAACTAGAAAAAGTTTGTTGAACTGTGTATCAGAACTTACGTGTTGTCACGCGCCTGGCTGAGCGCGCAACTTAGCGTGAGCGATCGTCATGGCGACGACCGCGGACATTAACCCGTTTGTGTTTCCCTGTTTGTGTCACGTGAGTCATGTTAAGTGTTCCCAGCTGTTCCCTGTTCATGCCTTAATTACTAAGTGTTTAAATACCCGCCTGTGTCCGTCCTGTATTGTCTCCTGTTGTTTGTGTGTCAGCACACCTGTCGCGGTGTGCTTTAGTCTTGCCTGTTAAACCTGTTATGTTTAATTTCTAAATAAATATGTCTATTATTAGAAGCGGCTTCGTGCTTGTGTCCGCGCACCACCCGGAACACATCGTGACACTTACCACACTGTTTCTTCAAATAATTACCAAATTATTCGATATTTTATTATATCATTTTCTTCTTAATATGTAAAACCTGTCAGGAATTTAAGTTAAATTTCTTTAAACTTTCTTGCTACTTACTTTCTTTTTAATTAAAATAATTGACAAGTTCTATGGTTTATGTACCACACACTTACCTGCGTAATAGTGAAAACTAGTCCAGGATTTAAATGTAGTTTAATTAAAATGTATTGGTACTTACCATCTTTTTACCAAAGATCATTTCTAACTTATAACTTATAATTTTTTTATTTTATGTACTTGGTGCATGACTGCCAATATACTGTATTTATTCATGCTTTAAAGTGCTTTATGCTGAAAACATTTCTTTAACACGTCCCTTTACGGTCTACTAAGATAAGTGTGTAGTACAAACTTCAAAATACTGGTTAATTATTTTGGATAAAAAGATGGTGAGTGGCAAAACATTTTAACTAAAGTACATTGAAATGCCTGAGGTTCTACGTTTAAAAAAACTATTTAAAAAAAAACCCATAATAAAATATATCATAGTTGATTAATTATTTGGAGTAACAAGGTGATAAGTAGAAAAATTACTTTTGCTGTAATATGTTTAAGCAGGAAAGTAAATTGAAAAAATCTCAAAGTACTAACAAGTTTTTCAGCCTAAAAAGACGGTAAATACAAAGACATTGTGTCAATGTTACTTAGATTTTTTGGTAACACTTTACATAAGGGCTACATGACACCTTCATAAGCCCTTCATGACAGCTGACATAAACCTACATAAGCATTTATAAGTCTTATTCCAACAGCTGTCATAAAGACTGCTTTCATCAGTTTTGATGTCAAGTTAACATAACAACTGAGTCAAGCGACATATTTTTGTTGACATAACGTTGTGTTATGACACTTTCCAGGCTGAATATACATTTGAACGTCATAACAACTGACTGTGTAGCTCTGGTATGTCGGACTCAAATAACAGCTATGAGGTAACATAGCTTTGGCATTGCCATAACAGAGTTATGTATATTTTCTCCGGCACTAAATTACAATGAGTTTGGTTTTGATGTGTGACATCTGACATTCCGTGTGAGACTGACATAGCAGAAGTGCGCTAAGCTACAAAGTCAGTTGTTATGACGTTCTAACGTAAACACAGAAAGTGTTATAACACAACGTATGTCAACTTGACATAAAAACTGACAAAAACATCCTTTATAACAGATGATGCCTAGTGGAGTAAGCCTTTATAAATGTTTATGTACTTTTACGTCAGTTATCATAAAGGGCTTATGTAAATGCCATGTAGCCTTAATAACAATCCCTTAGGAAAAATGTTACCAAACTTGCTTTATGACCTGTGGTTATCACTTATTTAGTTGGTAACTACAGAACTTTAAATGGCAAAACTTTTGAAATTAGATTTACTTTCTTTTCTTAATTTTTTCCTTTTCTTTTAGCCCAAAAGTTTCAGCTTTTCTTTCTTTTGGTGCAAACATC
>JAOUQW010000038.1:21621492-21637456 GCA_028565825.1 Olivaichthys viedmensis | reverse complement strand
AATAGGAATTATATTGTTTTTATTTATTTGTATTTTTCACTTTTTTTTTTCTTTTTTTTTCAGCTAACTTTTTTAATAGAATTTTTTTCTAACACTTTATTTTAAGGGTACCTACATTGGGCTTTCACAAAACATTCATAAGCATTGCATAAATCTTGCATAAAGCAATGCTGGGGAATTTATGAAAGGCTTATGTCAAAACACATGAGGTGACATTAGAGGTTGACTTCATCTGACTTTGTCTTTACATTAAAGAAAGAAGAGCGAAGAGCCCATCAGTTATCGTTCAAGATTGTTATAGCTTTGTTATAGTTTTTAGAAATTGTTTTTACTAAGATTATATTTATGAAGCTTTGAGACTCTTCTATGAAGTATCCATTCCATTGCTGTTCATTTAGCTAAAATATGGGCTGCTTAGAAAAGTGAAGTTGTAGATGGTATACATTAGTGATTTATAGCAGTCTTATAAATGCACAATTGATTACCACTTTAATTTGAGGACATGAAAATCATTCATTTGGCTGAAAAAAGAGCTTCTTAAATAAGTGACGTTATATTGTAATGGTGCTTCATAATAGTTTTGTATGCCACCAGCACTTTGGTTGTGGAAAATCCAATTCAATGCTTCTGTCCCAAAAGATAAGATGACATGTGGATACTTTATTGAAGATGCCTCAAAGCTTAATAAATGTCATCTTAGTAAAAAACTACTTAACCAAACTATACTGATCTTGAACAGTTTCCCCATAATGATGATAACTGAGGGCTCTTCTCTCTTTTTTCTTTAATGTAAAGATGAAGTCATGCTACATAAAACCTGTCACCTCATGAATCTTGACATAAGCTTTTCAAAAGGTCTCCAGCAATGCGTATGAATATTTTTTGAAAGCCCAATGTAGGTACCCTTAAAATAAAGTGTTACAAAAATATATATATATATATTTAAAAAGTTAGCTGAAATAAAAAGGGAGGAAAAATACAACTAAATAAATATAATTCCTATGAATAACAATTAAGGATGATGATGATAAAAATGTCATGTCTTAAATAAATATTGGTAATAAAACTAAAAAAGATCTCAAATTTAAAGAAAAGCCAAACTAAAAAAAAAATAGTTTGAGCTGCGTCTAAAAGTTGCTAATTGAGAGTGCGTGATGAATGTCTTGTAGCTTGTGTAAAAATAATCATAATTAGTCTTGTCTGTGCCAGATGACCTAATGAACTCGTTTCTGAAAATTAGAGAATAATTACAGGACACACAGGCTTCTCCCACATTTTCAATTAAAGCCAAAAATTAAACTTTAAGAACTAATAAAACAAAGTTGGGAGGTACAGTATGAAAACGACTGTAAAGTGATGTGTGTGTTTATAGAAAGCAGGAGTGGCATGTCAAAAAAAAGTGATGTGTGCTGAAAAATTGGTACAAATCCAGCACAACAACCTTACATGGTCCAAGACCCACCTGAGGCACATAAAGGAGTTTGTGTGTGTGTGTGTGTGTGTGTGTGTGTGTGTAACAGAAAAATAGAGAGAGACAAATCCATCTTAGAGCTAGGTGACTTGGGGACAGGTAGGGTACCACAGAGCTAAAGACCCTCTGGTGTGAAATGAATCAATTCATACCATCAGTGTGCTGCAGAAACCTCGAATATCCACAAATAGAGCTTTGCTCAGTGTCCAGAGTTTGTGTGTAACATTTGAGTCCTAAACACTTAAAATGTTTTATTGGTATTAGTAACTTCAGCCACACATTTTCCTTAGAGTGGGCCTTTAATTTCCCGCAGTACATTTACAGGCCTGACACACCCCCTCAGTAATCCAGTAATGTCAATTAAGAGAGACGAGAAAAAGCATTTTAAGAGGACTTAAAACAGAAATCTAATTCCGTGGAATAAAAGTATGGGAGTTTGTTTACTTGACCTTCTTGCAGTGCTGTAGAGCTTTGAAATGATTACAAAACACAACATTATTGTATTTTCCATTATCATACTGAACACAGTTCATTCAATCACGTTTCAGGAAATGAAAATCCTTTAAGGGGAAATAATAAAATGTCCTCACTTCCCCATAATTAAATCCTATGAGAGCTGTACTATGAAGTCTAGAATTATAATTATACATTATATATATATATATAAAGTTAACATCTATGTAGCCTATATTATAAGTGTATAATTATATTATATATATCCTATATTATTATCCTATATAATATATATTCCTATATCCTATATTATATAAGTGTATATAATTCTTTGTAATTTAATAATGACTCCTTGATGACTTATAAACATTTTGCAACATAAGCGACATTTGTCACGAACTCCCCTATATGGACTCCGTCTCTTTGCGCACGCCGCGGTTCCCATTCTGTGTATGTGTTCTTTCATGTAGCCATGTGCTTTTGTTTTCACGTGTCTGTTTTGGTTCTGTTCACGCCATTGGTTAATTATCCCATCATGTTCACCTGTGTCTCGTTTGTTCCCTTGATTAGTTTGTGTAGAAGTACCCTCCTGTTTCTGTGCATCATTGGGAAGTATTGTCGTGTTTCTGTGCCTTCATTACCGAGCGTTTTGATTCCCTGGTTTGGTTCCTTTTTTTTGTTTCCTTGACTTCCTGGTTATGACCCTCGCCTTTGATCTTGATTATGAGTAAGGATAATCCTGTATTACGTCTACCTGCCCGTACTGTGAACAACGACTCTGATTTATGGATTTGCCCTGTAAATAAACACACCGATCTTACGCACTTGCGTCCTGCCTCTTGTCCAACGCATCGCACGTTGCGTCATTATTCATAAGGTGTCTGAATTACTTTAGTTGTACATTTTTTTTTTGCAGTAGGTGCCAACATTGAAACATTAAATTTCCAAAATCTAGGTTTGAATTGTATCTTTTTCTCCTATTGTTTTTGCTTTACTTGAAGTGATGACTTTTAAAATGTTTTTCTAAATTCTTAATACTTGCATTATAATGATTATTGACACTTATGCTATGTGTTTACAAGTCCTCTGGGAAATCAATATAGCATTTGAGTGTCATTTTGTGTGGTATTATTTGAGTTTATACGAATAATTACAATGCATCGTTATCGACTTACAAAAGAATTATAAGCACAGTTATACTGATTCATGGATATGCTACACATTTACATTCAGTCTGTTAATACAATAAATATTTAAATATTCAGACAAGAAAACTTGTTTAAAAGCAGATTTAAGCAGGGTATTTAGAACGTCCCAGTCCTTTTTATAACTTGAAACTGGCTCACATGCTGTAACATTAAACATTGTGCAGGGAACACACTTGGACTTAATATAATCAAGACTTCTACCACAGCGCTGTTGAATTATCGGTCAGGAGGTGGTGATTAATTGTCTATAACCGCACGGCTATGACGTAGTGCCGGCTGCAAGGCAAATTACAAGTATATATTAATCCACACGTTCTAACATCTTTGGTTTCTATAGTAACAACTAATTCACAGGGACTTCACATATCGATAATTTAAGCCTAACAATAAACGGATTAAAAAAGTTTTGTTATTTAACAAAGAACAACTTAGAATGGTTGCTGTGGTGACGCTTTCTGTAAGGAGAAGGTTTATTGAACATTTATGGAAGGAGCCTCCGGTGTCAGCGCTTTGTAACAGTCAGAGGTAAAGCCGTTCCTTTAAGTTTTCCAGCGCTGGAGTCTTCAGGACAGAGGAGTTTGTGCTTTGCGGTTTATCAGTAACACGACAAGTTGCATTTAGTTTTGTCTTATTAACTTAGAGAGAGAGAGAGAGAGAAAAAAAAAGAGAGAGGCTGGTGAGGGAACGACTGTTTATAGCTGTTATAACATAAGAGAGAACATGAATTAAATGCTTTCGCCGACGTTCCACAACATTAAATGTAACTATAAACGGATAAAAAGTACGACGTGTCTCTTTTATAAATAAAAATGTGCAATCGTTGGCAAATTGCTGTGGTATAAACAGAATAAAACACTTCAGGACGTGCTGTTATAGGAAAATAATCAACTCCGGAGTGGTATCGGCCACGTCACTCCACCCCGTTGTTGATTATTTTCCTCTAACTGCACACGCCATCATGCTTTATTCCTTACATATTGTATAGACTAATCACACAACCTACAATTTGGTAATGGCTCTCAAGTTCCATCAAGTTCCTAATCATTTTAGGGAAGTTAATGCATCCATGTAAATGCACATAAAACAAGAAAGCCTCTAATGATTAGCATATCAGATTTTAAATATACAGATGACATGTTGTCCACATGCAGGATCCTGCAGAAGACATTTACTCTTTCACAAACCTTATTGCGCAGAGGATCTGTAGATATCTGACGTTCATCGGAACTTTGTCAAATCACTTGTGGAGATAAGCAAGCGAGCTGAAGTACTCAGCGAAAGGAAAATAAGATTGAACACTGATTTTCTGCTGGTTAATCTGTTCTCCTGAGTTCATTTGTTTATTTTTTTTTATGTCCCTTGAAGCACAAAACGCAGAACACCACCTTCAGAGCGTTTGTCTGTTGACATAGCAACGGTTCATTATTCTGCATTAATTTCATTATCTGCAGTTAAAATCGGACGATTGTCACCCAGAGGCCTGGTGGCCTGGCAGCATGATGCAGCGAGTCAAATTACACTCTGGCTTACTGGTTATTTTTGGCCTTTTACCACTCCGATTAGATTTCAGACCCACAGGGTCAAAATGTCCGAGCACCTCTGGTGTATGGAATGTGGGCAATCATTTCTAAAAGACTGTCAAGTGTCATGAAACCTTATAAGTGGCGCATCAGTTGTATGGAAGAAGAAGAAGAAGAAAATAATAATAAGAAGAAGCCCATAACAAAGAGAACATGAACACCGAGAAAAAAGAAAAAGAAAAAAAAGAAGTAGTACAAGTACAAGAGGAAGGAGAACAATAAGCAAAGGATACAAAACGGACAAGGAGAACGAAGAAGAAAAAGAAGGAAAACAAGTGTCATGAAACCTTGGAGCATAAGTTGTATGGGAAGAAGAAGAAGAAGAAGACCACAAGAGGGAAGAGAAGAACAAGAAGAAAGAAGAAGCAGCATCAGCAGTAGCAGAAAAAGAAAAAGAAGAACAAGAAGCAAAAGAACAAAAAGAAGAAGAACCTTGATCTTGCCCGTTTCCTGTCATTCAGATCATTTTAAATGTCTTGTAGTAAGTCGGATGACTGGCGTTGTGTTTTAATCTTGTAGTGAATTTATGCCAATGAACCTTCAATGAACCTTATGAAGGTTCACTGACCAATTCACTTTGAGATTAAAACACAGGTCCAGCTGGCTCGACTTACTCGTATAGGACAATCTTGATCTTGATGTTCAGCTCTCTACAAAAACTTGCACATATAAAACACATTGGCACAGGTTTATCAACTCGAAAATACATTTCAGCAAATCATGTCGTCATTTGAGAGTCAGATTTAAAGATCTTCGGGTTTGCGTTATTCTACTTTTCGTCATATTATCAGATCACCAGCTCTCTGATTTCTCTCGTTATTTCTACATCTTTTCTCCTCTTTCTCTCACAGAGCTGCTCAGTCTGCAGGTGGTGTATGTGTGTGTGTGTGTGTGTGTGTGTGTGGTGCCAGACTGGGTGCCAGTGCTGCTCAGATGACTGACAGCGTGTGAGATTAACAGAAGCTTTGTTCTGCAGACTCGGCCTGCTCTAATGACTACGAGATGACAATCACAGCCATCACTCGCTGCATCATTTGCCAGCAAACACCACACACAAACACACGCGCACGCACACATGCCGAACTTATGTGAGAAACAAGTTTTTAATATCTCTGAAGATGGTTGTTACTGCCGGGTCTTTGGTAATTAGATGTTGACCAAAACACAAGACAAATGAAGCTAACATCTTTTATGATAATGCATAATTATGGGAAGGTCCTCCTCAAAACACACCTTGGCGTAATTACGCAAAAAGATAACGCAGTGGTTAAGCTGCTTGTGAAGCTCTTAAGGTGTTTAATGACCGTCACTAGCCACCAGGATGCGGATTGCTGATTTAGCAAGAATGTTCTGAAATTGTCTAGAAGGTTGAGTATTTTGACTAAGTTTGACAGAATTCAGGTACAGGAGCCTTTCTGGGTTTTTTAAACCATGTGTCCACGTATGGTCCACATTATTCGACACACCTACCTTGTTGGTCCACTTTGTAGGTGTACAGTTACACTAAGAAAAAAAAAGGTCAAATCTAGAGCCCTTAAGGGTTCTTCAGTTGTTGGCTTCATTTTTCTTGTGTATTGGCACAGAGTGTTTCCCTATCAGAAAGGGTTTTGAGTAAGAACCGTTTTAGAAAGCTAAGAACCCTTAACTATGCAAAAAACTCTTTGAAGAACCCTTGAAAAATCCCTTTCTAAGAGTGTATAGACTAAAGCTGTAGCCCTTAATCAGTGTCAGTTACTGATTACAGCATCACTGTTGGCTGGAGAGTTTTGGTTAGTGAACTAATTCACAATCCAGTAGTGACATTGAGGTGTTTAAAACGTGTTTATTGCTGCAACTGATGCACTCATTCCAGCACCACACACACTACCATGTCAGTGTCACGGCTGTACTGAGAACACCTATAATATCTGTTCAGTGGTGGTCCTGTGGTGGTCCATTTCAACTGATGGACAGGGTAGAGGAAGCTAACAGATTGTACATAGCAACAGATGGCCTACAGTCAGTAATTGTACACAATGTACACAATGTGACCTATATGGTAGCTGAACCTGACAAAATGGCCAGTCAGCTTTCCAGCTTCAAGGTTTACGGCTGAATCTTTTGAGACGTTTAAAATATGTGGGAATGTGTTGTTCCAAATTTAATCTAATGACCTCACACGTGTCGTTTAAGCAATGTTGTTATGATATTGTCTGTTTTATGTTAATGTGTTTACAGTCAATTCCGGAGTTAAACTCAGTTTTACTCTGAGGCTAATTTTTAATTAATAGTCATCTATCTATCCATCTACCTATCTCATGATTTGACACATTAGTTAAGGTTATCATTATTCAGTTGAAGTAGGGAAGTGTTAATTCAGCAGTTAACGTTCTGCGCTAGTGACCTGAAAGTTGTGAATTTGACTGCCAGAAAGCCACTGTTGGCACTTCAGGGAGGCCCTTAACCCTTTTTTATAAACATGGATTGTATTTTGGATAAAAGTGTCTACTAAATGAATAAAGGTATGTATCACTTTAATAATGTTAAGAAGTACTCAGGCAAATTGGCCTCTTACAGAAAAGGTGGCCCTTATTTACTCATTTAGGGCAGTTTGTTCTATATAGTGTAGTGGAAAATGCACCACTGTCACCATCCATGAACATAAAAATAACACTTATAGCTGCAAGAGCCGAAAAGAAAATATGAAGCACATAATAAAGAATACAGACCATAGTTCAGAATCAAAGACCAGAAAGTGCCAGACTCACAGAATTGGTGGGCAAATGTAGAAAAATACTTGCTTTAAGACTCTTAGGTGGCACAGTGGCGCAGCGGGAAGTGTCGGTGCCTCACAGCTCCAGGGTCTGGGGCTTGATCCTGAGCTCTGGTTACTGTCTGTGCGGAGTTTCACATGTTCTCCATATGTGCATTGTCTACTTTAAATTGCTCCTAGGTGTGAAGAAGTGTGTGAGTGTGATGCCCTGGATGGACTGGTGGACTTGGATGGTCTTGCCTTGCGCCCCATGTTCCCTGGATAAGCTCTGGATCGAGTGCAACCCTGACCAGGAGAAAGTGGCTATTGAAGATGGATGAATAAAACTGTTAGGGCTCTCATGTGGTACAACTGTCTAAGCGGTCGTCATATTGTCAGGAGACTGTGAGTTCAAAATCCCAGTGATGCCCCAGCATCACTGGGTCTGCTCTCTGGGTGGGAGGGATTCCCTTCTTCTATCCTCGTTCAGTCAGAGCAACGTTAGTCAATAGTGGACGCCTTATTATACATAATAGGGCAGCTAGCCCTCTCCTTCAAGGGTTACAGTTTGAAAAGATGCGGTGGCTTCATGTGCAATAGAGGAAGCATGTGTTAGCCTTCATCCTCCCAGATTAGTAACTGTCGTGTGATAGGGGTGGAAATTGGCTACTAAATTGGACTAAATTGGGGGAAAATCCAAATTATAATACACTCTTCTATAGGTTTGGAGAAGTGCACAGGTCTGGTTCTAGACCTTTGGGCCTTCGCAGCAGGATGTCGGTTTCCACAAGAACATTCAGGATGCGGTTTACTCTTCCTTAAAATGGTCTAACACAGACAGACGTCCACACGCTACTACAGCGCTATACGAGTTTTCCCAGCCATCAGAGAAAGGTTACGACGACCATTACTCTCTCCTCTCTAAATGACCACTTCTGACGCAACAACTGCTTTTACGCATGCACTTGAAAGTGCAATGACACGCTGCCTTTTCATCCCTCACTCTTCAACAAGGGCAAAGAGATGTACAGCAAGAGCATGAAAACTAACAGGCTTCAAACGTCTGCCCCCCTTTTTTGTATTCCACAAACAGAAGAGGACGAAGAATCTGTATTCACTGAAGACAGAGTTAATCATTAAAAAGTTCTAATGTGCAGTACATTAGAGGATGCAGCATAAATCATTTTCATAGCCTGAGGCTGCCATTCAAGCTGGTTCTCAAAAAACAGGCCTCACATACCCAGGAATAGCCCAACGCCTCCTAAAGACACGCACGCACACACACTCAAAATTAAAATCCCTATTGCACAAAGCAGTTGACTAAAAAAAAAAAAGGTTTAATTTTTGCTTCAATACAATAAATGTTAGATCATGAAATTCCATTGCAATTATTTTAATATTAAGACATCAATAAGGAATTTAAGCTATGTGTAAATTGCAACATTCAACACATTGTACAAAAGAAATGGTGCTTTAGACTGACCCAAACACACACACACACAAACACACAGTTTAGATCTGTGGGGAGGGCACAGTTAGGAGGCCGGTGGGCTTCATCTTGTTGATGCCGCCATCCAGGACACACACGCGAGGGTAATTCACCTTCACCAAGTGGGTAGCAAACTGCAGGAAAACAAGCACACACACAGTGAGGTGAGCGCATTGCAACACACACACACAAACACACACACACTGAGGTGAGCGCATTGCAACACACACACACACACACACTGAGGTGAGCGCATTGCAACACACACACACACACACACACACACATACATACACACATATACACATACACACACACACACAGGGGATCAAGGGGTGTCTCAGAGGTTGTGTTATTTATGGAGTCTATGCTAAAACATCCATCATTCCTTCAATAAGGTTTGAACTTGAACTTGAATTTGTCGACTGGTTGTATTGCAAATAATGTTCGGCGCATGGCGGTTAAGGTTCTGTGCTGGCTGGAAAGTTGTGAGTTCAAATCCCATGTAGGCCTGTCGCAATTATTACATACTAAATTACATCACAATTATTTTAGCTGATCAGAACCAGAGGTGATCACGAATAATCGTTAGATTCCACAATCATATGTTTCCGTACAAATGTAGTAGGTAAACACAAATGTTCACTCTCAATTAGTTCCTTTATGTTATCAAATTACTGCACCATCATGGATTCATAATTATTTTCAGTTAGAGGCTTTAATCTATGAACTACTAATGACTGTTTTGTCGTGTAACAGTAATATTTAGTGGAGTTGTAACTTGGCCACTTGCGCTAAAACGTGCTGTAGATTAGTAAATTAGTATAGAATCGCACATTATTTATTTACATGGGTTTTGCTACAGTACATTGTTAATTGTCCTGTAACCTATTTTAGTCATTGGTTTTGTATATTTTATATAATTATTATATATGTTATGTGTTTCCATTCGCAATTTTTGACAGTCTAAAAGGCAAACAGAAAATATGTTCCGTGTTCACAAATTGCACAAAGTGCTTCTGTTATAAAAGTAGCATGAAGTCAACAGAAAAGACAATTAAATCATTAATCCCAATTGCGTGTATGACAAAAATTGCTTAATTGTGACTGGCCTAATCTAAAGACTGACATAGAGCCCTTGGTCCTTAACCTTGAACTGCTCCTGGGGTGATGTACCATGGCTGACCCTGCGCTCTGACCCAAATCTCCTTACAATGTGGGATATATGAAGAAAAGTGTACACAAATGTATAATGAAAAAGTCGGGCCTTCTTTTAAAGGTCAACTAAACTAGTCAAGCTCACAACAAAACACAAAAGGTTTTCTGCCGTCTTGAAATAATGCTGTATGGTTCTGTAACGACAATGTTCAATTTTGTCCTAGAACATAGTTGAGTGCAAAAGTTTGAGCCCCCTTGATTTCACACCTCATTTTACAGTTTATCTATCAAACAAAAATACATGGCCATTTAATAAAACGTTACAACATGCAGCCTAAATATTGCAGCAATTATTAGCACGCTCAAATGTTTGCATCCCCTTTAATATGCTCCAGTTGATTTATTTGAATGTGCCTTTTCAAAGGTGTCTAATAACACAAAACAGTTGTAAAATTGGCAGGAGTTTTTGAGAACTGACAAAATAAAAAGGTTCTTGGTGAAGGACCCAGACTTTCAGACCGTACTTCCTAATTGCTAATAATTCTTCAGATAATAGTAACAACGCAGCTCATTTGTATCCATTTCACCCATTTATGAATAGTTTTAAAAATGTGTCCAGCATTTTCAGTGCTGAAAAAAATGATTGTGTCAGTAAACGTTCAGTAGAGTCTATTTAAGGTCATCCACATTCATTTAATACTGTTTTCCTATTGATAACTCGTTAAAATGAGGCCCAAATATTACATCATAATGAGTCCAAGTCAGCAGTTTTCTTTATGAGCAAGCTCAAAAGTTTGCATCCCCATTGACATGCTCTAGTTAATGTATTTGAACGTGCTCCTTATTATTATTATGAAGACTTAAAAAATCTTATAAAGATTTTTTTCTAAGTCTTTTTTAAGACCCCTCTCACTCTCATCACCTCTTTCAACCCCTTCCCTCCAGCAGAAGACTGAGCGCCATCAAAGCCAGAACATCCAGGCACACAAACAACTTTTTCCCCCCCGAGCTGTGGCCCTCATCAACCACAGCGGACACTTGTCGCTTTATCCTGCACAATTGTTTCACCAGTACAAATGTACAATGTACAAATCACTTTATTCCACAATGCCAATATCTTTTTATATTATACTGTATTTAATATTGTACAGGTCACTTCAATTTTGCACATATGTACATATTCAATATTCTTTCATACCCCTACTCCATCGTACTCCTGTAGTTCATACAATTTATCTTATTTATTTTAGGTTAGTTTTACTCTCTGATCCATTTCTTGTACCTCTTACATGCTTGTAAATTGTCCAGTGTTGTCTGTTTAGTACATTACATGTGCACTCACCAAGACAAATTCCTCGTATGTGTAACACACCTGGCAATAAAACTGATTCTGATGTGAACGTCTTCTCAAATGTCTGATCGGTGGACTGCAGTCTGGCAAAATCTATGCTTGCCTAGCCTTGTTTAACTAGATAGATTATTACATTTTTCTTCTTTTTAAATCTGAGACTAAATAATCTGTTTGTTCCTCTAAGGTTGAAGAATTTAGATTGGGTACACTAATGAAGACCTGCTATTTCATATGTAACTCCATAATGTTGTACATCCATTGTGGACATACTTACACTATACTTGATATCAATTAGGTCCCATTCATGTCAGTAATTATCTTATAAGCTTTTGTAGGTGAATTGAATTAGAAGTAGTTATCTTGTAATCAGGTGTTGTAGGTCGATGACCTTTTTTCTCAATTACCAGCAGCTATTTTGCGGTTGAATCTGATATCAATTGAACCTGATTTAATTGAAACTGATTGATCAGATTCGACAAATCATTGCCCTAAATAAAGGGCTGAACGCATGTAGGAGTTTTGTTATGGGTCTGCCTGTACCTGACGATGCAGAAGAGGTTGATGTTGCCGTTGTAGATGGAGAAGTCGAGGAACACGGCTCTGGTGCCTCGATCCAGCCACAGGTTGGCCTTCAGCTCCTGCAGCTGCCTGGCCGACTCGTCTCTGGTGCGGGACAGGTCCTGATAAAAACCTCCTCCTCTATATGTGGCTACTTTACCCCAGTAGCTGCTTTCACCGAGGCTGCTCTCCTCAGAGTACACCCACCTGGGACACACACGGGTTCAGACCATGTGGCTAAACTTGATGCTGTTTCTGCTTTGCAAAAATGGACACTAGTTGCTCAGCAAAAATAAGTCATAATGAACTGAGGTATTTTTTACCCCCCCAAATACACCTTTAACACCCTAGGACCAGGATTGACAAACACTGGGGAACTGGGATGTGAATAACTGAAGCATAGCATGTTTAAAATTATATACACTGTATAAATTGGGTGCAAACAGCAAGCGGATGTTTCCCTTTGTTTTAGATTTGTCTGATCATCTATACACTAAATGTACCTGCTCTAGTGAAACGTTACCACATTATAACACGTTGTTATGGTTTAATACACATCACTTCATTATAAATGCATATGCAACACTGTACATGTTTAAAATTATTGAGATGGTTTCCTTACGCAGTGCCGTTTTTCAGGCCGAAGGCTTTCTTGTCCTAGCTGGCGGGCGCGTAGACTCCGTAGCAGTCGTACACCTCGTCCTTCAGCTCCTTGTGCACAGGACAGGACTTGTTGAGAACTTTGACCTGACGCAGGCGTGGGACTCCCAGCAGCAGGTTCTCATAGTAGATGAGGCTCTGGTTCTCCGGCAGGCTCTGGTTGTTGTACCACACTTCCCAGTACATTCCGTTTAGGAAAGGCCCCTCTGTGTACTACAATGGAGTGCTTACGTTACACTTGAAAACTTCAAATTATTATCACTACCATTCCATTTATCTAATCTGAGACGCTAGAAATGGTTTGTGAGTGAACAAATGTCATGTTCACAGTGCGCCAAAAAGCTGTAATGTACGATTAACCCAAAGTGAGTCCTGAATGTGAAGCTGCCAATAATCAGTTATACAATATATTGTGATATTCAATGTGCACAACGTTGTTATTGTGGACACTTGCACTACATTTGGGAGGAGGCTGTCTATGTAGGTAGGATTTTTGTGCAGTGTTTGCGCTCATGAGATAAAGGCTGTCCTATTCGGAAGGCAGCATAAGAATTTCTTATTTTAGACAAATTTGAAGGTGGGATCGCATCGATCCTTCTTGGAAAAGACAATCACATCATTCTGTTTCCTGGTCCAAGGTAACTCCTGATATTGTGATAATATTGCAAACCCTGATAAAAGAATATTCAATTATCATGATATAAGTATTTAAAGATGCAGTTTGTAATGTTGAAAAGCATTTCCAAACTTGTAATAATCATGTAATTTTAAAGACACCTTAGAAAAACTGTGATTCACAACATTGCCATGCAATGGATCCGACTAGTTTCTTTATTTCAGGCTTCTGTTAAAATTTTTCCGGTCTGGAAATTAGCCCCTCCCTATACAGAGCTGCTCAGCGCTGCACCTTTTTCTTACAAGACAACTCACTGTCACGGTGCTGCAGCGGTGAGGTAGGACACAGGCTCAAGCCGTTGCAAACAAACATTTATTTTAATCATACACGAACACATGCAACATTAGACAGCATGACACAAACAATCAGGCACAAAGGCGAGGCAGCGTGCGCGTGACCGTACCCCCCCCAAAAGCACGGCTCCCGCTGCACACACAAGCACCCACAACGGGAGGGAAGGGGGGCCAGGGCCCGTGGGGCCAACGTCCATGTCCGGGGGAGCAAAGTCCATCCCCAGTGCGGCCAAGGAGTGGAGCGATGACATGCTCCCCTGGGGCAGGACGCAGCGTGTCGTTGTCTCCATAGCCCGGGGGCAGAGCAATGACTTCCTCCCCAGGATCTGGAGGGACGTCACCGTCCCCGAAGCCTGGGGGCGGAGCAATGACGTCCTCTGCGGGGGCTGGAGGCAGAGCAGCATCGCTGTCCCCGAAGCCCGGCAGCGGAGTGATGACGTCCTCTGCGGGGGCTGGAGGCAGAGCAGCGTCGCTGTCCCCGAAGCCCGGGGGTGGAGTGATGACGTCCTCTGTTGCGTCAGGGAGCTCAACCATGCCTCCTGTTGCGTCAGGAAACTCAGACACGCCTCCTGCGGCGTCAGGGAGCCCAACCACGCCTCCTGCGGCGGCCGTCATCAGCCTCACCCCCAAAAAAAACTCCAGGGGGCTTTCCCTCTCCGCTCCTGCGAGGCTCGCGAATCGCCGTGGAGCCACGATCGGGTGGGTGGCTGGCAGCGGCTGCTTCTGACTCCCCAGTGCGGCATCGCTCCTCAACGATCGTTGTGGAGCCGCGATCGGGGGGCGGCTGGTGACGACTGCTTCTGGCTCCCCAGCGCGGCATCGCTCCTCAACGATTGGAGTGGAGCCACAATCGGGGGGCGGCTGGTGACGGCTGCTTCTGGCTCCCCAGCGCGGTATCGCTCCTCATCGATCGGTGTGGAGCTGCGATCGGGGGGGCGGCTGGTGACGGCTGCTTCTGGCTCCATCAAGGCCGCCAGCTCACCGAGCTTGGTCCGCCGTGCCTCGCCTTCCTGGTTGAGTCTGGCCAAGCCTTTCCTTTCCCAGGACGCGAGGGATTGCCCCGGCGCGGTGACCAAGGCCACCATGGCGGCGGCGTTGTACAGCCAGCGTCGATGTTCTGTGTAATCCTCCACCAGCTCCTCACAGCCCGTTGGCTTCGCAGTGTGGCTTGCTGTGTCCATCTTAGGTGCCTGATTCTTTCACGGTGCTGCAGCGGTGAGGTAGGACACAAGCGCAAGCCGTTGCAAACAAACATTTATTTTAAACATAGACGAACACACGTAACATGGCATGACAAACAAACAATCAGGCACAAACTGGACAGACACAAGAGGGCTTTTTAAACACTTACTAATTACTAACAAACGACAGGCAGGTGGAGACAATCACATGACGAGACAGGGAATTACAAGCACAAACAGAGGGTGTGTAGCGCACGTTGCCGTGGCAACCACCACTCGCAGCCACGCACAGTACCCCCCACCACCAACACAAGCACCCACAACGGGCGAGAGGGAGGCCGGCACCACACGGGGGAGCAAAGTCCATCCCCAGCGCGGCCAGGGAGTGGAGCGATGACGTGCTCTGCAGGGGCAGGACGCAGCGTGTCGTTGTCCCCATAGCCCGGGGGCAGAGCGATGACTTTCTCCCCAGGATCGGGAGGTGAACCACGCCTCCTGCGGCATCAGGGAGCTCAACAACGCCTCCTGCAGAGTCAGGAAATTCAGGTACGCCTCCTGCAGCGTCAGGGAGCTCAACCACACCTCCTGCGGCGTCAGGGAGCTCAACCACGAAGCCCGGGGGCAGAGCGATGACGTCCTCTGTGGCGTCAGGGAACTCAACCACGCCTCCTGTGGTGTCACTGAGCTCAACAATGTCTCCTGCAGCGTCAGGAAATTCAGGTATGCCTCCTGTGGCGTCAAGGAGATCAACCACACGCCTGTCTCCTCCGTCCCACCGCCAATCGTGACACTTAAGTAGTACAAGGCCGCCAGCTCACCGAGCCTGGTCCGCCGGGCCTCGCCTTCCTGGTCGAGTCTGGCCAAGCCCTTCCTTTCCCAGGAGGCGAGGGACCACCCCGGCGCAGTGACCAAGGCCACCATGGCGGCGGCGTTGTAGAGCCAGCATCGATGCTCTGTGAACTCCCCAACCGGCTCATCCCAGCTCATTGGCCTCACAGTGCAGCTTGCTGTGTCCATGTTTTCGTGTGTCTGATTCTGTCACGATTGGCGGTGGTACGGAGGACACAGGCACAAGCCGTTTCAACAATTAACATTCATTTTACACATACATCCACTACACAAACACACGTAACATCTAAACAGCATGACAAACAA
>JAOUQW010000038.1:21580367-21608320 GCA_028565825.1 Olivaichthys viedmensis | reverse complement strand
TGAAGTTGCTGTTCTCTCTCTCAGTGAACAAAGCTTTATGTATTGCTCTTCTGATGGTGTGGTCACTTTTGGTCTGCGCCTGATCGTGCTTTGGATACGACTGATCCAGTTTCAGCAAAGCGTTTTTGAGTGTCATACAGTGGCAATGAAAAAAATCCCAGATTTTCAATGTGGTCTCAGACTTTTGGACCCCACCCAATAATTAATATAGAAAAAAACTGTTTAAAGGGGACCCTTTCCGCACCTCAAACTCTAAAAAGTGTCAGGAAAAAGTAATTTTACACTAAAAAGTATAAAATAATTTCAGTCAATAACTTTAAAAAAAATGTAATCCCTGTACCAGCAGCATAAAGAAGAGCATGAGAGTTCACCTTAAGTCATAGCAACTAGAGCTGTACAGTTAATAAATGCAAGCACAAGCTGTGTATCTCCCTCTGAGACGATACAGTCTTGATACGTGACCAGTGATCCGATGTATAAGGGATACATTTAAAGCAGCCAACAATTAGGCGTTTTAAAATCCAGATTGAAAACATACTTGTTTAATTTAGCCTATTCATAGCTATTGGGTCTTTTATCTGGTTAAATAGACTTCTCATGATTTGTAGTACTAACACTATTTACATTCAATTAATTAGTGATTGTACATTGGTTCTTTAATGTGCTTAATCATAAATACTTTGTGTGCTATCTAAATACATACATCATTATTATTATTATTATTATTATTATTAACAATTTCATTTGATGCCATTTAGGGCTGTTTTGATGCAATAAGATAGGAGGAAGACGCACCCTCTTTCCTATGAATGATGGGCACAAAGGCCACGCCTACTTGACTGGGACTGACCGGTTCAGAGGCCACGCAGAGGAACAACTATGCTGAAGTTTGTATTACTCCTTCAGTAACGCGCGTCTCTGTGATCTGCGTTTCCAAGGAGAACGGAGTCCATAATAAACACAGCCATGTGTGATAACACAAACACGGCGAGTCCGAGAGCTGCCCTGTTACACGCTGTGGGCTGAGCAGCCTCTGTTCTTTGGGAATGATTTGCATGAGCAGATATAATCTTAAATGCTTAAATCTGAAGGTGCCCTCCAACTGTGATAACTCACTGTGATGATATCGAAGAATCTTTTATTAGCATTCAGAGATGCCTCGTTGCTTTCCCCAGTCTCGGGTATGCCCTTTTTATTGTTGTTCCTAAAAAGCGCTTGCCTCTTAAACGGCAGCGTCTTGCTTCAACGGTAAAAAGTGCATAGTAACACACACACAAACAGCCATCGCTGTGGTGAATCACCTAAACAAAAGTCCATAAAGTCCAGCGTCTCCCTGAGTAACCCAGCTGTCATGGCAACAAGCTGGGGTAAACACGCCCCCTTTTGGTTTATTATTAATTCGAGCTCTCAAGCGGGTGGGCGGTTTTGTTTGGGCGATCCTTCAGCACTTCATTCCTCTCTGCCTGCTCCACGCTGCCTAATGTCAGATAGGAAATTCAACTATTCGGTGTGTGTGTGTGTGTGTGTAAGTGCTTCACAAGATCACCTAGGATATACTGTACGTTCCCAAAAGTGGTGTAGTATGAAGAACACTGTAGGATGACTGAGACAATCCTCTCTGGAAGTGAGGATGATCTGTCCTTTTGGGAAACTTTGTTCTGAGCACCTAAAGTGAAGGTGGGGTATCTATAAATAGTTCCTCACAGAAATGGCCAACTTTTCCTCTCTAGCTCTAGAAACTGAAAGCTAATGGTACCTGTTCCTATGGGTTTGGTTATGGTTATACTGGAGCATGAGCACAATGAAAAGTTGTTAGCCTACACATTACTTTTAAGTTTGCATACGTATAAGAACATTTTCACATCAGTTTCAGGTTTAATAAATCCTGATTTGTACGTCGCTTTTAATGTATGACATTGAAGCTGATGTACAAACGTTTTATAAATGAGGCCCTCGATCCTCAAGGGGCCTAATGACTTAAAGTGAGTGCAGTAATGCACTACAGAAAGGTGAAATAGGTGGAAGACTGTGGTTTTTTTTTTTTTCTGTTTTTTTCTTCTATTATTAATCACGTGTATGGAGGTATTGCCTCTAATTGTTATAAGAGTGAAAATGCATACTGTATACTGGCAAAGCCAGATTCTGTGCTGTGCCTAATGAATTCCATTAGGTTCAACATTTCTCAGTCATAGAAAGGCCCCAAGATGTTGGCCCATATACACTACTGTGCAAAAATATGTAAAGAAAATCTGTACAGCTAAAATGCTTTAAAAAAAATAATGAAATGAAAAGTTCCTGAATATAACAAAATACTATAAAGAGCAGTAAACAGTAAGAAAACTCAAACAAATAATTTGTTGGTGTGAGCAGCCTTTGTCCTTAAAACTGCATCAATTCTCTTAGGCACACTGTCGTGCAGTTTTATAAGGAAATCGGCTGGTAGGTGTTCCAAGAATCTTGGAGAACTTGCCACAGTTCTTCTGCAGAACTTTGGTTCTTAATTGCTTCTGTCTCTGCAGGTCAAATCCCAGAACAGCCTTGATTTGATGTTTTTAGCACTTTTTTTAAGTGCTCTAGTACTTAATATCTTACATTTCTCTGTAACATTAAAGTTTTTGGAAAATGAATGTTTGGTAATCTAAAATGTGCTCTTTTCTAATGACACACTAATGCAGAAGACATGTGTCAGTGCTGTACATCCAAGTTATCAATGAAAGCGTGCTCATATCTGTTGTGGCCTTTTACATCCTATTGAACACAGTTATACTGACGGAGAAGACTTGATCTTAGATCACTCCTCTCACTCTGAGGGTGCATAAACATGCACAGTGTGCACTCAGTGCTTCAGTAGATCAGTCTCAAAACATTATCTTTACCAGAGCACTCTTCTGCCCACTGCAATCCTGCGCTGCTCAGCCTAAACAAACACTAATTTCCTCTGCTCCTGTTGGATCTACTCACACATCTTAACAGCCCAATCCCGAGCAGAAACAGACTAAAACATAAGCATCACATAGCACTGTGCTGAAGGTGATCAGACATACCGGCTCACGCGGTGTTTGCGCAGATTATGTGCGTTCAGTAGATGGCCGAGTGTCTGTGTTAACTAGCGTTTTGCTCGTTCTGTTTCAACGCTGTCGAGTATAACAATGTTTATTCTTAGGGTTCGGTCAGGACTCTTCAACAGAGTCTTGCTGAAAATCCCAGAGGCCACATTTCGCTGTGTGACGCAGAAAGCAACAAAGAAATGGCATCTCCTGTTTAAACAGAATATAAATCCTCTCAACACGGAAAATGCACTACCACATAAGCTTCGTGTGGATTCTTTTATATGACAAGTAGGCATGTGCTGATAACATTTTCGTATCCTGGTAATTTCTTAATTCTTTATCACAATATTGTGTTAAGACAAATACTACATGTTTACCTGTAACCTGTTCTGATTGGCGGGATTTTTAGCCGCAAAGGAACCTTGGCAACAACTTATTATGGTTGTGAATACTAGTCTGATTGGTCACTTATTTTTTTTAGTATTAGTATGTATGATGCAGAATCTTTTCAAACAACCTAGATTACTCGCTATCCTCTGAACCATTCTGTCTGATGGTTGTCAACCTATGGGCATGCACTAATATTAAAACGTCATATCAAAACGGTTCTGTCCACCATGTTTTCAAGCTTTCATGCCACTCTCCCAAAAAAAAAAAGCTCCCCACCTAGGTAAAGTGTCCATGATGGCAGTGTTGTATGTGTTGAAATCATGATAAGTGGTACAACCAATTACTGGCACATGCCGAAAGGTAGGGCCATGTTATTTATACGTGGCCAACTCCAAACCACACTGATTCTCTTTAGCCTGAAACAGAAATTTGGCAAAGGGAAACGTTATTAACTATGTTTCTAATCACAGAAACATGTACTTGCTTGTTCATATGGACGAAGATCTAACTTGTCTAGGTTTTAGGCATGTGCTGATAATCGGTTCTAATATATACCCAGATATTTAAACACACGTACAACATTGTCATCCTATACATACCGTTGCTACCCCTGCATTACATTCAGGAAGCGTCGTCATTAAGCAGGGCAGCGTAAGGACGGGTTTCTTCCAAGTTTACTTGTTTTAAACAAATTCGAAGGAGTATCGCATGCGTCCTTTTCGAAGAGTAGAAGAAGAAAAAACATGCTGGACAGAATTGTCTGGTTCTGTCCTGGTTGACAAGCATCAGATCTGTGTCAAAAACGAGACGACGGCCTTACTTGACTTTTGAGAAGACGATGTCCACGTCCGTGAGGGTGATGGTTTTGCCGTCTATGACGCTGCAGTCCTTGCACAGTTTGGACCAGTTCTTGCCGTGCATGTCCTTGCCGGTGGCGCGCGTGTCTCCATGGATGGCGAAGCGTCTGAACGCCTCTTCCAGCGGTGTGAGCTCCACAGGCGTTTTGGCACCTGCTGCTCCCTCGCTTGTTCCGTTTGAGTCCGTGGAGAGACGCTTAGCTCGCTCCCTTGAGTGCTCGCTGGGAGGGCGCAGGGGCGTGCTGTTTGGGGTGGGGTGCTTCGCGCTCTGGACTTTAAACTCTTCCATGGTGCTGATGGAAGAAAGAGGGAGGGATAGCAATAATGCAACAGACAGCCTCTTTCTACATCCCAATAAATTTTTTTAACGACTTCGCTTCACAACTCGGAAATGCATCTTTAGTTGTATACAATTCCAACGTGCTATCCAGATCTCCTGTCGCACAACGGCTACCAACCCCAGGAAGGCGAAGGCTAACTACTGCTCATGCAGCGTCATAGAGCAGCTAAACACGCTGGGAGGAGAGCACTAATCGTCCTATTCTGTATAAAAGAGCTAGTAAATGCTCCCTCTGCTTCGATTGACAGGGAAGAGAAGACCATCCTTAAACCCAATCAGAAAGGGCTCACATCCGCATTCACATTAACATTGACATTCAAATTTACCAGGTCGTTAACATTTAGTGGTCTTACTTGGTCTACATTCAAGTGGCACAAATCAGATTGGTTATATGGTGATACAGATCTGATTTTTTGCAGAGCAGTGTAAACACAAAAACATGATTTTCGCAAATCCGATTTGAGTCGAATACATATCCGATATGCGACCGTAACGACAACGTTCAAATCAGAATTCATGTTTGTTTTTCTTGGATTTAACCCCCTTTTTTTCCCAGTCATTGCCATTTCCTACCCACTAGCTAGTTCTCCCCTGACGCACGACAGCTACCAACGGGGGAAGGCGAAGGCTACGTCATAGGGTAGCTAAACGCACTTGGAGGAAAGCACTAACTGCCCTCTTCCGTATAAATAAGCTCACAGACGCCCACAGTGTGTTTGGCTAGTGTCATTCTCATTCTGTAGAGCGGAATGCCATCCTTCCAACACACAGGAGAATTACGCTCTCTTGGACTTTCGGCCACGGATGACTCACGATCTCCCGACGATAGCGTGAACGCTTTTACTGTTGTGCCACTCTGAAGCTATGTGGGGGTTTTATTTACGTCCCTCTTCACTGTATGCGGGTCATTTCAGGGCAGAGGGATGTTCACGTTGATGACCGATACGGGTCGCTTCCACACACAAATGTGAACTGTCAAAGCGGAAAGAACTGAGCAAAAAATCTTAAGTGTGCGATAGGGCTTGTAATATAAGGCAGGCTCTGCTGTGAACTGACTGAATGGGCAGAAGTGGGAAATGCTTTGGCACTGTGGTGAGCCGTTATTAATAGACTGTTAATAATGTGGAATAATCTGCGTAGCGATTTGAGTGTGAGCAGATAGACACTCAAAAGCATTTTCCTCATGTTTATTGAGAGGACTGTGGGCTACAGCAGAGCTAGAAGAGGCATCAGCATTAAGGACTTGTCTATACCAGGTAATTACATTTATAACACCACTCTTAGCACTGCTCACTGTTGCTATGGCAGCAAAGAAGTCAGAAGACTTGAAGAAGAAAAAGAAAAATCCATAACCAAATGTTGTAAGAGTCAAATATGATCTCGAAACCATGAAAAGCTGTTTTGTAAGAAGTGTAACCATTTATTTTGTATTTTAAAATGTAAATTTTCGCTGTGCATCGAATCCTTCTCAGTAATGGATCCTTCTCACACTCACTCAATTAAGAGCTACCTCGGAGCTACTTTTTCGTTTATGTGGTTGTTGATTAGCTGTGCAAAAGCTGTGAAAAAATGCCATGCACTCAGACAGTATTGCTTTCGTCACCCAATCTGAGCGCTCGACAATTTAATTTGCCAATGCCGTCCAAGGGCTAGACACAAACCATTTTAGAATTTTGGTATTGGGCTGTTTTTTGGACTGGTTGTGACATTGGGATGCTTTGTCAGGCAGATTTGGCAACTCTGCTAGTGGTCACAAGGTGAGACGCGTTTGAGGAGATATATATATATATATATATATATACATACACACATGCACACCAGGTATGAAAGGCTCTCCGTCTACGGTGTCCACTTGTGAATCTCTGCACAGACAATAACCAGAGCTCAGGCTCGGACCCTGGAACTGTGAGGCACCAAGGCTACCTCCTGAGCCGCCCCTTGTTACGTAGTTGTGCTTCTAATATCTTCTATTTGAACTGTTATCAGTCAACCCCTGTAATTTTAAAAGCACTTTACACAAACAGCTGAAGGACTTCAGAAATTTCCTGTAACTTAACAAACTTTTAGAGTTTTTCCAGCGCACGGTAAGAAATCTACATCCAGGACAAGAACCCGAACCCGTGAAAGAAGGAGAAGTTATCTGGAGGTTGTGGAGTGGGGACTATTGATGAGCATGATTAGTAAAATACTCGAAATTCGCAGATTGATTTTCTTTGACACAAAATAAAAAAAACAGGCATATCTCATTTGACATTAAAATGTGCATGGTGCTGTCACTAAACGATTGATCATGAGACACTGCGAGTTTGTTGTAATGGCGGTGAGCTACCCAAACCCAACCAAGTGTGCCACTACTGTTAATACAGATACGTTTGAATGCAAACTTTCCTTTACACACATCCAAGCTGCCAGAAAAAGGACGTTTGAAAAGAGACTGTCACTACACTGAAGATCGCTGTGCCGTACAGTGAGGTAGAAATACCGATCTAAACTTGCTGAATTGCTTGTCTGGTAGGTAAAATATTATTACTAATGAACTGTATGATTTATATTTGTGCAGTTGATTTAGTGGTATTGCTAATTAACTGACTAATGTGGGTTATTTAAAAATATGACTTGGGTCAGATTTGTCTGGCAGATCACGTTGACGGACATAAAAGTATTAATGATAAAAAATGTGAACGTTGATAATGAACAAAGGCTAAAAATTATGAATGTCAATGAAATCATGCTAACTTGTCCTAGTTTTCATGTAGTGTTAGCCATATTTTGGATTTGTACTGTTGCAGGATGGGTTTCACACACACATACACACAAACAAAAGAACAAATTTCACATATTCACTACACACATGCTAAAAGCATCATTACACAGTCTCACCTTGGCCCTGGATGTCCCCTCCCTCTCTCTGTCCCCTCCTCAGCGTCGCTCAGGTCAGCGTGTTGTCTCTCTTTCCCAGTGCAGCTGCAATGGCAGAAATTCTGCTTTCAGACTGAGTGTGTCTAGAAAAAACATGACGGCTCAGAACTACGCGATTCGTGGTCTGTGATCAAAGAGCAACGTACCATAGTGCCAGTCAGATTTTCACTTTCACATTCACTAAAACCGCAGACATGTCGGGTTGATTTATGAGCAGCACTCAGTCCTGTACATGCCACTGCTTGTGATATAGAAAGCTTTTCCAAATAATCCACCACAAACAATGTCAATACATTTGCTGTCATTCTGAATTTGTAGTCAGGACTCAAGTCTGGCATTTTACATCTATTCATTTGAAGATGCTTTTATTTTGCATGCTACTGTGCTGTGCTTATTTGTTAAAGCAGTAAAATTAGTATTGAACATTAAACCTTCCAGGAAGGAATGATTTCTACAATGCAATACGATTTTTTTCACGTAAACATTTAACTATAGTTTTGCATACAACTAGGTAGATGAAACTGTCAAAACATGGCTCCAAAATGGAGATTTGCCTCCATGGCAAGTCTTTTGGCCATGTCTACTGCAAAAATGGTACAGCAAAAAATGTGTTTTTCCCACATACTGCTTGTGAAGTGTTAGCTAACTTTTACGTAGCTGTAACTTAATAGCACAGTCAGTGGGACATAACAGTTGCTCTCTGGCAGTATTGGGATTTAAACTCACAACCTTCTGGCCACTGTCCCTTTTGTTTCCGTTGCAGATTTAACCATTTTACTTACTCCTATTTTTTTAATTTATAGATTTTTTAGTACACAAAGGGTACAAAATAAAAATCAACCTCAAATTCCATTTATAATTTCACGACTAAAACGTTATCTTAGCTAGACTTTGGAACTAAAAAGTGAAAACTTTTGCATAGAATTTTATGTTACAGCCTACAAAATGATGCCTCGTAACAAGAAAATCAGACACAAACGAAACTAACGCCTCGTAACATAAGAAAATCAGTCGGCACGACTCAATTGATTTGAAAAGTTTTTAAGGTTAAGGTCAGGGTTGGTATTCATTCCTTTTCTTACAACTTGATTCATATGAAATACATCACCATCGCCTTTTCTTGTTCGAATTTGTACGTATTTTTATGAGATCAGGTTGGTTTACATTAGTGCTAGCATTATACACTGCTAGTCAAAAGCTTTTAAACCCCCTTTATTTCAGTATTTTTGGTTAAGCCTCAAGCAATAGGCTCATTTAAATTCTCTAAAATAAAAAAGCTTTAGTAAGGAAAGGGTCTAAGTGATAGAGAAATGTAAAAATACTTTTTATTTTATCAGGGACAATCTATATCTAATTGGAAAAGGCTGAGATCTTTATCACTGTAATTAGGCACTTGTACCACATAAAATATTTTTGTCTTACAGTTGAAAGTGCACCTGCCTTTTATAAATTATTATTTGGAGACCCATTAGGATCTGAGAGCGGCCGTAAGACAAGTCCTTAAATACTACAATTTAGGTCTTAAGTGGAACACTTGGTTGAATTCATATTTGTCCTTATTTATTTGCCATTGCCATCTGTGGCACTAATGGTCTCTAAACTGTAATAAAACATAAACTGTGTTTTTGACTAGCAGCCTCCATATAACGATTAACAACTCCGTAAATCTAACAGTGCTGTCGATTAAAGAGTGTTCAGCTGTTGCTTGCGTTTTGGCAGCAATCACACGATTGACACTTTGGTCACATAAGCAACCATCAGACTTTATTGCTGTTATCCTTATTGTCATAAAAGTGCCAAATTAATTGGCACAAGCTTACAAAGTTAGAAAGAGAGCATAACTAACAGTCAATCATGTTCTGTTTTCTTTAATCGCAGCCGCTTAAGCAAGACGTCGCTCACCTCGCAGCAGCTCCCATAGCACCTGACATCGCAAACGCGCACAACCTCAGGGACGCTGCGCTGCCATGGAAAAACAGAAACAAGGCTCTTCTCTGCTGTTTTAGTACTGCAGCACTCAAGCAAGCTAGCTAAAACACCATAGCCCACACTTTGGCTACAATCAGCTGGGTACAAGGATCTCCAAACTAAACGTACGCGTGATCTCGCTCACATACTGTTGTTTCGGCTCCTCGTCCTCCTGCGGGCTGGCACTGCTGCCACACAGGCTCAAATCTGCATTCGTCACTCCAACTCAGCTCGATGGACTAAAAGTAAGCTCTATAAATCCAATCAGTGTACAAGGGGACCCTCGAAGTCCACTTGAAGACGTCCCTATTGAAGAGCTTGGTGCATTACAGCTCATTGTAGTAAGAAACAAACCTTTATTAGTGGCGAACAAAAATAGCATTCATTCAGAGAGATACTGTGGGTCCATTGTGCAGTCAACACACACACACACACAGCGACATCGTCGACTGTCACAGGTGACGAAAGGGCAGAAGTCACGAATAACGCACATCTTTCAACAAAAAATGAATTGTACAAAATGAGACGATCAGCCAAGACATGTTTGGTGTCTGAAGTTTCCTTCTTTAGGTTTGCGCTGGAGCTACAGGGCTAATGTAGCTATCAAGTAAGGGAAGCTTATAGCTACTAGTTTAGCATCTCACACACTCGCCAAAACAGTACATAGTTTGGTATCACTCTGCACAAGCATCAGACTCTAGGCGATGTGGCCCAAAGTTTAAAGGCAGAATTGTATGTTAGAATTGATTCAAATGATAATATAGTTCCAATTTGCTTTGCATATTTAATACGGGCTTATTCAGTTTTTTTATGAAACTGTTTATGTACAAATATTGCTTTTGAAGTGAGTGTGTGATGATTTAAGCATGGAGATTGCACAGGGCTGAGAGTAAGAAGCTTTGTTTTGTCTATACATGCTTTTTGCCATGTCTGTTTGCTTTGACCTATGGGAGTTCTCAGAAGCCATGACAAGCACAAACTTGGCACTCGGACAGAGCGAGCTTCAGAAACTGTTTGTACTGCGATCAGTTTCGCAAAGACTGCTCTGCATCCTTCTCTGCTCTCAACAGACAACAATATACACTACCAGTCAAAAGCTTGGACACACCCGATCGAAAAAATATTTTTCATTGTCTTAAAGACATTTCGATAAAGGCTTATGGTTGAAATTGGTTTCAAATGTAAATAGTGAAGTTAATGCCCATGTATACATTTATTTCTGAATCAAAATGCATTTTTTAATAAGTGGTGTTTACTTAAAATTAAATTGTTTCCTCAAACAAGTAGTTAGGAGAAGCAGATCAAGTCGCTCGGCCTATTTGGGAAGTTTTAAGAAAAGCCTCCTGGGTGAAGCTCCCTCATGAAGCTGGTTGAGAAGATGGCGAGAGTGAAGCTTCATCACGAACACTGTTAACAATTTCACATAGAAAATAGATGCAGTTGGTCACTGCATAAATTCCATACGTGTTATTTCATAATATTAATGTCTTCATTATTATTCTAAAATAGTAAAAATGAAGAAAAACCCTTCTATGAGCAGGTGTGTCCAAACGTTTGACTGGTAGTGTATGTAATCTCATTTCAAAATAAATGCTTTTTTTTAAATTAGCACGGATAGTTCAGGGTGCAGAATAATACCGAATTGCGCTAAGGAAAAAAGTTATTCTGGTTGTCCAAGTTGGCTGTCCCCATAATATTACAGCATTCAGCTACACTGTGAAGTTTTGTTCATGATTATAGATTACTGTAAATGATGTTCCCTAAACCACATCTGCTAGTCTGATGAACTATCACCTGGGAACTGGATTTGGTTTGGCGAATAATAATGACTTAAGATTTTAGGTTTTTGGGAGAGATAGACTTCCGTTGCTTGTTAGCTACATTAGCTTCGTAGTTTCAGTGCAAAATCGAAGAAGCAAATATCAGGCACCAAACATGGATTGGGTTATCGACTACATTTGGTGCAAGTGGGGAAAATGGTTTAAATTTGATTCCTTTACGGCTGTTTGAGCTGTAAGGTATCCTCAGGCTGGTGTTTGATGTTCTGCTACTTTGCTACGCTGTTCTTCATTTAGGTGGACATGCAGTGGGTTCAGGTGCTGGCTGAGGGCTGGGCCACTCCACTCAACGGCTTCATGAGAGAGAGGGAGTACCTACAGTGCCTGCACTTTGACTGCCTGCTGGATGGTAAAGCCTTTCGTTTGAACCTCTCCGTTTACCCGCATAGGATTTTGGTTCAGTCCGTACTGTCGGGTGTGATCGTCCCCCAATAATCTTGCATAACAAAGATCATGGTGGGGTATTAGAGGTTAAAAAAAACATGCTAATTTTGGCTATTGGTGCAACTGAACCCAGAAGATTGTCCACAGCGACAGTCTCAAGCCAACATTACGTTGTCAGACCATAACCACAGTACTTCTACGCGCTGTAACTAAAGCGCAGCGGTAGAGGGCGCTGTTGATAAGCAGTACACACACGGTGTAATCACCTTCACTCCGAGGTTATGTAAAGCGGTCAGAGCTCGGGGAGGTGAACGACTCAGCAAATTGCTTTAAATGCAGTATAAAAGTGAATTAGAGCTGGAAACAAGGGTCTCGGGTTCTTTCTCCCCTCAGGCCTGAGTCACATTGATCTGTTGCATCCGGAGCTTCGGGAGTGTTTTAGAAACTTAGTCGGCCGAAATAAAAAAAGGAACAGTGTGTGCCTTTTTTTCGTCATGGAAACAGCAGATATGCTGAGGGGCTTTTAGCAGTAATCTGCTTCTTTCGTTTATATAAAGCTGTGTAATTACAACAATTTCCCACACTGACTTTGAGTTTCCAAAAAAGAGTCAATTTAGTTTTATTGCTCCACAACGTTGACCGTTCTGCTCCGCGTCATGTTGCCAAGTGTTCCAGAATGCACCACACACACAGGCACGCATGGACACACACTCACCTTTTGATAGAAATTGTTTTTAAGGTGGAAATATTTCAAGCCAGACACATAAGTAGGAGTGGACGATATGGCAAAACTGTACAGATGTACATATCGCAATACTGTTTTTACAATACGCGTTATGCATTACCATGTTGAGTTTCGCTAAGGTTGAAGCTGGAACACACACCACACACTAGCAAAACAGCAGTGCCACAATATAAAAAGCTATACGCCCAGTGGTGTTTAAAAAAATAAATAATTTATTCAAAATGAAAAAGAACAACAGAGAAAATGTGAACATCCAGTTAGCTGCTTGTTTCTCTGAGTAACAATGGACTCTTGTCATTGATGTAGAAGCAGTGACGATATTCATGAAAAGTGCAGTCACTTTCAGAAAAGTGCAGAGTGGCAATTTATTGTAAGAACAAATATCGTATCGTCATATCGCCCACCCCTACATGCATCCTGATGTGTTCTGTATGAACCTATGCATTATAGTTTCTTATCAGTGATGTATGCTAACTTGCGGAAAACTTCTTCAACAGCTGACAGCTTTATTTTTATACCTTTTTATTTATTGATTGCTTTTCCTGCTTTACACAACTTCCAGCTTTATCTGACTGCGTGTTCTTCTCCAGGTATTTATGATTTTAGCCTGGCCCCTGACTGAGCTGCTGGAAAAGCCTGTGTGTGTGTGTGTGTGTGTGCTTCTTGGCCAGTGCTGGGATGCTCAGAAGACTTTTTGTCTTATAGGAACCAGCTGCTTCAGCTACTTTGTGAAGCAATGAGGCTGAGGATCCTGAAGGGCCATTTGAAAAAGTCCCTAGCTCATGTTGATTCAATCAAGGTGTAGGAGTCAATAAATCTGCCAAAATATTAGCATTGCAGTCCTTCACAAAGACTCACGCAGCCTTCACATTCAACCCTCAAATAAAGATACACGGTCCAGCCCCCCTTCTTGTCTCCCCATATATCCGTAACCATACCTGCCTTTGCCTCTTGTTTTTTTTTTTTCCTTTTCACGCCACTGGAGCCTGCCGTGAGCTGCTGATGTACGAGGTGAGCGCTTGACCTTTACCCTCTATTCACAGGAGGGGTTATTAACATGTCGGTGCCGGTGGTCCTGCCCGTCTCGGGCGCAGACAAGGAGCGTCTAGACGGCTGCACGGCGGTGGCGCTGGTCTACAGCGGGCGGCGCGTGGCCATCCTGCGCAACCCTGAGTTCTACGAGCACCGCAAGGAGGAGCGCTGTGCTCGCCAGTGGGGCACCAACTGCAAGGACCACCCCTATATCAAGGTCAAGGCATCATCTAGAACACCTCAACCACCAGAACCTGTCTTCACAGACAGCACATGCACAATAACATCAGGTCAATCTGGCATACACAGTTAAATACATGATTAAAGTACAAGCCCAATTGAAGTCATTCAACACTTGAAGGCTTGCTCACTATAGACCATCTCTACTAGAGGATATGAGAATATATTATGTATACATGAGCGCATGCATGCTGTTGCACATAGTATAATGAATAATATTGTCTGATATCATGGTCAAAAATTAAGCAGGAAGTAATAGTTTAACAAACAGGGCTTTACAGGTCAATTTCTCAAACAGCAAAAGCATGTAAATATTTTTTAGAAAGCTTATAACAAAGTATTTGTACTGTAACTTTAAAACAAGTTAAAAGCATGAACTTTTTTACAACGCTGAACTCTCAAACAAGAGCAAATTTCAAGTTCACTGTTCACTGTTCACTCCTAATCTTTAGGAGAACACGAGCTTAAAACCTAATGATGCCACAACAATCCAAGTGAGCGTAATTGTGCTCTCCAAATGAACTTTGTTCACACACAGAAAACCACTTCCTGTGACTGATTAGCGCTCCCTAGAGCCCCCTACTGCTTGGTGGTTGTTCAAAACAGCAGCACGGTCATGAATTAAGATTTTCTATGAAGCATTAAAATTTATCGGTGTGATTTCTACTGACGCCGATAAGTCCGTGGAACTTTAATATCGGTTCAGGCGCTAATCCAGACACCAGCACTTTACGAAGTTTCAGTCAAGGCTGTCATCATGGAGAACACACCCACCTTTGCTTTAGTTTAGTTGAGAAGTTTCTAATACAAACCCAATGTGACCGAATGAAAGGGCAAGTCTTATCCCACATTGTTTATTAGATTGCTGTGAAGGATGCGTTTAGGTAGTGCGTTAAGGGTGCGGATGTCACGTTTGGGGACATGACCCCGTTTTTAGTGGGAATGTTGGAGCCGCTCTCTCAACTCTTTCAACTCTGCTGCCGTATTTACAGTAGATCTGCTGGAGCCTGTGACGACAAGAGTTACTATAAAGAGCTTTATGTAATGTGGCGATCGTCTTTTCCGTTCTGACAGAAGGCATAGACATCATACCCTCATTCTGAGATCTTACACCCGTAATCCTTTTATCCCCTACCTCCTCCATTTCACACATCTGTTTTGCTTGGAAATCTCGCTCAGCATTCTATTTACACAGCGCTCGGCTAGACTCCGCCCTCTTCCCCCTCTCACCTTCCTCCTGTAAATATATCTGAGTAAACACTGAACAATCGTTTCCATCTGGGAGCGAGGACACGGGTCTCAGGTAGATTTTTAATGGTTCTCAATCGGGCCGCGCTGCTCTGCTCCAGTCTCCTATTTTAAAAGGGCTCCAGTGGATTAGAGCTCCGGCTCCGTCTGCCTCCGGACCATCCACATGACCAATGAGAATTCTGTTTGTGAGGATAGAGGTGATTTAGGCGCCGGAGCAGAGAGAATTTGGCTCTGCTGTCCTGCAGAATTCCCTGGCGCTGAGAGGGCAGGACCTGTCAGGGGAACTTTAGAGGCCTGGCACTGAATTCCCTCTCTTCCTGCTTTAATGAAAGTAATTGTTTTGTTAATATGGCTGAATTAAATTAGTACTGTTATAAAATTTGGCCGGGTGTTTAATAATCTGTGGTTGAACTAGATCACGGTGCTGTGGTCTGGCAGAGGGATGTGTGCACGCCTTAGATCTGTTTGACATTGCTCAACCAATCGTGTGCATGACCGTATTGCTGGTTACTGGGCAGCTTCAGTGTGTGTGTGTGTGTGTGTGTGTGTGTGTGTGTGTGTATGGGTTGAATTCCCGTGGCTGAAGTGTGTCTGTCAGCAGCACCAGGGTTGGATAACCTGGGTTCAATTGCATGTGGTAAATCCACTTTTCCTGTTTATTCCCATTGCTTGTGTGACTGACTTCTTCACAGGGTGAGCAGCAGCGTGCCAAAGGTTCAGCCGAACGGAGCTCTTATGCATACGAGGAGTTCAGCCACACGAGTGATTCTGGCCACGCCACGCGTGCAGTTTCTCATACAATTCTACCATTGGTCACAAAGTGAGAGAGTGGGAGGGTTAGCTGCTCATGTGGCCGTTGCAGTATCTTTAGCGTTCTTGTGTTTTTTTTGTTTTTTGTTTTCTTTTTCTATATTTAATCACTGTGAAATTGTGAGTATGTGCAAGAAATCCCAGGGACCACAGTGTACAATATTAAAAATGTTGTACGATACCACATTTGAGGGTTGTGTTAAACATCCAGCAGATATAAACAAGACGATAGAATGATTATTGAAAAAAGTGTTAAAAAAAACAGCTGAATTCATCGATCAGACTGATCTGAGAGCTGTCCGGACGCGGCAGAGGTCAACTCTAACGTGCTCACTTGATCGACTCTCAGCCTGCTAGGGACAAGCAACATCAGCCTTGTGACTGGAGAAGGTAAAGCTTACACATGCGTTACCCAAGATTACCCCTTCCCACTTTACCTTGGGGGGAAAAACTCTGGTGAAGTAAATGGAGAAATTGGAAAGTCACTAGTTATTCATACTTTATACTACACGTGCTTCCCTGGGGCTTTAGTACGAGTCCTGCTCTACAGGTGCACTTGAAGCCAGCAGGCAGTGCATGGTCTTCATGGTTCAAATTTGTGCACCAGTGTCATTAATGATCCGAATTACCGCTGCTGTTCTATGATTCTGTCCAACAAGACACATTTCCCTGACCACGATGTACATCAGCAAAAGTCTCCATATAAAAATTTTAAAAAGCCAAAGTACCTAGGTTTGTGACTTTTGGTTTTAAAGATTTCCCTGTTTTTCATTTATTCTCCTCACAGTATTTAAAGCCCTGGTGGTTCTGTTGGATAGCAGTTTGCTTGGTCCTTAAGTGAGCAGTGGGTGTGAAATGTCTCTCAGTCCTACGCTTAAATCTAACACGGAGAAGTTTTAAAGTCTGGTATCCTTGCAGTCTGTCACGTTAACACTATGGCCTTCTGTAGGCAAAACGTTGCTAAATTGAATCGGTTCCCAGTTTTGTCCTGTTCTCATGGCAGTGTTGGCATGTGAAATGTATATTCTTTTTCTCCCTGGACATGGAAATGAAATAAGCAATGCTAAAAAATCAACTTGGGTCTGGAATATATGAAAACCTCCATTCACTTGATCTTTTCTACACATTGATGTAGAACTTCTATCTTCAACCTATGGTTGGCTACTGCCCTCATCTTCTGTTGTGTGTGGGCTTTTGCATGCCACTGCCAGCCTTTGAGAAAACTCTTTTGAGAAAACTTCTTTTGACAACAACTTTTGAGAGGTCAAAAGCCTGAAACGAATGTTTTGATAAATTGTGGCATATGGTTAAAAAAAATAAAAAAAATGGAATTAATGCAGGCCAAACGTGGACCGTTACGGCTTTACCAGTATGTTATAATACATTGCCACGCATGCAGTCATCGCAGTGTGTCGCAATATGATTGCAATATGCTATCAGAAAAGTGCAAAGTGGCAATTTTTTTGTCCATATTGTGCAACCCTAGCATTATGATGTTAAATTAGCCACCATAAAAAGTGTATTTCTTTTGAACACATGAGCATGATTGCTGGACATTGCTCATGGCTGTGTATGTGCTGATTCAGATGGTGATGGAGAGTGGGGACTGGCTGGTGGGAGGAGATCTGCAGGTGCTGGACCGAATCTACTGGAACGACGGCCTGGACGCCTACCGCCTCACCCCCAATGAACTTAAGCAGAAGTTCAAAGAGATGAATGCAGGTAACCTTGAGACATTGTCTAGTAATAATTTATATTTCCGACATGTTGTTTGTATATTCATTATATGCCTAACTTTTGCGAATTTTAGCACCTGTGCAATTACATCGTACCCCTACTTGCACTGGTTACATATGCCTATAAATGGTGTAAACTTGATTTGATTAATATTGCTTAACTTGGATGTGATTTGAAGCGTCATTATTAGGGAAATGTCAATACAAATAAAAAGTTTCTATCATTATTTGAGAGCATTATCCAGAGATTAATGCAGCCTTCACACGCTCCTCAGATGGTCCCATTTCCCACTTGCAAAGTCGTAATTACGATGGCTCTGCATTTAAGTGCACCGCTAACATTAGCTAGTTAGCCAACCAGATCTGTTTCTGGTATCTTCCTAATATGTCCCCCTATTGTAAAAATATTCATAATGTAACCAAGAGTCAGCGATGTAACTCTGTGTCTATGGCTTTAACGCTGAATGTAGAAACATGAAGAATTACGTACCACGGACCACCAAAATCATCCTTTTCTCCGCCATCATGAAAGGGTAAAGGTTAGCAAAAACTCGGATTGGGTATCAAAATAATGAATTATTTCTAAAGGTCTAAACTTGTATTTACAACTTGAAGGGAGGTTCGTGTGCAACTTTTCGGTCAGAAACTCGCAATTCGGAAAATTCCAATAGCACATGAAGGCAGCATAACACCATTCGCATTCCCTCTCTTTCTCCGTCAGATGCCGTGTTTGCGTTCCAGCTGAGGAACCCGGTACATAACGGTCACGCGTTGCTGATGCAGGACACACGCAGGCGTCTGATGGAGCGCGGCTACCGGCGGCCCGTGCTGCTGCTGCACCCGCTGGGCGGCTGGACCAAAGACGATGACGTACCGCTGGCGTGGCGCATGAAGCAGCACGCCGCTGTGCTTGAGGAGGGCTTGCTCGACCCTGCCTCCACCGTGGTGGCCATCTTCCCCTCGCCCATGATGTACGCCGGACCTACTGAGGTGAGCGCAGAGGACGTAAAAATGCCATTAGTGACCATAGCAAACTTTATTATTAGCGATAATGTATAAACGTTCTAAGATTGACTTACCATATGCAATGAGATTTTTTTTTAAAAGATGGTATATGATCCTGTAGACACCATGCGTCGGTTTGATTTCAACTTGGACAAATAAACACACACACACACACACAAAAAAAAAAATATATATATATATATATTTTTTTAAACTAAGTCCCGGTGAGCTACCAAAAATCCTGAAGTTTAATTTAAAATATTAAAGTCATGATTCCTCTTGTAGCTGGTTGACTCGTCACTTTTTCTGGTACTTGTAACTAGTGCCGTTTTGCTGAATTAGCATTTGTGAGTGAAGTATGAAATTTTAAGAGCGCAGTTGTGCAGCAGATTTAGATACATTCTTTCCCATGCACCAGCTCGTATGCTGTGCTGCTGTTCCCTCCGTCTCTGACATTATCCTAAAGTGCATAGCCTCTGAGCGGAGACAGGCTCATCACACACATGCTGGCCTTAGATGATCAATGGCATTTGATTTATGCCCCTCCACACTACCTCTAAACACAACCAGCTTTCCTAGACCCGATTTCTCAGTGGCCCCTACGCACACTCGAGTCAGTGAGGGAGAAAAAAAAACAAGAAACTCTCCCCTGACATGAATCGTCACTGATGGAACATACTCTATCTGTTTTTAAGTGCGCTGTCCTTTAATCATTTGGATGGGGGACATTTAAGGCTTTATTGGGAGCAGACAGCGTTCTGGAGCTCTAAAACAGCACGCAGGAAGCAGCCGTTAGACTGCACGAGTTACGAGTCACGAGTGAAGGATGTTTCCCCGGACCTTTTCTCCACAGGTGCAGTGGCACTGCAGAGCCCGAATGGTAGCCGGCGCCAACTTCTACATTGTAGGCCGAGACCCAGCTGGCATGCCTCACCCAGACACGGGCAAAGACCTGTACGACCCTAGTCATGGCGCCAAGGTCCTTACAATGGCGCCCGGGCTCATCTCTCTGGAAATTGTGCCCTTCAGAGTGGCAGCCTATAACAAAGTCAAGAAGGCCATGGACTTTTATGAACCCAAAAAGTAAGTTGTTGCTCATTTTCTTTTGATAACCCCCCCAACAACCGAAAGCTGACCACTGCCCCAGTCTTCTGGTATCCTTGATTGCTTTTTGATGTTCTTTTGAGAAAACTCTGGAACTTTTAAGAGGTCAAAAACCTGAAACGAAGGATCGATCAAATGAATGCATGAAACATGGCCTATGTATGGCTTTACCAGCGTGTTATAATATATTGCAAGGCATATAATGGTCGCAATGTTTTGCAAAATCATTGCAATATGCAGTTTTTGTCCATATTTTGGCCATGTATAGCATTATGATGTTAAATTAGCCACCATAAAAAGGAACACGTGCACTAAAAGGTCTTAAAGCTTCAGATTGTGATATTTTTGCAGGGTTTTTCGATCTGTAATAATCATATCATTTTAAACGTACCTTAGAGAAACTGTGATCCGCAGATCTTGCCATGCGATGGATCTTACTTTTTTTTTTTTCCTTCTTCATTTCAGGCTTCTCTTTACATTTTATCTGGCCCGGAAATGAGCTCCGCCCCCAGCCGAAACAGATCTGCTCAGCTCTTGCCCTTTTTCCTTAAATGGCATCTTAGGCATGTGTAGTTTCAGCAGAAGGAGTGGGGTTGGTTAGGGAGAGGGGGAGGTTTTTAATGTTTTCATTGCAAAAGCAATTCAGCTCGCAGGCAGCAGAGGGCTTTAAAAATGACTGCTCCTTTAAGGCTGAGTCTCTTCATCAAAGCACATGGATGTAATTGCCCTCTTTATGCATTTACTTAGTAAGGGATATCATAAGACGTTTGTAAAACTCTAATCTTCAATCAACCGAAGAAGGGGGATCCGTGCGGTCTTCTTTGGTACGCTCGAAATTGGATCGCTCTTTTTAATTCTCGATGTAACATGCACATGCGTTTGGGCTCTTCTGTTATTTGCGGCCAATCGTAGCGCCAAGAATAACAGGAAACTTTTCCCCGGTGCTTTGAAGTCCTCCAAGAATCAGAGCTGCCACTAATTACGGTGCTCTGTACGGGTACAACGGACGATGACTAACGGAAATTGGGCAATCTCGCTATGTAATTGATAGCGTTCTTCACTATCAAGTGAACTGCCTTCTTATCCTGCATGCCAGAAACCTTGCTGACTGATGCCGATCGCGTCATGAGCGATGTGTTAGAATGACGGCATGAGCGCGACGATCGTGCACTATTTACCGCCGGGTTACAGAAAGACGGAACGATCAAAGTGTGCCGAAAGATGTTCCTGACCCGAATTAGTTTTGATTTCATATTGGCACAACTGTAAGGAATTAGGTGCAGCTCTAATCTTGTGTCCCATCTGAATCTTTTGTTGGAAGCACAACAGTCGCTTCCCTCAATCAGCTGACGCGCTCAGCCTTTGATGCTTGTCGTGTGCTGCTCGGGAATGCTGGGTCATCCTTCTCAGATGTACGTGTTCTGACAAGGCATCAGAAGATGATGTCCATCCAGGGCTAGCATAAATACACATTTCTTGGTCCTTCAAATACATTTTTATTTGAAGTTCTTACATAGAAGACTTTAATCGATTTGGTGTGTTTTAGAAATGCATCATTTAGTAACAAGCATCCTAACAAGGTCTGTACAGTTCGAGTATTTGATGTCATGTGTATGTTCCAAATCCAGCATGCACTTCCAAATTAATGCACTTTTTTTGAAGATTAAATTTTTTTTCCCCTTCCCTTTATTCCCGATTTCTTTTATGCATCCAACACACTTTTCTATAGCAATGATAAGTGAGTTTATCATTGCTACATAATCTACGAGAGTGTGTATAGATTGTGAGGGACATGGATCTGGTGTTGGTATAAAGCTATCAGGCACTGGACGCTGCTTGGCATTCCCTTCTCCCTCCCTCCTTTCCTCTGTCCTCCCTCCCCTTCTTTGCTCTGTCTTCCGTCCTGGAGTGAGCGAGTGATTGGGGGGTGGGCGCAAGAGAGCAGCGCACATCTGAATTTCAAAGGGCCCCGCTTGGCGCCTTTGCAAATTTATGGCGTTCTGTCTGCTCCTGGAGCACGGCGACGCTGGGCCGACCCAAATCTGAGACCAGTACGGATGCTAAGCTTAATTGCCAGCGATCTCCCTTAAAGGCTCCTTGGGTCCAAGCTGTTTCTCATTTTACTGTATGTTAACTCTCTTGTCGGAGTCGGAGTTTATGCCTGCATACCCCTCCTCCCTCTTCCCGCTCATGTTACTAGCAATTTTGAGTTTGCGAATTGGATTTGAGTTTGATTTGACTTGTAGATTCGAGTCCACATAAAGTAACCGGTGGTTCGAATGAATACAGAATAACTCTGAAACTCACCAAAACTGGTCGTTTTATTTCCTTTTAATATCCGTCATGGCTTTGTTCCAGATCTTGCGATGAAAAATACTCCTTTTGGCTCAGAACGAAGAAGAGCTTTTCTAGCTAGCCCATGTTTTAGGTAACCAAGAACTGTGGGACTCTTATCAGCTTGGGTATGTTGAAGGTTGAAAACGGAACAAAAATGATTTTTTGCAGGACCCAAGAGAAAATGAAATTGCATCTAAAACATCCAACATGTCGTGTAGGTCAGCCCCAACTAAAGCCTCACTCGCGAAGCACGTGAATCCGACTGTTCATAAACGAATGAGAGCCAATGTAATGAATAGGTGGCTGCTTCGTCTGCCTCTCAGAGTTTACACAAGAGTGGTTCAGGTCCGGGACTACGTTGTTTTGTTATGTTTCCTTATGTTATGTTTCCTCTCTGTGGTGGCTTTAAATGTTTGACATTTTTCAGTGTTACTGACTACGAACCCATATGAAACGCTTCACTTGCGCGGACAAATGACATCAGAGCCAGAGCCGCAGCAAAACGAAACCACATTTTACAAATGCGATTATGGCAGGGAAAGTGCATGGAAGTCTGGTAGAGAAGAAGTGCACAACCCTGTCTATTTGTGTTCCCTAATGCCTTTATCTAAATAAAAGAATCTCTAATCTGCCACATACATCTTGTTCACTTCCCCGGTTCAGTGGAGATGCCACAGGAGATTCTATTTGGATTAGGGTTATTTATCAGATATCTGAACCTCTGTTTATTTCTCAGTGCCGTTTGTTTAAACGGAGAAAGTGCAGCATAGGTTGTTTTTTTTGGGTTAGGCCCGAAGTTTAGATTTCATTTTTATGTTGGTGTCTTTCAAGTCGTGTTCTCAAAATCAGTTTGAATCCAGTTTTAAACCTAGAAAGATTTGGTTCAGGGAAGCAAGACTTTGAGTTTCTTAACTGCCATGAAGTTTCTTTTATTTAGCATGCCATTTATTACCGATTATAAATAGAAACGTACCTATCCAGTACTGAGTATTGGCATCAGGGCTGATACTGGTCTTAAACGTTGGATCGGTATCGCATCGGATTTGACATCCGATCCACTGACACGTTTTATAGCATGAGCACATTACACAACACAGATCTTGCACATTCTTTGCCTGAAATTGCACCTTGAAACCAATGGAACTTGTTAGTTTTGTGTACATGTTTAATGAAAGTTATGGCCCCAATTATTAGGCAAGACGAGAACCGGTAAAAGGGTGTTTATCGGGGCCCAGAGCCGTTCATAATCCGTTTATTATTGAATTATAATTCTTCGATAAGTTTTCGTGTCCAGTCTTCATCAATACATCCACTCTGCCTTGTTTCTCAGTGTTCTCCTCTTAATGTACCTCTCCGCTCGTGTTTCCTCCAGCCACCAGGACTACGACTTCATTTCAGGCACGCGCATGAGGAAGATGGCTCAAGAGGGCGAGAACCCGCCAGATGGCTTCATGGCCCCAAAAGCATGGACTGTGCTAAAGGAATACTACAAATCTCTGGAGAAGGCATAAGTCACCTCCCTGGTGGAGGGAGGAGGGCTGCCTATTGTTCTGTTACAGTCAAAAGAAAAGAAGAAACGAGGGAGGAGGGGGGGGGGTGAACAATGAGTCAAACACAGGGACCACTTGATCTTGTCCAACTGATTTGCGTATGGAAGCGGTGTATTGAATTTGATCTCGTTGCTTGCGACACACAACTCTGGCTCATCAAGTTACTGTCTGTTTTTACTGTTTTACTTTGTGCTTTACCTAACTTATTGACTCCACAAGGAAAACGGTCACATTTTTTAAAAAGTGGTATTAAATGGCTTCATGTGAAGAACCTCGTCAAAGGAAAAAAAGAAAGGATTTCGATAATTCTAAGCTGTTATACAGTTAGGAAATGTGATCATTGTAGTGTAAATGTTATGACCACAAGAAACCCCCTAATTTTCACGAGTACTGTGACTTTAGAGATGTTACTGTTATAAGACACATGTTTATGGTGTCGTTATTTAAGCTAGTATCTCAGATTTCTCATGCCTCGGCCTATCAAGATGTGACGATCAAAAACTCAAGGTACATCCTAGATTAATTAGCCAGTTTGCCTTAAACGTTACAGGTCTTCTTTTTTTTCTTTTTTTTTCCTGTAGTCGGATGGACTTGGTCAAAACGGATGCCTGAACTTGAAAACATCTGTTTCCTTGGTTACTTTCTTTGGGTTATTTGTCATATGACCTCATCAGAAACAATGGCCTGTGGTATGGTTCTGCGCACTCTAACTGTATGTTATTTAGTGATCTATCTCAGACGTACATATTGGAAACACCTCAAGTAGGAGGGTCACGCTTTGGAATAATGTCTTCAATGATGTGCATTCAAACCCTAAGATTGATCAGCTCATCACGTGATTAAAATATCTTTACCAATAGCTTGTACGTAGCCTATTAACACACACGGTTGGTTTACCTGACTCTGAGATGGGTGGATAGAAAATTTTCTGATGGTGACTATTTGTATTATTTGTTAAAGCCTTTATTCAGTTCTTTTTTTTTTTGCTTTGCTTTTCTTTTCTCAGTCAATCCAGTATGTATGTGTATTAGGCATTCATTTCTAACCTGTTGATTTAATCTTTCTTACTTCTGCACTAATTGTCTTCTGTTACCACATGGTCTCCAATAAACCATTCCAAGCAAACCGAAACAAGCCAGACATTTTCTTTCTTCGGCTTGAATAATTGTTATTCTATTTGCAGTCTTGATTTTTACTGCTGGCAAACGCAATTGCAAGACGCACATGCCAAAAGCTTTTGATTGTCATGGCCAAATCATTTTGGAGTTGTGTTCTCTTTCTGTTTCAAACAGTGATTTATTATTGTAAATATGCTGCTATTCCGTTTGAGTGACGGGTTACGTGTGCACCATAGTGGAAACCACTTCACTTGTGTGACTGATTTTTATTTATTTTTTCTTCTTTCCAATCCTGTGTTCAACAGCTGTCGAAGTGCCGCTCTGGAACTTTATAACGGACAGGGACGACACCGCCACACATCTACACACACACACACACACATACATACATACATACACATATTAAGGCAGATGGTTCCCAGATGCTGTTGGGCCCTTGTGAAAGTGAAAGACATGGGGATCATTTGGTGCCCTTTCACGACTCGCCCTGCCTTTCTTTTGAATATCACTCTGCGATGTAATGTCCAAACCCACCAGGCTTTTTTTTTTTTTTTCCTCTTCTCCCTCTTTCTCTCTCCTCAGTCAGATCTCTTTCAGTCCCAAATGGTAATCAAGCATGGGCCCTGGAAGCACTTCAGAAAAGACACCTGAAAAATAAAGAAATGCTTAGAAGGTTATATTACTACGGTACCAAAGCTAGTGGATTTGTTTTTCCCCTTCTTTACGGATCAATAACCTGGATCTCGGATGAAAAGCACTCGGCGCACATCATGTTCAGTGCTGCTGTGTCTGAATTTGATCAGATCTTCTGTACCACCAGGTATTTAAATAGGGCAGTAAGGTTACAGTGACCGTATTTAAAAGGAGTGAACTGAAGTCTTTTAAATTAAGTGAGGCGAGCCTGTGCTGAAGCATTTCACTGAAGAGAAAAACATGCTAGCGTTTGTCATGCTTGATCATTCCTGATGTGCTGTAAGTTTATAAGTTCAGGTCTCACCTTTTTTCTTTTTTTCTTTTCTTTCTTTCTTTTTTTTTTACTTGCAGTGGGCTTGCCTTGTGTGGCAGTTGTGTGATCTTCTATTGTTCTTTTCTGCTCCTCTCATGTCAAGGTCTCTATTGCGTCGTTCTGCCCTCCTCCCTGTTATGAAAATGCAAACTAAAAACCATAAAAGTGACGTGGAAACAGTAGTGGTGATGCTTCCTGTTCTGATAGTGATTGTCGGATGTTTAAAAAATGATAACGAAGATTTGATAGCTGTGTAAATAAAAGTTTGTTTTAACTGAGCCGCCATATATTTGTAAATGATGTATGAGCCTTGCAGCTCTTTGTCTATTCGAATAGAAATGTATTTTTATTTGGTTTGATTTATTACTCCAAAAAGGTCATATTCAAAGTACCGGGTCTTTTGGAAGGCAAATTTTGTTGTTCACTGAGGCATTAGACAAAATGCTGTGCCTGGTCAGAACAGCCAATGCTTTTGATTCTCATTAACTTAATTTTATTTAATAGACTTAATAGATTTCATAAACACTCATTGGCAGCTGTGCCCTATTTGTTACATTTGGCGAAAAGTTTACTGTTTGAACACCTAGAACACAATATGCCGTTACCGCCCTAGACAGAACCATTACTGCACATACTGTTCTATATCGTTCTGTACTGATTGAGTAATGCCGGGTGTATTACACTACAGAGTTGCCCTTTTTGACGTTACCAGATTGTTTGCATAAATGGAGATTCTTCAAAACCTAATCAAGTGCAGTATTGTGTTCCACAAGGTTCTGTTTTAGGTCCCCTATTATTCCCTCTTTACATCCAACCCCTTGGACATGTAATTTGCAAACATAATGGAGGCTTTCACTTCTATGCTGATGATGCACAATTATATTGATCAGTTCCGCCAGATTTAGCGGTGTAGCTACGCAAAATGGAAGGCTGTGTCAGTTTGTGCTTTGATGAATAGAAACTTCCTCCTCTTAAATTCTGATAAAACAGAAATACTGATGTTTGGTACTAAGTCTATCTGCAATAAGGTAATTGATTTTACTCTAGAGCTTGATGGTTATTCTGTAAAACCAAAAACTACAGTTAAGGACCCAAGATGCTGGTTTATCATTTGATTCCCATGTAAGTAACTCTAATCTCTAAAACTGCTTATCACCTGAGAAACACAGCCAAAATGAGAAATATGCTAACCCTACATGATGCTGAGAAACTAGTGCATGCTTTCATAACCACTAGATTGGACCATTGTAACGTGTTGCTGGCTGGCTGCCCTGCTGTCTCTGCCCTGCAGCAGCCCATGCCCTTACCAGGAAAATAAATTCCGAGCGCATTACCCAAGTCTTATTCAAGCTACACTGGCTGCCTATTAAGTTCCCCATAGACTACAAAGTCCTGCTTATGACGTTTAAAGCTCTAAATGGTTTAGCTCCGGCGTATCTTGCTGATCTTCTGAAACAGTACAGCCCACCCCGAGTGCTTCACTCAGCTGAGACAGGTCTACTGTTAATCCCGAGCATAAAGCACAACTCAGCCGGTGTTTTTTATGATGATGTTGATGTTTTTCCAGCGAATGTTAGTCAGCTCTATAGCTCTATAGGTCTTTTTAAATCCAGATTAAAAACATACTTGCTTAATTTAGCTTATTCATAGCTATTGGGTGTTTTATCATTCAGGTCCACCACAAACGACACCGGGCCAGTCTGATTGTGAATTACTCCTGGGAGCCAGCGTGACATGCTAGCAAAGTTTTTTACGAACTGCAGTACTCTGACTCTCTTTTGCATATCTGTCTCTCTTTCTGTTTGATGTGTTTCTGTTCTACTCTTTTGCCAACTGATTAGATTTGGGCTTCCCATGAACATTTCTGCTAGGGAAAGCACCCACTTGTGACAGCACTGGGTCCTTCTCTGTCCACAATTTTATTTGTTTTGCTGTTAAGAGAGAATTTAACAGTCTATCAAGCAAAAATACTGACTCCTCTATGATATGAGACAAAACTGCTCCAACGCTGTAGGGCGATGCATTGCATGAGAGGACAATGTCTTGATGTATGTGATTCCTATGCAAGTATGAGCTTAGCTGCTGAGCTACAACATTTTCTAGGATCTTGAAGATAAAGGAAAGGTTTGATATTGGCCTATAGTTTGACAGCTGATATCGGTCGAGGTCAGGTTTCTTAAGCAATGGTTTAATAAATGCTATTTTGAAGGATTTAGGTACATAGCCAATGCTAAGGGAGGAGTTTATTATTTTTAGCAGAGGTTTGATTACTT